>OU744316.1:67044347-67081524 GCA_916610145.1 Eristalis arbustorum
TTTACCGGTGTAGTCGGTAAATGGGGAATTATAATGCAGAAAACGTATCAGAATTTCAATATTCCGAAGGTAAGATTTCGAATCGTTGATTATGTGGTTGCGAATGCTGTACCGTCAATGGTATCTTCAGAATACTCACTGGTGGAGTGGACTTGAGTTTTTAGGCTGATATCCGGGAGGAAACCTACGAATATATTGACAGGGAATATAAAAAGAATATTGGACAATTGCAGTCAATCGCAACAGGTATTTCCGATGGGATGTAGCTTAGTTTTCCCAACAGAAATACCTCCCGAGGGATGTATTGTCATCAATAAAATGAGTCATAATTGGGCGATACGATATAATTTGAATTAGTGCGTAATGTTAGGATCTCTGTTGTCTTCGACGCAAAAAAGAAACACAACGGACTGGTAAACGATAATAAGGAGTCAAAGAAAACAATGTTGATTTATAAGTTATTGCTGTGCGAACATAGGATAAACTGACAAATCTGGAACCGTCTTTGGTATCAGAAACACAAGCGGTATTATGAAGCAAAAGCGAAACCCACAAACTACATCATACTCAAAATTCCTCGCAGAATCGCCTTTGGCAACCAATGTAAAGAGTGTCTCAAAACCAGGTTCCAGACCGTGGACGCATGACAGGATTGGTACGTGAAGTAAGAAGTTACAAGTTTGTATGGATGGCCTTAAATAAGCTATGGTACATGCTTATCAGATAATCTCATCTCCACTCCAAATAACGCTGTTTTAATTTTTTCCCTTTCACAGGTGTGGAAGAGTAACTTATGAAAGTTGTTAGATAGTTCGAAGGTCTCAGGTGCATGAGCACGGTAGGAGTCTATGCACCTATGCATACTAACTACGTTACACCCAGTTTGATCAGTGAAATCATCACATATAATTTGCGCTAATACTTCGAAATATTTCTTCAAATTGCATCATCCAACTATAGTATTTTAAATTTGTTGTAACTTTTATTCCGCGATGTGCAATTTCAGATTTTTATTTTACTTATGACACTTTTGCCTGTAGCTGGCCGATATCTGCGTGAAAATATAACTCCTGCACAGTTTTGCAATTCCACATGTTTGAAATTATTCTATTTTATTACGAAATTCGAAGTTCGTGCTCTTCAGCGACAAAGAATATTTCCGGTTGAATAGGTGTGTTAATAAACCAATTGCCGTACATGGTCCAATGAGCAACCTGAGAAATATGCAAACGGTACAGCTAATAGAAAAAATTCTCAATTTCGGAAGCGGTGATGACTAAGAGAAAAACGTGCCCACTATCCACCAATTATATCAGTCGATATGTCGGATGTGAGCCCATATCTAACTTCTTTTTAATAATATATAAAAAAATAATTGGTCCTTTGGACAATTTAATATAAACTTTTTTGAATTATTGTGATATTATTTAAAGTTAAGCTTATGAATTTTAAAATACCTTGTCTTTAATGTGGTAAATGTACATATTTCTATTTGTTTCTCACCTGCGGATGCTTGTATACCTTCTTGTTTGCTTGTCCCACATTGTGTAGTGTACATATTTTTTAAAATAAAAAAAAGACATCACCCTGTTTCGCTGAGTGATTCGGTCCTTTTTACGATGAAAATATCAACGAAAATTATGGAAGAAGCATTGACAGTTTTCTCCCAACAAAGACATGCTACGGTTGGATGCGACTGACCTTTTCCATGCTTCAGTGAAATCTTTGGACAGAAATAGGCTGCAAACTCATTAAATGAAAGTGTTTTTAAAATTATAATCATGCAAATTGTTTTAATTAAACAGCGATTGGAGGTATGGGAGGCAATTGAATTGCGTTTGGGTTGGAAATAAGTTGAAATGGTTGAGTGCCCTTCAATTAAAAAGTGGATTCAAATTAAAAAAGTGGGCAAATGGAAGGCGTTAATGGATATAAAATATTCACACCACTAAGCAAATATTTCTAAGCACCCGCTGGTGTGGTCGTAGTAGAGCAGGTGGACGGACGTAAGAGACGCCTCACATAGGTCGGAGCCATTGATTCTCTCGCTGGCGCTACAGTCCGGGGTGGACCTGGGCCTCAGCCAGTATGCCCTCCATCTAGCTCGGTCTTGTGCTAGTTGCCTCCAGTCACGCTAGTTCAAGTTATTTAGGTCCCCTTATGGCTGAAAAGCTCCTGGGTCTTTTCCAAGATCTGCCGTAATGGTCAATAGTGGATTTCGCTGGCACTGATATTTACCAATCAGGCTGTTAACATAGCGTTTCAGGCGTTTACACAAAACGGCAGAAAAGATCTTATAGGATATATTTAGGAGACTTATCCCTCTACAATTGGCACATTTTAGAGTGTATCCTTTGTTTAGAATCGGACAAACGATGCTGAGAGTCCATTCATAGGGTATACTTTCATCCGACCAGATTTTACAGATAAGTTGGCATATGCATCTTACTAAATCATCATGAGCTGCTTTGAAGAGCACGGCAGGCAGTCCATCGGCAGCAGCAGCCTTATTGGACTTCAGTTTGGCGATTGGTGCCGTCACTTCACTCAGGTCGGGAGGGCGGAATTCGTATCAATCATCGCCTATATTAGATGGGTTATTCTGCCGGAGAGCGGTAATTTGATCGTCCTCGGCGTTTTACACAACTGCAGAAGTGGTGTTTTTAAATGACTAGCACCGACTGTATATCTACTACTATGTTCCCACCCATGTCCTTGCAGGCTTCTGTTTGGATTTCTTGAACTTAACATGTTCTTTTTACCTATTGGTGGACCATTTCGATTCCCATCCCATTCTCAAGTCGAGTGCTGCCTGGAACAGAGTAATCAAATGCTGTGAATAAGAACCATGGCCGTAGCCTATTACCAACTTGGGCTTGCTGTTGCCCATATTACTTGGCCCGTAGCAATGTGTGGGATGTGCACCTGCCCCTACGTACTTGAACCTCGACATCTAGGTTCGATTGCTGGTATGTAAGACAAAAATAATTTTCACAGACCCACCTATTTCAAGTCACAGACAAGTGATAATGCTCAATGAACACTTCTGTCTACGAAAACCTTCATTTGCTGTTAGGAGTCCGTATAAAACTGTGGATCCCATCTACAAGCTGTAGCTCAGATCACAGGGGAGACACGTCCTATTGTTCATTTTTGTTCATTAATGCCTTACTTTCAGAGAACAATATATTTGATTCTATAAATTTCTTAACTGTCATCAAACATCCACGGAATGATCCATTCAATGGCTAACAATAGTTTATTTGGGTTAAGCGACCGGCGCGGCGCCCTCTTAGTACTCAAATTATACGTTTATTGATTCGCTTATGAATAATAATCAAGTTACAAAAATGAAAAAGTACAGAATAGTACAAAACAACACAAATCAGTTCGACAGTTCGACAAAAATATGGGTTTTATATTAAATGTTCTCTCAAGAGAGTGAACAATTTTCCCACTCTGACCATATAAGCACAAGCAATTCCTGTGAGTAGTTTTGGGTACTTTTTTGGCTTTCTAAATACTAGTTTTTAATTTACATGTTTTACTTAATAAAGGGCATGTCGCAGAAATTAGTAGTTTTGAAATTATGAAGCGCTTAGCTTTGAATTTGGTCAAAAGACACCGTCCTTCTTTCTTAAGTTAACTAACAGAACTACCTCTTTAAAAGCCATAGTCAGGGATGTTAATGGAGTCTGACTTTCCTCGTCTGTTTCTTTTTTTATAAACATGGTGATCACCAATTATGCGACGCCAATTCGAACGATCATTTCTTGAAGTATTAAAGGTTGCAGTCTCACCTATAAATAGATATGTACCTTAAGTGATTTTATTTTGCAACATGTACCAACCTCCTGAATCAAAAATGTCCAATCATCTCCTAATAGTGGATGCCACTAAGGAAACGTAAACAAGAATATTTTACGAGTCAAAAGACCATGGCGTCACAACTTACAGCATAATGCATAAGAGGCTCATGCCAGCAGCTATAAAACCAGAGTATCTTCACAGCAGAACATAGTGACAACTACTAAAATAACCTTCTATGGAACATACAAACATCTATGGTACCTTAACAGCTATCGGAGGGAAAGTATAAAAACAATGTTGAGCACACGAAACAGAGACAGTGGGTGGTGTGAATAAAAACTGAGTATGAGCATTTCCTCAGAATTTTGGAGGAAATGCTCCATCTGGCGTGAATAAAAATGTATTTCGTTAAGTTTAACGAATCCTCTCCGCTCACATATTTTCACAGTTGAGTATTACCTCAGTTTTGGTGTGAATAAAGATGGAATGTATTCAGATATCAATCGTTGAAGTTGAGTGTGCATAGGAGGTGACTCAAGAGACAAAAAAGTAAAAAACAATAAAAATAATGGAAATTACTGCGTCGGAGGAGGAATATTTTGACGGTATAAGCTTTATTCCTTAAACAAAAAAAATCTGGAATGGGCGATGGCGATTTCATCAGGTGTTAACAACTGTATCCGCGTTTGCTGGAAAAAAGCCAAACCGATTCAGGTACTCATCGCCTAAATAAGGCTTTAATATTGCAATATGAGTACAATCTAAAGCGCCAATTTCACTTCTCGCAATTCCTCGATCGAAGAAGGAAATTTCATCCACAGATCCGCCTTTGCACAGATAGCAACACACTTGCCAAATCGTTTTTGATACAGTGGTGTAATGAACCCCAAAGTCCTCTCCAAATCCAACTTGGAAACCCGGGTCACCAGTGTATCAAAGGAATATTTTCATCTTCTCCATGCTTGGTATTGCACCACCACGGTTTTCTCCAGGAATATCGGAGAGGACTGATTGGTTAACCATTCCATGTTGCGAAACTCGAATCTGTAATGTTTCTTGAAATTATCCCCTGTGTCCCCGAAACGCCGTGAATTATATTGTTTTATTTTTCGCGTTTCTATATTTAAAAACATGATTGAAAATTAATAATTCGCATGTGTTTGCGTTTGTTAATTGAATTTGAAGAATGTTGACGAATAAATTTGCCAGCTCTCCAGCAGAGTTTTTAAACGTCAAATTGAGGATAAGAACCTGCTTTGAGGAACATTTTTATTCACACCAAATTGAGCATTTCCTTTGACGAACATACTCGACTCAAGTGTTTTTACTCCGAGTGTTTTCTCAGTTTTTATTCACACCACCCAGTATCTATTTCGTCAATTTGCGTCGACATCTCACCGTCATAAACTCAGTCATAAAGTAAAGACAAACAATGCACATTGCCCAAGGGAAATCCCTATAAACCAGAATTTTAACTTTTAATAAATCACAAGACATAAAACGACACCTTCTCTTGAGGATGGTAATTTGTCATATGAGAACCTGGATAGGACTCCTTAAGTATGTTCAGAAGTAATGCTTGGTGTTTGTGTATTAACCTGCATCCAAGACATGGTTTTATTAATCCCCACGCTCATTACTATTCATAGGAAAACTCTGCTTAATGGAATCAACACTTTGCGAACGTTTTTTTAGTGCACAGTGTAGGGATCTGTAGAACAACGCACGTTCTTGCAAAATGGATTTTGTTTGTTTTCAATTAAAGGGCTATAGAGGGAGTGGTTTCACTTTTGTTGCGGGATAGAATGTGGGTACATTCGACACTGAAGTATCACTGAACAATTTAAAAAATATACCAATAAATTATAAATACGATAGACTGTAGCAAAACATTTGCCATAAAGACGCCAGGTTCCATGTTCATATTGATTGGCTAAGAGACATATATCACAAATTGATTGAGACACGGAAAGAATGATACATTAAATGTATGATGTATAATGACATTTTTTGATTAATCGTTATAATTTTATAAGTCTAGTATAGACCTTAATGGCAAATGTCATCAGTATTAATTCGGTCAGTTATTCATTTTTAGTGTGTAGTGTAGAACAACAACCTCCGACGGGATACGCCCAACTACAAGCACTTACTTTTTCCTTTGGGCCGGTGATTTAATAATGCACACAATGGACGGGTTGGATAACTCCTACACATATAACCATTTCGTACTACGCTACGAAGCGATTCAGTTGTCTCACGTTAATACCCGTCTGCTTCAGAAGATTGAAAGAAGTTGACGGATTGTCCTGTATCTGGCGAGGCTGCTCTAGGGGCAGAGTAGGTGGTATATGTTCAGTTCATCTGCTGCTTTTACGCAACTTTTGCAGAAGTTGTTGTGAGGAAGACTCATCGTAGCTAGTTGAGTGAACCTCAAAGCAGGACCGATGAGTGACTAGGAATCCGAATTTTCGACCGAAACTATACAGAATCAGAATATTATTCATTTATAGAATATTAGTTACTAAGCAGAATATTTTTGTTTTCGAACACAATTGTGTTTCGTTTTATATAAATTTGAATGATTTGAGGAAACATTTCATATTTTCACATAAAGGAAAAATGTCAGTTTTTTATTTCAACTCTCCTCCATGGTGATGAAATTTAATGACCAAAAGAGTAAAATCGCGAAAACAAGCTGAGAGTTCTTCGTACGTTTTGGGAGTTATTCACAGTAATCGGGTGAGAAACACGGCAGTGGAATTGGGAGGCACTCAAAGTGGTGCTACAGCTTTTCAAACGAAGACGGCTATGCGTCGCATGTGACGCGAATGTCCCCTTCCTCACGACTTCCAAGCAAAATATGCGCCTATATGCCCTGTATTATTAATTATGCACACCATTCGGCAGGTGTGGAGGCAAATCGATTTTGAACCTGAAATTTATTACATAATTATATTTATGATATAAAAATGTAGGGCACAAATTAAAAGAAGACTCTCGGACGTACATTACTGAGCAAACATTTCTGATTACACTTTGCAAAAAAAATAGTCATGTTCTAATCTAATCTCTTAAGTTAAAAAGTGCCTCGCTCGAAGATGTACTAGATCTGAAGATGTGCATCTCCTTATTTTGATTACTTTTCAAGAAAGACATTACTTGAAATTTATAATAAATACAGAAATCGTAAGTAACTCCACCATCGATGAATTACGTGTGCCTTCTTATGGCTATACAAATCGATTATACTTGTAGATGAAATTCTTTGAGTGCTATTGTTACAGAATTCGATCCTGCGAAACATTAAAGATCAAATCTCTCGCACATTCCTTACGTGTGATATAATTAATTCTGCGTAATCAACTGAAGTCAATTAACAAAATTACGGCTGCCACGCGATTAAGGCAATCAAATCTGATATCCAGGGCAAATGAGGCAAACAAAAACCTCCCCGTCCTCCATGCAAGTCTGCACTTAAATTGGCACAAATGGCCAGAAAATATTACCACACATTGTACTCCTGTATGTAGGATCCACCGACCCGGACAGCAAAGTGGAATTAAGGTCCCTCGTGGTCGTTCAGTATATTATACTCGACACTCCATCCTAATGCCATCACAATTCCTGTCGATGGTGGTGTGGTGTAAGTTTATTTGTGTATGTACGCATATGTGCACCTAATGGTCTACATCACAAGCTTTCTTTTCGTGAGCGAATCTGCTTCTTCTCATTTCGTTTTTTCAAACCAAGCCTGCTGTTAGAATATCTTTATACAAATGTTCCTCTCGGGGGCAATGAAGTTTCTCCTGGCGGTGATTTTAATAAACGAGACTGGTACATGAAATAAGAATCCACTCTGTTAGTTGAGGGATACTGTGTTTTTAATAGAAAAACATTCAAGTTTAGATTGATAAAACGAATTTCTTTGCAATATAAAAACTCAAATGAAGAACAAGTACACATATGTATATTGCATGAAAAAAGGGACTAAGATTGAGGCTGACACTAGAGTACTGTGAAGTTTGTACTATTATGTCTCAAATACTACTTTATTTTTACGCAAACTCTATACCCTTATAGCAGCCCCATCATATTTAAATGTCAACAAAATGAGAGAGTGTGCCCACGGTAATTTCAAAACTGGCAACGATTGGAAAGTATTCACCGACGTCTTTAAGAGAATTATAATTGTTTGGTAATGATAATTTATTATATAAGGTCGTCCAAATATGGCAATCAATCTAACACATTAAATCGTATGAATAAATTCACAGCGCTGACAGTGCTGTCCAGAGAAACTAGAGTCAACTTCAAGAGGAAACTTAAATCCATGTATTGTGGTTACCTAATCCAAAAAAAAGTATGAACAAAAGTTAAGTAATTTTAGTTTCTACTTAAGTGTTTATTTCATATTGCTTATTCTGAGCGTGTTCGTTTTCAATGGAATTTTTCAGTCTCATAATTAGAACTTAATAGAATGAATTTTGTGAGCGTGTATTAATTTCTTATTTTCGCTACTCTTTTTGTGTAAGTATATGGTGGGTCCGACAAGTGATAAGGTGATACAAATATTTGTGGCTTACGTATAAGTGGTTTAAGTAGAACCCATTCATTTCATTTTAATACATTTTTATTTTGAATTCATAACACACTTACGTACTAGACAAAAATGCTTAAAACTAATCGGACGTACACTTGTTCTGTATTCTAACTTACTGGCCCTCGGCGGGTAGATAAGTTAAACTTAATCTTAATCTATTGTCTTTAAGTCTTTAAGAAGTAATTAATTACTTCATTGTCTGTATTACTTATTATTAAGAAAAATTTTCAAGAAAAAAACTTAATAAATGAACGTTTTTATTTATTAAAACTTAAATGCTAACTTACAAACTGCCTTAAAATAACTTAAGTCTACCTTAACTAAACATACACCAACGCCACAGGTAGCCGGATCAAGTCCCGCTACAAGACACTTACCGACTACTTCTTTTGAGGAGATCTGTTCTGCCCATTCTAACCTGGGTCTAAAGGGTTCGACGAGGGAGTTCCCTCTCTCAGCCACCAAAACTACATCTCTCTTATCACGACTCTACACCGCCATACCAAAGCGGAGGAGATCTTCCTCAGCTTGTTGTGCGACGGAACGGTCGTGGTTGAGTCGCCCATCCACAGTTGAACGGGCGATGTGAAAGAGGAGCGGTACCGCATTTATGTCTTGTATAAGACCATGCCTATCGAAATGGAGGAATGCTTCTGGGGGGACGAAGCCAGTTTGACGTACCCTTTCGTGGTACTGTGGATTGGGGTAGTAAGCCTCAGAGATCAAGTTATTTACCGACTTCATCGCTCTCGCAGTGTGACCTCGAATCAACTTCACCAGGAAATTGTCCATTCGAATCAGGTTCGCCCTGTTGTATAAGACCTCATTGGAGTAGAATTTTCTGGGCCCTGGCCAGAGCAGCATCTACATGTTTGTTAAAATATAGATACTGATCTAGCCAGATCCCCAGGTATCTGACTACAATCCTTTGCGTCAGTGGTTGCCCGTGCCGTCCTCCAATAGAGAACTTTCGCCAATTCTTTTTCGTATCCGCGGAAGCTTTATACAACGGAGTCCTGAACAGAATGGTTTCCGACTTCTGAAAGTTGATATTCAACTTCCAGTCATCGCAATCTCTCATGAATGAGTCCAAGTCACCCTGCGCGAGCGTAGTGATGTCCTCGATCTTTTTGCCTGATCTGTACACCATCAAGTCGTCGGCGTACGCAATTGCGTGCGGAAGAGAACTTATCAGATCGCTCAAGAAAATGTTGAACAGGATAGGCGAATTAACGGTACCCTGTTGGAGACCATTTTTAATTTCAAAAGTACCTGCAGAGGTCACGTTGCCATTCTTGACTACGAACCGCCTACCAGTTAGCATGTTATACAGTAGATACAGCAGTGGTTTACTAATGCCTAGCCGATTGAGCTTATAGTAAAGTCCTTCTAACCATACGGTGTCGAAGGCCTTCTCCAGGTCAATCAAGCAGGCGCTCTTTCTTTCTTGCTCTTGTTCCATTGGATATCCGACACCAGTTTCGACGCGGCATGAATGCTCCGCTCTGAAACCGAATTGGTTATCCGGAATTATATGTTTGTCCTCTGTCCAGTTGATCAGAGCTCTATTTACCACCTTCTCGAATACCTTGCTGATGTTCGGAAGGAGACTTATTGACCGGAGGTTGCACGGATTCGAAGAATCTTTTCCTCACTGGATATGGGTTGTACAATCGCAGTTTTCCAATGCTCAGGATAATGTGCATTATTCAGAGCATTGTTAAAAAGGATTGTGTACATAGTGACCACTTCCAGAGGAAGATGTCTTAGCACAATGTTGGAGATCCCGTCGATTCCAACTGACTTTTTCTTCTTTATTGATGCGAAAACCGCTTGAAGATCTGCCTTCGAAATTAACGATTAAGTAGAACCCATGGCTGGTGTTGAAACGCTTTATAATATAAGTGGAATAAAAGCACTTTAAGCAAAAATAAGAAAAAAACACAATATTGTTACGTTTTACACAAAATTGTGGTTACATATTCACAATTAATATAAAGAATTAAATTGCCTGTTTTTTTTTATATTGCAAACATTTTCTTGACTTCTATTGCGCGGTAATTTTAACAATATCTTATATTATTTTTTTTCCATAACAAAATTTACAAAAAAAGTATGAAGTAGCTAGGTACCGCTCAAGATGTGAAAGGACAAATACACAACAACAGATGTCTGTTACTCCAGTTCATAAAATCCAATCTAGTCGTTAATAACTAAATCGAATGGTCTGATTTGAGAAATGATCTATAACGTATGTATGTTATATACATATTTTTATATTATATATAAAAGTATTAGGATTTTCAGTGAAAATATAGTCATTGTGATAGAAACGCTGCAAAATGTTACGGAATCTGTATTAAATTCATATTTATATTATTAAATTTCACATTTCTGGTTTGCTTGTTCATAATAGATGACTATTCATCGATACTTGACCCAGTTGTTTTTTACAGTTAAACATTAATTTGATGTTTTAAATACTTAAACTAAAGAAATTCGTGTGGATACAAATAAATGGATAATAAAATCCATGGAAGACAATGGGGATATTTTTATCTGGATCAGTAAATGCTGCTCACAATTGGTCTCATTCTGTACCTTAATTCACTTATAATGTCGCTTGAAAAGCTGTATGCAGAGGAAAATCAAACTACGCATTACTTATTTAAAGCTGATTTCTACAATTACAATTATCTCGTGGAGTCGACTATGTGATACCACCACAATAAAATGCATTCTGGGGAATATACAAATAAGTGCGAAGCCTAAAGGCAAGTAGAAACTTTCTATGCATCAATATTCTCTGCTATTTGTATAGGCCTCATCACTCCAGCTATTACTTTTACTGCAGACCGATCGTTCAGCACCTTGCGATTTTTGTTAGTTTGCAAATTATTGATCTTACAATAATACAGTAGACCGTTTTGGTGAAATTCAAGGCGAATAAGATTTAATAAAAATACATGATTTGATCACAAACAGTAAGTACATAGAATCTACTTGTTAACACACAAACTTTTGATACCACTTTCGGTACAAAATTCGAGAATTTTTTCATCATACAGCCACGGGACATGCTAACATGACACGATCTAGATAAAGGCACATACACAAAGAAGGAACTGGTACAGAAAACCGTGAACTCAACCTCCGAAATAAAACTTGAATCAGCAAATCTATGTAATTGTAGACGCTTACTTGAACAACAATTTTCACAATTTTCGTCTGTAGTTTATAAAATTACAAATTCTTTAATTTTAATACTTCTATAACAATGTTAAACGCAATGGGCTAGCGTTTTGGGTATGTGCGTCGATCCAATGCACTTGAATATGGAAAATAATGGCACTCTTCAACTATTTTCATCTATTTTTCCACAAATAGGTCAATTTAAGTAACAACGGCTATCGCCATCAATAGCCGGTAACTCCTACATTCGACCAGTCACTTTACTTTCCATGCTTTAGATCAAATATTTTTAAATTTCTTGCATTCATCAGCGAAAATCAAAAAACTATCTGTCAGTACTGGTTTGACATCAGCTGCACATTCTATCCGCCCGATCAATTTACCTTGAACTACCGTGACGTTGACAAATTATCGTTTGCACCCGTCATTTGGAAATATGCCAACTAACGCTCAACCCTTTCACACTGCAAACCTCGGCGCCCATTGACTTTGTTGACTTTGTGATATATTACTTTAATGGAAGTTCACATGCAAATTTCTTCCCCACAGACTGACAGCACCATAATATGAAAAAAATACACCATAAATGGCGGAAGGGTTCACAGAGATACGGAAGCCGGTGCGCAAATAGCAAACATATCCATTCAGGATTTGCCCAATGAATATTTATTGCACAGGGGTTGGGAACGGTTTCATTTCAATCCAAACTTGCACGTTCAAGAATGTGTGCCAATAAAGAAAAAAGAAACCCCTGGTATTTATTATGAATTCGATGTTTGGCCTACGACAACCTAGGAGCCGGCAAAATGTGAACCACCCGATTGGGTCAATATTTGCCCGGCAAATCCAACCTGATGTCGATGAATATTAAATCAGTCACACTGCGATTGCTGTGATGTAATCTAATACTTCTGAGAGGAGTGTACATCTCAATCAATCGTTTTGCAATGACTTAAAGTGGTCAGGATCTTTCTGGTGGTATGCAGATTACCAGACGGACAGAACGATGACCCAGCAACAAGACTTCCTGCACCTGACAAACTGCTAGCGGTGGCTTATTAGGAGAGTAATTAAATCTTGTAATTTAAGCAAAGACTTTTGCCGTCACTTGCTGCTGCCTTTCGTTCCATAGATCCTTCCGACATGCAATAACAACATTTGTTCCATCCGCCTTGCCAGGATGTTCTCTTCGTCTGGCGATTCATAATAATTGAATAAAGGAACGGACAAAAAATACAAACCAAATATATCTACATTCAGGTAGTTTAACTTGAAAGCAAAACATGGCGAAGACCAGAGTTGTCGAGGCTACTTTTGCTGCTGAGGAAAAAGTTTTGTAATAGAAATGGAGGCGAATGATAAATGGATTTTGAAAAAAAGTTCCAGACTCCCGTGCTGTTGGATGCGGAAGAGATAGGAAGAGACAAAATGCCAAAACCGAGGGTGTTCTAGGAGGAAGTCAACGGAAAGAAAGATAATATAAATGTTGTGGTAGGGATAACATTTTTTTTCTAAATAATGGCTAAGAGGCGACACTTTACTAGTACCAATCTGATCAAAGTAGAAAATTTCCTGTATAAGCGGAACAGGAACTGTGTATCCGCGAGTTTTATGCAATTGCTTTTTTTTTGAATAAGCGTCCATGTCTGTTTCGATGAATTATTCATCTAAAAGATAAATACCTGGAAAGACATAACTTGAACTGCCTCCCATAAATAATTGCACATCTAAGAGGTTGTTGCTTTCCTTCTTCATTTGTCATCCTTGCACTGATGAGATGAACAACTTGAACGGAGTCTGACGTCTTCATCAGGGTGCTAAGAACAGCTACAACTTCGAGGTAGGACTTCGCCTACCTCGGCAAAAACTTCAACACAATCAGTGCCGAAATTAATCGCAACACTTGCCAACGTTTGTTTCTTTTTACATTTGAATACTGGAGCTGTCCCTCGAAGGATCAAGCTATAAAAGAAGCTTATACTTTAAGCTTAAAATCTATACATCTCCAAAGCAATTTAAAAAGTCTATGTGCTCTTAGAGAGACCGTGAGCGCAGACCTGTAACCGCAAGCGCCAAATCCCTGTCGAACTAGTATGATTGGACACAGGACGATGTTGCAGACTTCAAGGTCGGTAAGAACTCACCAATAGCTTCAGTGTCGAAAAAAGAATTCAATAGGGGGACACGATTAACTGATTCGAACACAATTTGCAGAACGTGGACGGTCTCAGGGGCTTAAGCTAGGATAGGTTAAAGTGGCTGACTGCTGCGCAAGGGAGGCCTATCCTAGAGGCATGGGTAATGGCATAGTGCCTTGTTGTAACGCCAATGAGTTTTCAAGGATTAAGCCTACTCGTCTTGATCAGGTTAAGTATCTTTCGAGATCTAGCTTATGTAGGAGTTTTAATAAGATCGAGTCATATATATAAAAATACATTCTCTAAGGTGTCACCCTTTATCCACCACGTACACACACATAATCATGTTATTGTTTTCAATTGTTTTAATGCACAAGATCGTATGACGTACAGTTATGTTAAGTTAACATTAATATAAGATCACGCTATGTACACTCGTTGTTATGCTAAGTATGCTAAGCATTGTCATCAGTTAGTTGCAATAAAGCGATCGTCCGATAAACACTTGTTCCGCGTGTCTTTTTTCTGGGTGGCAAACCTTACATCTTATCAGAAGTGGAATCGCGTGTCATTTTTTTTCAAGTTAAATTTTAATTCGATCAAAATGACCACACGTGCCAAGTACTTTATTGAAATTGCAACCGTGCCACAGTTAAAAGAAATTTTAAACAAAATTGGTTTGCCAACAAGTGGGGCGAAGTCAACGTTGAAGATTCGTCTGGAAGAAGCCGTTTCGCAGTTAACTGATCAGCAGATGGAGCAGTACTTTCCTCCGAGTGTTCTGGAAGAAGAAAGTGTAAGTGAAAATAATTCTGATCTTGAAGTGGAGAGCAGAATAGCATCACGGGAGCTGGAACGTTTGCGAGCTATTGTAAAGATGAAGGAAGAAATCCGGACTTTGCAGAAGAAATTGGCAGAGTTGAACAATTCTTCGGATACAACTGACTCGAGGCATTCGTTCCGAGATATAGAGGAATCTTTGCATACGTTTTCTGGTGACGATAATTACCCTGTTTCAAAATGGATCAAGTGCATTGATGATTCCAGAGCATTGTATAATCTGGATGATTCAAAGTGTTTCATTTATGCGCAGCGTGTGTTAAAGGGTACCGCAAAGTTGTTCTTAAGATCAACCTCGTGCAAATCGTGGGACGAGTTAAAAGAAGCGTTGCTCAAAGAATTCCAGCAACACGCTACAGCAACAAACGTGCATAATTCTCTTCGTAACCGGCGAAAGCATAAGGACGAGAATCTTCAACAGTATATGATAAGCATGCAAGAGATAGCGGACGCCGCTGACATTGACGAAACTGATGTTGTTAACTACATAATCAGAGGGATTCCTGATTCCAGTTTCAACAAGCAGATTTTGCTTACGGCAAACAGTATATCGGAGTTGAAATGTGTCCTTCGAAAATACGAAAGAATGAAGTCGGAATATCATCCATCAATTCGAAATGTGATTCCGCAAAAGAATACCGTACAACAATCAAGCAGAATGTCAACATTGAAGTGCTACAATTGTGATGGTGATGGTCACATTTCCAGTCAGTGTCCAAAACCTAGGAGAGAACGAGGTACATGCTTTCGCTGCGGACAAAAAGGGCACTTGGTGAAAAATTGCCCACAATCAACTGCAGTGATGGTGTTACAAGAAGCTGAGCCAGCGCAGACAACGTTTCCACAAGATTTTCATGGTGAGTTCGAGTTTTACTTCAACAATAATCAACCAGGAGCTGTTCGTACAACGATGACTGCAAGAACCATGATCGACACCGGCAGCCCCATAAGTTTTGTGCAGCAGCAGTACATCCCCTCCTACCTGATGACGTCTTCAGCAACTTTAACGGATGAATTCGTGGGTATAAATAATAGTAAGCTTGTTGTATTTGGCAAAGTGTATTGTTGTGTTAATATATGTGAAAATTATGTAAATTTATGTTTGTATGTAGTGAAAAATAATACGATGAAAAATGTAATAGTTTTAGGAAGAGATTTCCTTCAGAACTCAAATATAAAACTGACACTAGAAGAAAAGAAATTGTTTAAAGACATTGTAAATGAAAATGATGATTGTGATGAAGATAATGTTAAAGAGAATAATATTTTAAACATCGATACGTGTGACGATCGCGATGATAACGTAATTTTAAAAATAAATGAAAACTTGAGCTATAATGAGAAAGTTGAATTAAGAAAAATAGTTGGCCGGAGTATTACGAGTAATAGATTATCAAACGGGATTTGTGATTATGAAATGACGATAACTCTTACTTATCCGAACAGTACTTTCCATTGCGCGCCGCGACGATTGCCGTATGCCCATAAGCTGGAGCTACAAAAAATATTAGACGACCTTCTTGAAAAGAACGTTATTCGCGAAAGCAACTCGCCTTTTGCTTCACCTGTTGTTTTAGTGAGGAAGAAAACAGGAGAACTGCGTTTATGTGTAGACTATCGTGAATTAAATAAGATCACGGTTAAGGATAATTTTCCGATTCCCCTCATTGAGGATCACCTAGACAGGTTGCGCGGTAAAAAGTATTTTTCAATGCTGGACCTGAGAAGTGGATTTCACCACGTAAAGATGTCCAAAGAATCAATACCATATACATCCTTTGTTACGCCGCTAGGGCAGTTTGAGTATTTGCGCATGCCATTCGGGCTGAAAAATGCCCCTTCCGTGTTTCAGCGCTACGTAAACTCAGTTTTCAAAGACCTTATAAGTTCAGGAAAGTTATTAGTATACATTGACGATTTGTTAATTGCATCGGGGACGAAAGAGGAACATTTTATAATCTTGAATAAAGTGATGGATATAGTGATAAAGAACAATTTAGAACTGCGTATGGACAAATGTGTGTTCATGTTCGAAAAAATCACTTACTTAGGATATGAAGTTTCTTCGGATGGGATAGGTCCTAGTGAGAGTGGTATTAACGCAGTGAAGAACTTTCCTATACCCATAAGCACCAGACATGTTCACTCTTTCTTGGGCTTATGCTCATACTTTCGTAAGTTTATCAAGGATTTTTCAATTATATCCAAACCTTTATATGATCTTTTGAAAAAGGGTGCTGAGTTTACATTTGGTGAGAATGAGCTATCCGTTTTTGAAGTGCTGAAAAAGAAATTAATAGAAGCACCGCTGTTAAGCATTTACAACCCGAAAGCAGAAACAGAATTACACTGCGACGCAAGCAGTCTAGGCTTTGGTGCAGTTTTGCTGCAGCGTCAAGAAGATAGATCACTCCATCCAATTTTATTTTTTTCAAAACGCGCCACTTCTCAAGAATCCAAGTATCACTCGTATGAGTTGGAGACCTTAACAATTATTTATGCACTGAGACGTTTCCGCATTTACCTCACAGGTCTAAGATTTAAAATAGTAACAGACTGTAAGTCGTTGACCCTCACTCTAAATAAAAAAACTATTAAATCCTAGAATTTCACGTTGGGCACTCGAACTGCAAGATTATGATTACGTCATTGAGCATAGAGATGGCAAAAGGATGAATCATGTTGACGCGCTCAGCAGGTGTCACAACATTTTAATCATTGAGTCCGAGTCATTCGAGCATGTGTTAGCTGCCTCTCAGCAGTCAGATCCAATAGTCAAACAGTTAGTCGAGATGTTAGAGAGAAGAGAGAGTCCGTCTTACGAGTTGATCAATGGCCTTGTGTATAGGAAAATAAAGGATAGAGTTTTCTTTTATGTACCATCGAGGATGGAACGAAATATTATTCAAACGCATCATGAGGCCTTGTGCCACGTTGGCGTTGAGAAGTGTTACGAGTTTCTGAGAAAGACTTATTGGTTTCCCTCTATGAAGGCCAAGATCAAGAGCTACATCGATAGTTGTCTGAAATGCGTACACTTTTCCGCTCCGTCTGGTCGAAAGGAAGGCATTTTGCACACCATCCCCAAAGGTGATAAGCCCTTTGAGACAGTTCACGTTGACCATTATGGTCCCTTACCATCTGGTGTACGAAACTCCAAGAAACACATATTTCTTGTAGTTGATGGGTTTTCAAAATTCACAAAACTGTTTGCTGTGAAAAGTACAAGCACGAAAGAAGTTATTGCATGTCTTGAATTTTATTTTCGCACTTATAGCAAGCCAAGCCGCATTATCTCTGACAGAGGTAGCTGTTTCACCTCTGAAGACTTTGCAACATTTTGTAGCGAACGCAATGTACAGCACGTTAAGATTGCCACTAGTTCGCCTCAATCCAATGGGCAGGTGGAACGTGTTAACCGTAGTCTTACGGCTATGTTGGCTAAAGAAAGTGAAACAGAACCAGGTGATTGGACGAAGCATTTGTCTAAAGTAGAGTTTGCTCTTAACAATGTTGCGCATAAGAGTACAGGCTTTAGTCCGAGTATGCTGCTTTTCGGAGTAGCTCAGAAGGAAGAGGTGTATGATAGGATCAGAGAGTATTTAGAAGAAACCGTCATAGCCGAAGAGGCAAGAGATTTGAATGCAATAAGGAAAGAAGCAAATGAGAGAACTGTTCGAAGTCAAGAAGCTAATAAAATTTACTTTGATAAGCGACATAAAAAACCGTTTGCGTATTCTATTGGCGATTATGTTATGATTAAAAATATCGTTAATACTCCGGGCATTAATAAGAAACTCATTCCCAAATATAAAGGGCCATTCGAAATTGTAAAACTACTGCCAAATGACAGATATCTGATAAAAGATCTTGAAAATCTTCAAATTTCAAGAATTCCTTTCGAAGGAGTAGCATCTCCTGAAAACATGAAACCATACGTCTTTTAATTTGTGATTAAACGTATCGAATCGTTTATATAAATATTTTGTAATATGAATTATATCCTTTTGTGAACTATGTATATTGAATTTCATACTAGCTTTGTATGATACTTAAGAAATATTTCGTTACATAATTTGAAGTGAATTCTAAGTTTCGTTTTAATTTTTCAAAGTTTGTCAATTTATTTAAGTTTCATATTGTAATGATTCATGTGAGTGTACTCGTTGATAAATCTGGGACGATTTATAGTCAGGATGATCGAACTGTAGGAGTTTTAATAAGATCGAGTCATATATATAAAAATACATTCTCTAAGGTGTCACCCTTTATCCACCACGTACACACACATAATCATGTTATTGTTTTCAATTGTTTTAATGCACAAGATCGTATGACGTACAGTTATGTTAAGTTAACATTAATATAAGATCACGCTATGTACACTCGTTGTTATGCTAAGTATGCTAAGCATTGTCATCAGTTAGTTGCAATAAAGCGATCGTCCGATAAACACTTGTTCCGCGTGTCTTTTTTCTGGGTGGCAAACCTTACACTTAGGCCAGAGATTTTTAGTTAAGAGGCATCCTGTGTCAGTTGGCCATCTATGATTTGCTTGGGCAAAAGTGTTCAGCTTCAGTAGATACTTTACAGTAGCAAAAGGGGTGGAAGGCGTGTTACCATCCGGAAAGAGTACCGACGCAGTACTCTTCCTAGCCAGCTCATATGCTTGCAATTCTCTGGTATATCACAAAGCCAGATTCAAAATTCAGAAGTCTAGGCGTTATTGGTGCGGTGGATGGCACTCATATACAAATAATTCGACCACCATCGGTCAGTCCAATAACTCTGAAATCTTTACTTTCATATTTTGATGGACCTCCACCAGTTCCAGATAAAGCTTGTTCAGTATATTTTGTATGAACCTTGAAATCAGCCCAAACCTTGAATAAATAAAAATTAACGTTGAATCGAATAAATTCTTTTTGCTTTTCATTGTACCTTTTTAGAACCAGCTACATCGCGTTAAAATGGTCCAACGGCGTTTAAATCGTTCACCAAGTTTCTTCATAAATTATTCGATTTTTGTCTCGCTTCTGTTGACTGCAAATAGCTTTTTAATAGGTCCGAATGTTTGTACATATGTTCTATGAGGATTTCAAATTGAGAGACCTTTGCGTTAGCTGTTTTTGTTGATTCCCTTTATAAACCAATATGTTATTACTTATTTCAGATCTTATTTAACATGCAGATGAATATTACTTACACATTGCAGAAAACAAATTCTCATTCCTTCCTACTCGATAACAAATTTGATGTCAAAAAACTTTTTTCAAAATTTGGTTGATTTTGAAACTTGGCAGTATTTGATTATTTCGACTATCGCCGACATGGTACTGACTTTTCGAATTCGAACAATAATTTTGTAGAATTAAGTTTTATAGTTGGCCCCAGCAGTATGGTTCTGACTACCGATATAAATAGTCAGTGGACTATGCTAGGCTGTATTCCCCATCTGCGCCCACCTTCATCACCAGTTGCTTTTTCCATATGTTGCGGAAGGAGGTTATGTTTAGAGTGTGTCCTGTAAAGTCAAAATTGATGTATCGTTGCTCGGAGAAGGAGTGGTCCTTAGACACTCTCCATTCTTGGTACCATCCGATATATGGTCCAAGACAAGGTTAAGAGAAAATACCACCATTTCGTTAAAGTAACTTGTGAGGAATCACATAAATTCATTCAGGGGTTATAATTAGTCTACTTAGAGCACATGGACACAACTATTCTAGTCCAAGCGTTGGATGTATATGATACCAACATGTATTTTTTTCCAAAAAAGGAAATGAAGACTACACTTTTCACAGATATATAGATTTTTAATCCGAATATTCAATACATAGTCAATGATCGGCCTCTAGTGTATTATCTTCTTCCCCTTTAGCCAGCTTTTTTCGTCAAAATTTTAAAAAACATTATCAACTTTTCTTTAAATCATCTCTTTCTAATTCGCACACGGGACACTTTCAAAAAATAACACCTTTCCCTCTCATCCACTGAACATGTTCTTCACACAATTCCCACAAATCTTAATACGAATTTATTTATTCCGCATATAAGATAAAAATGCCTTGACCTAAAGGTGTATGCATCCACCAATACCTCGTTCATGTAGAATTGACTGAACAACTAACATTTGTCTGGACAATCGATTCCACTTCAAGAACAATATAAATTAAAACCCGTTCTTTAAACGCAAGCAAGTTCTGGAAAGGATCTCACTAAGAGGTGGTGGATAAACCAAACACCAACTTTAATTGGTTTCAATGGTCTTCGGGCTTACAGATTGACGCTTTACTTTCCCGTAACGGTGGTAAACTAGCGAACGCTGAACTAGTTGCAAAATCGTTGGCGCGAAGTGATGCTACATCGTTGAATGGATTCTGTAGCCACAAGGTAAATACAAAAACTTTTCGTAGCGACTCACTTGATCGTATACGTTACTTTAAGTGGATACATTGGCTTTTCGAATTTGAAGTTATATTGAGCATGTAGCATGGCCGTTTGTGTACCTTGGCACGCCTGTGAGTGCTTTCGCTTATTTTAGGTGGTTAATCATTGTTTGGTCTCTGTTATTTTCTTTGATAAACTACAATACAAAAACTTCATCCAATTTTTCTTGATTTACGCTATCAGGTTTAATAAGCATCTATGAAAATTGTCTAACAAATGTTCAAATGTTCACTGTAACACAAAAACATCCACCTACACCATTATCCCTGAGCTGAAAACAAATCAAAATGTTTTTTAATGCATTATATAGAGTCTTTGCTTTTCGTAGGGATTGAGTAATATGTCTATTCCTAGTAACTGTGGAACTCCAGACGGCATTAATCCAAACAGGACAAAATATTTCACGCAGAACTTTTCTGTCAAAACAACCAAGAGCTTCTTCATCCGCTTTTAATAGCGCCCATGTCTCTACGCCGTAGAGCAGATTAGGGATGATCAGAGTTGTATATAAAGTCAACTTGGTGTTTTAAGAGTTGGCTCTGTTACCCAACTACATCTTGCTTAAAAAAAAACACCTAGACCCATTTTAGCCTCTTCCGCTTGTCGGTTCGCTGTGTTCGTCCAATCACGTCAATGTCGTTCGCGTAAGTAAGCAATTTAACTGACTTTTTGTGTATCGTGGCGTGAACGTTTCAGTTTCGCACGATCTTCTCAAGTAAAGACTACAGTTAAATCGCACGATCTAGGCGGCCAATTGACCGTTCCCGAACGTCAAATAAAATGTTCACCGAACTTGCCTCTCAATAAGTCCATTGTTGCGCGTGCTGTGTGGCGTGTGGCATCGTCTTGTTGAAACCACATGTCATGCAAGTCAAGCTCTTGCATTTTGGGCAAAAAAAGTTGGATATCATCTCATGGTAGCGGTCACCATTCACAGTTACGTTACGTTTTGCATCATCTTTGAAGAAGTACGGTTCGAAAATGCCATAAATGCCAATGATGGATTCATCGGTAGCTCTTGCAATGCTTCTGGCTAATATCTACAGAGATTATAAGGAGATAATAAATGAAATGAAAATAATATTCACTCCAAAATCGACAATTCTGTTTATTTACATATCCATTGAGCCAAATATGAGCTTCGTCGAAATTGACCATAAAATGGAAGAAGCACGCGATCAACTTCCTTAGCAGAGCACGCACTTTGATAATAAAATTCAGTTTGCAAGCGTTGTTCGCTTGTAAGACGATTCATGGTTAAATTATAGACCAAACTGAAGATGTTTGACAGTGAAACAAAACACGAAATGTGAGTCAGCTGCTTAAACCAGTGTTGCTGAAAAGATAATAGCTAAAAAATCATCCTTTATTTAATTGAAGACATGACTTCGTGTCGCCTTGCCCACATACTCTTTCGATATTGAAGGTCTCGTTGAAATCGTTACCCACCTGACAAGTTTGGCAAGGAATTGAAAGCGACAAATAGGATGTGGGTGTCGATCTGCACCTCTTGAGTCTTTTCCACGATCTGCCGACGTGTCAATATTTGGTCGATGGCGGACTTGCCAGACGTGACTGTTAAGGACATAGCAGGTTATTGACAAATGGTTTCAGGCGTTGACACAAAACTACTGGGAGTATCTTGTACTCGGTGTTAAGGGGGCTGATAACTCGATAGTTGGCGCAATTAAAGGAGTTTCCACTTATCGGGCATGCTCCGACCATATCCTACTAAACTCTAGCAACTTTGCTCTACTTCAGTCTCGGCATCGCTGTCTTGACCTCGTCTAAGTCGTGGGGACGGAGATCTTGTTCACCATCGTCCAAATTAAGTGGAACATTCTGCCTGACACCGGAGTTTGTGTCGTCACAGTCTACAGGAGTGTTTTTTTCTAAATTCAGCATCGACTGCGCTTGTACTACTAGTTGTCCATTTTCGTCCCTGCAGGCTTCTGTCCGTGGTCTATATCTTCCGGATACTTGCTTTATAACTTACTTGCTTTATCTTTTGGTAAAACTTTCGGACCTCCTTCCTTTCGCAACACCTCTCGATCTCCACGACCGCGCGCTTCTCATGCTCTTTGTTTTTTCTTCTGAGAATTTGGTTCTCTTCCCTTCTGTTAGCAGAACTCCATTCCTGATCTATTGTGAATGTAGACAGGATCGAACTTTCAGATAGTTTAAGGGAGACTCGGTGGGAAAAGTTTCTAGCGATCGATTGCGATTGCAGCTTTCCGCCTTCAAATCGTAGTATCCTGTCTCTCTATATGCTATAACAAGAAAATGGTCCGAGTCGATGTCCGACGGAATATGATATGATATCGAACTTGATATCAAACTAACTAATATCATTGAAGTAACCTTATGAATTCATAATCATTTCTTTAATTGCTATATTTTGACTGTATCTCACCAATTTATTTTCATGTAATTTAGCCTGATATGTTCGGATATCTGATTATCATTTTTGTCATTTTCTAGAAACAGCTGTACTGTTTTTAATGGTTACAAATGTAAAAATTGTCAAGTTAATTTGGGATTTAGGAAATACTGCAGAGCGTTAAAGCAAAACAAAAATAAAAAAAGAAAACTTGGAAAAACAAACGTGAACCATCTGCACTCCCTATACGTATCACACCCGTCCAAAGAAAAAACGTTGAACTTTTTCCTCGCAATTTGGATGTTATTGTACTCACCGCTCGCTGGCAATATACCGAATATTACAAATAAACAGAAAACGTTTCGTTATATGCACAGCTGAAAAAGGGATACCGGTCATCCAACTTCATGGCACGTATATGAATAACAAGCAAGGTCTATCCTCGTTGCAAATTGTAATGATCTATGCTTATTCACAGCCGTTTCCACGTTTTAGTCTGTTGGTTTAACAACGGCTTTTAATTGCCAGACAATCAGGACTCTTCTTTGATTCGCAAAGCTCTCCAGCTGCTCGCGCTGAAAGAGCTGAGCAGATTCTATAGTGGACATTGCATGGTATCAGAAGAGCTTAAACATATTTGCTACTAAAGAATAACATGGTCTCAAAACTAAAAGTAGGTAGTTCGTTATAGTTAATTTCATTCAAAAGTGTTACAAATAGCTATTGCACAAAAATGCGGCATAAAAATACATTCATCGACAACAAATATTAGTTTTTGAGTGAAAATACACTGCAATGAATTCAGTCTAGTAATTGCCAAAGTGTCTGACATATACCTGGAAATATTCTAAGCCATTCTGAATATGGAAGATACCCCCAACAGACCACCAGAACGCTAGGTACTGTATGGATAAAATGGTTAAAAATTGTTCATTGATAAGAACGGAATTTAAATTCCTACTGGATGACTTCCAAAAAAGATCGCAGTAACTTTCTATTCATATAAACTCAACTCACACCCTTATATATGAATTCCAACACCCTCATAGGGCACCATGGGTTGCAGTTGCTGGCTGAAGTGCACAAAGGATAAAAGCATGCAAAACCTTTCCTGCTTGTTTATTTGCTCATAGTGGCTGTGCAGATGTTGAAAGTGTCGAGAGTCACAATGGCAAGTGGACATTCGAAGTTGAAACATACCAGGTTGGAATTGCCCAAGAGAATATGCATTGTCAGTATGCTATGTAAATGCAATGAAAACTTTTCGAGCTCCGGAAAGGTAAAGTATCCTGAACGTTACTTGTGCTTTTGATTGCCGAACTTATTCTCTTTCGTTTGAAAGCTTAAAATATCTGAAGAAGTTTCCAAACAAATGCCGTCATCGCTGCAATATTTTTCAATATTTTTTATTCAGCAAATTATTGCAATTTTTTCCTGTGCACTTGATAGTGCCTGACACTCAGCTCAAGTGTTGTTCTTTATTTGTAGACGTGAATCAGGAGAGAAAGTCTGCAGCCTTTGTTTGTAGAAGCCTTTTAGTGTTTATAGAGATGTCCAACAAATTCCTTGAGTTATTAGTTTTTGGTATTTCATACTTGTGGTGGTCGTTTCTTAATTCAATGATGAAGTTGAACAAGCATTTTGTTTTTGTAAAAACAGATGTTATTGCAGTGACACTGATTAGCCACTTTTCTTATTGCGTGGTGCTGCAGTGCAGAAATAAAAAGAGCCTTGATTTCTGTTGATGTATTCTTAACTGGGAGGGTGCTTAAATATCTTTGACAATTGTGCTAAGAGGCTGGTTGTATCTTATGTCGTTACCTTCGTTGAGTATGTGCGCGCCATTCTCTTAAGTCGTGACTCGACTGTCCCAATGTTGAATTAGGTTATGTTCAATTAGCTACTTTCGTTTCTCTGAACACTTAAAAAAGCCAATCGCTCGCTTTTAGCTCAATTCTTTCGAAAAAAGTTATGATGTCCCTCTCGGCTATGTTCTATTGCTTGACAGGGATTTGATAAGCGACGTTAATCCCTCCATAAATTCACACAAAATATTCTTCCCCAAAGTGACCCATTCACTCACGCAGATTTAACTAAAAAGGAAACCTTTTGTTTTGGATGTTTTGTACATAGGTCATCTTCTTGTTTCACATGTTTTGCAGGGCCCATGTGTACCTCCTCTGCAAATAAGCGCTAAGGGGCGCTTCATCGGTCTTATTTCCTGGGATGCCCTCTGACCCTTTAATTAAGGCAATGTTTATTTGTCCATCAAACTAGGCTAGCTCCACCCGGTATTTACGAATAGAGGCAATAGCTTTCGTTTCTACATGGCTATTAACGCATATAGCGACCTTCTGGCGTTTTTGATTATACGTTACGCCTCCTTAATAGAAAATTGCTCGGGATCTGTATTCTACTTGTCGCGCCCCCTGGCGACAATGGGTGGTCCTGAATATACCTCCCGACCCGACCGACTCAGCTGGGGTGGGTCCCACAGCTATTACAACAAAAATTCGATCTTCCCGAAGGAAGTGGGCGCCACGTCGTCTTTCGACGGGGACGACGAAACCCAAATGTGAAGATTTGTATATATATATATGTACCCCGTCCGGTATATATATATATATACTTCCCCGTAAAAGTTAGGGGAAAACCGATATTGGCCTTGGTTCGATGAACCGCGGCCCACACGTCAACTCCAAAGAGCGACTTTCACCCAGCAAATGCTTGGGCTCGGTGGCCAACTGTCCCCAACACACACACACCGGTGGACGACACCACAAACACACACACACACACCAGAAGGCTAACGGGTACCGGGCGACCCCGAGTACTCCGCCAACACAATTCGCGTGGTACCGGTTCGGTACCGAAAATTTACGGGCCAACAAAATTTCGCGAAGCGACCTTTGTGTCGCAAACCGACGGGTGGTTTTACCCCCCTGAACACCTTTTTTCTTTGAAACGGTACGATACGGTACGGTACGGGACCTTACGCGCTCGATTCTCCTTTCTGGGCACTACGCACTTTTATAACTTTTTTTTTTTTTTGATTGGGGCTCCCTCGGAGTCTCCCCGAATCACCACTTTCTCACAAAAAAAATCTATCACTAAATATAATACAAATTCCCACAAAGGGGTACTTATCCGTTTTCTCCGTTTCCTTTGTTCGCTGCTCCCTGGCGTCTTCTTCGTTCTCCTCGTCCTCGTCTTTCCGCTTATTTTTTTCTCTGTGTGTTCCCTTTGTGTTTTTTTTTCTCTCGTTTCTTCCTTTGGTTTGGTCACTTCCTTTTTTTTCCAATTTTTTTTTTTAATTGTAAATTTTTTTTTCTCTTCCTTTTTTTTCAAAAAATTCGCGAGCAAACTCTCTCTGTGGGACGTGGTGTCCCATACGCGGGTATGCTAAGAATGACCCTACTCGCATTCCTACATTCCAATCCTACCAAACACGACATTGACACACATGCAATTCCTTTCATCCATGTTGTTTCGCACATACCACACATTCTTAGAATTCCTGACATTCCAAGAAGTGTGGTATATCCTCATACACACAACGCACGGCGATCGCACCACTGGATCGTGCGTCTCACTCACACCCACGGTGTTCGTCGGACCCGGCAACGGCACGCATCCAGCCTTTGTTTACATTATTGCGTCTGGCCTTCCATTGGCTCTTTTGCGAGCTTTTCGCACGCACACTGATGCAGTCCCCTCGATCGCAGTAACCACCTCCCGCTCCCAGTCTTTCTTGGGTGGGTGCGTGTGTGATCGTCGGTGGACTGTCATCGTCGCACCTGCTCCTCTTGATCGCGGTAACACCCCCGCTGGCCAGTCCTTTTGGGGCGGTGTGTGTTTATCCGCTGTTGCGTGTGCCGACTCCGACGACCGCTGCTCCGTCGTTCGGTTACCAGGGCAAGGGGAATCACGTCCAATGCACTGGCAACCTCCCTCGGTGTCTCACTCACTTCATCCACCTCCACATGTATTTGACATGCATTTTACATCTCTACTAAGGTGTTTGGGTTGTTTTCTTTTTAATTATTTGGGATTACAACGTACATACATACATACAATTACTATCCGCGGGTCATTCTTAGTATGGATATTTTTTTTTTTCCAATCATACTCTTGGGTGTTAGGGTTGGAAGGCGACTCGGAGAACTTTGAAGAGCCCTGGGCCCTTTTGCAAATTTATGCTTCGCTACACTATCTGTTCATATGTTATACCTCCGGATAAGTAACCCTTTGGTTCGCGAACCCTATCGTCGCATAAGCTTCCGGGCAGATCTTCTTAAAAAGGGAAACGTAGTTGTTGGCGAAGTAGTCGAGGTTTCCCTTTACCTCGTATGGGAATTGGGGGTTTGGGCAGACGGAACAAAATCTTTTGTTGCGTGCATTTTGGCACGCGACATACTCACTGTGGAAGTACACAGGAATTCCGCATATAAACCCGCACCTAATCAGTCGCCGCTGGCTGCGTATATTACCCATCTTAAATGCGCATCCGACAGAATGTCAACAGAATCTCAGAGTGTATTGATAATCTCAAGTCAATATGAAGTTTTTGTTATGGCCAAAATTTATAAGAATTATGTATTCGTCCAAAGGATTCTTTCGGCACTATAACGCGCCTGACCCTCGAACTCAAATCTTTCGTGCTTGTGTAAGAGTTTATAATTAAATGATACAAAATCAATTCCGTTAAATCAAATCAGGCTGATATTTTATTGGTATTGGGTATTGGGCTACCAGCGAAATAACCATCATACTATTATTGGTCCACTGTGATACCCGGTGCAGTTAATTTGACCCCAACGTCAAATGGTGCCTGGACCAGATTTGAAAACTATATGGAAACGTATTAAATTTTGCTTTCACTCGGATTCAAACCTGGGACCCCTCTAATCAGGTGCAATCACTCAATAAGCTGCGCCATCCAGCCGTTTAACAGCTGGTAATATTTTAAAATTGAATGTACATATCCATTTAAAATTAAACTGCACCTTGATAGTTTTCCAACATCCTTCAATCCTATCTTGATAATATATACAGTTTCAGCAGTAATGAACATAATATGTAGTGAATTTATCAAAGAAGAAATATAGCTGCCTTTATTAAACAAATCTTAACTGGTGTCATATTAATATAACTTTTCTTACAAACTCCTGCCCCGTGCCACGTTTGTGAATACACTCATATAGTGAGATATGCATACTGTTTGTTTTTCTGCTCTATTTAAGTAAATATTTAACACAGAACATGATTTGTGAACACACCTTAATTGGTCATGTCTTTGTAAACCACAATATGCGACATCACCTTGTACATTTATGTCGACTTTTTTAACTCTTATTCAAAACTCTAAAGTTGACCGACACTAAGGCAAAGAGTTGAGGGGCGGGTTGAAAACTATTTTTTTTTCCTTGAAAGTTTTCAAAAGTACCTAAGTGTAACATTTGTTTGTTAGTTGAGTAGTTACCCAACGTGATGCATTTCATTGAAAAATAAAGCGTCCTGCACGGAAAGCTACCTTTCCTTGATTTAAGAAAAAAATGGCCGCAAAATTTGAAACGGCGTTCCTAGAAAACCCCCTACTTCAAATCGATGCTTTAAAAATCGGTTATGACGTGTGGAATAAATAATACAAAAAAAAGGTGACGAAATAATATACATACATACGTGCGTTGATTATGTCGGGCATGTGGATAATATCTGCCAAAGAGAAGTGAGCAGTCTGAACGTCTATGAGGGACCATCCTTTGCAATTTCTAAACAATGCTGCATCAGTTCCACCTGACTATTGGATGCGAATATACGAGCAAAACTGCTCGATTGTTCTACGAAACTTTGCTTTTGCATAAAACATGCACACATGTGCTGCTTGTAACCGCTCCCTCCGTGGGGTAAGGTCAAGGTGCAAGCAATCGGTTTTGAAAGTCGCTTCACAGAATGATGCACGGATGAAATGCTTTCTCCAATCGATAAGATTGTCTGAGCGCATACTAGGTACCGCACAAATATCAACAATTGACCAATTGATCATAGTTTGCGTAACCGCAAAGGTAACGAATATTAGTTTGCGGTTATAAAACCTAAGAACATTTTATATTGGGTGTAACTCAAGAATATGCATGTTAATTGCTATAATGCAACAGCGTATTTCGGCCGTTCAGCTGGCAAAAAGTATCGACGTTATGTCTTACGTGTCGATGAAAACTTCGCAGCTAGTTTTTTTTCCCATAAAACAGAAATGGTACGAATACCAACAAAATGCATCTAGCTACTGTCTGTCATATGTCATCGGCCGTTTTCTAAAAACAATTTAATGGAAATCTTGTATAAAAACGAAAATAAAACTCTGGTTAAAAATCGAGACCTGTCGCTCAGAAAATCTCAAGAAAAATTGTGGCTTTGACAGTTTCAACTTTGAGCGAATAAAAACGAAATCACAAACTTAGCTGCTTACCGGCAGTTGGCACAATTCACACTGCAGCCACGTAAACTAAGCTGTGTATGTCGAATACACCTTGTTTCACTTCTCTCATCAAACCCAAAAACAACTTTTATGAAACACCTTCCTGTCATCTAATGTGAAAACTACTCGGGACAACTAGTGCACAAGTGCACAGCAGCTGGACATTTCCAGTAAAAACTCTACTACGTCAATTTTATTTCGATATCAGCAGACAAAGTACCAATAAGAAAATATCGTATGTCTAGCAATCAGAGACATTGCTGCAATTACTTGATTTTACGAACACCTACATACATGTAGTATCCGTACTCTAAGACGACAGCATATGTTAACCAATCTTTCACTTTATAAATATCTTTTCCGGTTCGATTTCGCCATATTAATAGACTCTTTTGTGCAGATATTACTAACTCTTAGAAAATAATATAAAAATTAAGCCAACGCTCTAAATAGTGAAACCATTCACAAGTTGATTGGTATGAGCAAGAATAGCTTGGCTATTTTTGAACTGTGGTCCTTTGGAGCTCTTTGGTCAACTAACAAAAAATCAATAAGCCTTGAGCTTAAACACCAAATAATTTTGGCTTGTCAATCTGAATACGTTATTGTGCTGCTTAAGGCAAATGAAATCTGCCCCATCAATCGTTCCAAAACCACACCTCAACTGCTGATTAGGGTTATTAGTAAAATTATGAGGAACCTAGTCGATGAGTTCATCTTCATTTGCAATTATTTCCGTAGGTCTAACTATTTCCTGTTGACGCATGTGAATTAATGTGCAAGACCAGAGTTGATTAGAAATCACCGGGTTTTCACACTGTTGAGGGTTAATTACTGAATTGAATCAGTCATGTCAGCAATTTCATGCAAATTGGAAAATTCGTTCATTGATTGCGATTCCCGTACTAACGGTGGAAGTGTTTGCATGCATGCATGTGGGACTCAATCGATGTATGTACAGTCTATTTCCGAAGCAAATTTCCACCAAAACCGGAAAAGAGAATTTAAATTGATTTTCATTTGCAATTTAACAAACAAGTCCAGTCTCTGCACAGGTTGTGTTCATGGGACGGACATATTTCGTGTATCTGGAAACATGTCTGTGGAATGCATCGAAGCACAGTCTATTGACGAGTTTAACAATGTCATGGTTTATTTGCCTTGGGTAAATGTTTTCTGTGACGTGTGAAATTTACACATGAAAATTTTATGAAATGTTGTAACGTGAACTCATTTATGTACAAATAATGCAATTGGAAAATGGATATCACAAAAACATCACGAGTGAGCATACTGAACAGTGAATGACCAAACAATCGGGACAATCAGCAAGTAACGTAAATTATGTATATTAAGTAAGAATTAACTCATCGATTATAGCGTCAAATTAACTTATACGAAAAGTCTTAAAATCATGTTAATTAAGCTATTGATAAATGACTTACATGTGCATCCAGAGCAAAGTTGTTGATTGCTCTCAACTTGGCGAGATGCCAGCAACGATCCCTGTAAATGCACAGGTCTAGTTGATATACAGCCTCCTCGCGGCGCCCTCTGAATAACCTCTACTGCAGCCGCTCAGAGGTGAACCAATGTATGCAGCGACCCCTTGTCCGGGGGTGTAAACCAGGACCCGGTCCTCCAGGTTCGGGGGTTTTGCGAGGGGTATACTTCCCCACCGTGTAAAACACATTCAAGTTCAGAGACGGCAACAAGCCTCGGATAAGGATGACCCTACCGCTGACGACCACGGACAACGAAATAAGGACAACGATTCTCGGTTCTGAACGTGGAATGTAAGATCACTTAACAAACCACGTGCAGCCGATGAACTTGCGGAAGCCCTAGAAGCCTATAACGCTGACATCACCGCCATCCAGGAGGTGCGGTGGGATGGGCCGGGCAAAAAGAGGATAAAAAACTGCGACATATATTACGCGATTGCTACAAAGTGCTTGTTGGGATGCGGTTTTGTTGTTCAAGGCAGACTTAGGCAAGAAGTCTTAAGCTTCAGATACATAAGCGAATGCCTCACAACAATCCGTATCAAGGCAACATTCGGCAACATCAGCCTAATTTGCGCCCACGCCCCAACGGAAGACAAAGACGATGATAGCAAGAATGACTTCTATGATCTCCTAGAAAGAACATACGATCAATGCCCTAGCTATGACACCAAGATCATTCTTGGAGATTTTAATGCAAAGCTGGTCCAGGAAGAAATCTGTGCTAGAGTCGTCGGAAAACGCAGCCTACACGTCAAGACGTCCGACAATGGACTCAGGCTGTTGGACTTCGTGACGATGCGAAACCTCACTGTATCCAGCACGCGGTTCTCTCATCTCAACATTCACAATGGGACCTGGCGACCGTCAACGAGAATGATCACATTGCGATCGATGTCAGATACTCCTCCAGTGTCCTCGATGTCCGAACTTTTCGAGGCGCAAATATCGTCTCGGATCCTTTCCTTATTGTAGCCAAGGCCAGAATTCGGATATCGATAGTACAACGGAGTAGAGCAAGACCAAAACAGTTTGACGTTGGAAAGCTACAATCGCAATCGACCGCTGGGAACTTTTCCGATCGAGTCTCCCTGAAGCTCTCAGAGAGTCCAACCCTGCCAGGCGAAACAATAGACGAACAGTGGAACCGTTGTCAAAGCGCCATCAGAGAAGCTGCATCTGATGTGTTGGGTATTAAAATGCCACCTAAAAAAACCCATGGTTTGACAGTAAGTGTCGGCAGGTGCATTCAGTGAAACTAGCAGCACATAAGGCTACGTTGGATAGAAGGACGAGAGCGGTTCGTGAGCTCTACGAACTCAAAAGAAGGGAAGAGTACCGGCTTCTCATACGATAGTGTGTATGTAGACGAGCTATACAACGCCATGTCTAGTTTTGACATTCCTGCCAAGCTCGTCGTGGTGCAGGATGACGAATGAGAACTGTTTCTGCTTCATCAAAGTGGGTAACGATTTGAACGAGAAATTCAATGTCAAAAAAGCTTTTAGGCAAGGCGACCCGCTGTCATGTGATTTTTTCAACAGTGTACTTGAGAAGGTCGTGCAAAACGCACACGCCAACACTAGAGGCACAATCTTCCAGAAATCCGTGCAATTGTTAGCATACGCCGATGACATTGACGTGATTGGCAGAACTCAGCGAGCCGTCAGTGAGGCTTTTGCTAACATTGAGACGGAAGCGGCTAAAATGGGTCTGACGGTGAATGAGGGCAAAACGAAGTATATGCTGTCCTCAAAAGATGACTCACAACTTTGACGTCTTGGAAAGAGCGTCACAATGGGCAGGTACAACTTCGAGGTAGTAAAGGACTTCATCTACCTTGGCTATTTGTACTTTTCCGTAAAACTTTCTTAAGATAGGTATCACAAACTAAATGATTTTTTTCGTAAAGGTGATGGCAATGGTTTATGCATTGGGCACTCCTAAGTTATTATTCATTTTAGTTGAAAGTTTTATTCCCATTTGTGCAGCACATGCCTCTAATTTTATGGTCCCAACCGGGTACAGTAAAGTTAATTAGTTTCCTTCGGTTTTAGTGGAAAAATTTGCGCACAAACTTTGCTTATGTTTATTAGACTGCATATTCTATCTTTGTTATCACCTAGGGAGTATTCTGGTGAGATTTTCTGGCGAAAATAAATGATATCAGCTTGTGCGAGTAGATTAATAGTTTGATATATATAAATATTGTGTGTATGGCGGAATGCTCGTATGTACATGAAAGTTTATCGAGTAAAATACATATTCACCTTATGTAATAGATTATTTTATTGACTATTGCTTGTAACGAAATCATTAAATTATTCTCAGCAACCCATGGTAATAACTAGCTTGAAATCCTATTGAAAAACAGACGAATGTCAATTAATGAAATATTTTAAGAATAAGACTCATTGACTCGCCGTTGTCATATAGGAAGCCAATTATGTCTCGGTGTAAAACCACAATTAAGAAAGCTATGAATCCTAATAAAATACACAGCCCCGAGCTCATTTCACTAATGATCTGTGACACAGGGAAAATCAAGCTAAATTCAATCAGACATTAATTTCGAATCCAAGTCGTTTGTGAGTGCCAAACTTCGCCTGCAATTACCACGAAGTGACAATTCGTCATAGGACCGCGTGTGTGTTTCTGTTTTTATAACGTACACACGTATACTTAGACACGAGAAGTGTAAACAACACAAATCAAATACCACCATCGTTTTGGTTTCGAGGCCGAGCCGTGGCCTGAATGCAAGAGCATGTTTCTGAGTGAAAGTCCTTGTAAGTACGGCGCGTTGTCTACTTGGTTGTAATTTGCTGACTTGTCAACGAACGTAATTAAGTCCGTTAAATTTGAAGATGGTGTTTTTTTCGTTAAAGTTGCTGGTGGCTTAGAGACATTGTCGAGTGTAAATATCGTGTCGAATTCTGTAAATTGCTTCCAAATATACTCGTACTGTGTGACAAACATGACCTAATTTTGTATGGTTTGTCGCTGAATTATTACACTTCGCCTGAAGGGGAATTACTTATTCCGTAGTCCACGACATCAATGATCTTATTCGACTTTATATTTATTTTGTATTATATGCACATTAAATCTTTTGAATAACTGTTTCACTCTTTTAGTAAGACATGCAGAAGGCTTCCGTGCATTAGCACTTCCAGATCTCAACGACCACGCACTTCTTCGATCGGATTTCTTCACTACTAATCTGATGCAGCATTGCCCAGTAGGCGTCTTGATTTGCTTCATGTGCCTACCCCTCTCAAGCCGGGGGTTTTCATAAGTGTTAATTTTCATGGCAGAGATAATGGAGGAATTTCTTAACGCATCTGACTGATTTGAATTTTATTGGTTTCTATTCTTTCGAACAACTAACCCGAAAATACCAAAACGCCTAAAATAATTTAAAACTATTTAATAACCGCCGAATATTGGGGTTTTTGACACATCAATTGAATTGACAGAAAACAAACAAACTACCCTTAGAAATTGCTTGGGTTAAAATGGGCAGAGTAGCGAAATTTTTTAATTTCTCTCGATTGACATAAAACTCAATACAATTAAAATTCAATAATTTTTTTAAAGACGTATGAGCTTAACGAACAGTGTCCTGGAATATTTTCCAATCCGGACCATCATGGCCGTATGGAAATATTAGAAGCAAGATGGCGCTGCTTTGTACTTCTTACAAATGTGAGTAAAAATAAGTTACTATGAGTGACTTGAGAGCACACAAAACAATCTGAGGTGTACGGTCGTGGATCTGCGGTGGACTATGGGTTTTTCCAATGGAAGATTAAATATCTTTTTAATTCAATTATCTCTGGTTCCTATGATGACGACTTTTTGACAACATTTCTATTGCTTGTGGAGTAGCTGTCGAACTGCAATTGTAGCATTTGACGTCAAATCTTGGTTCTCAAATCCCGTATTTCTCTCCATATTCATGTTCTTTCCTCGACTGTACCATGGAAACGGTCAAGTCGATGTTGGCTAATCGGAATATTCGGACATCGAAAATACCGGACGAGTGCCTAACGTCAGTCGCAAATTAACAATCTTATTGACGGTTGCAAGCTCGAACGCTTGCAGCAACGGTCAACACCAGTGAAGGGGAAGATGAAGTTAAAGAAGCTCATGGGAAAGTTAAAATGACCACACACTGAACTCTAATGGTTATTTCAAAACACATATCAACTGGGTGGAAGAAAATGCAAAAAGTTGGTGTCCTTATAACTTGATATATGGAATTTTGTGAACATTATGTCTTTCGTTATACTGAACGTCCAGTGTAATGCAATATTTGCTGTTTTATTCGAAGACATTGTTAAGGTCGTTTCATATTTGGAATATTTACTAAGTATACTCATATTGTGTATTATCATAGTTTCTTGTTATTCTATTAATACCTTCAAAATATTGCCTAACAATTTAAGCACTGTTTAGCCTCGCAGCAGAATATAGAGAGCGGAATTAAAGTTTTTTGAGTGTTTTTCCATAGGTAAATATTCTTCAATTCTATTACTTCAAGTTCATACTTACTCATTAAAGTTCAAAGTAAAATACCATACCATTTGCATTTGCATCAAATGTCTGACCCATAACCCGCCACAACGTCATGTTGGTTAGTGTTGGCTTACTTCTTGTATGTTACATCTTTATTGTCATTATATTTCTCATATTGCCATGTTATAAAGATGACTCTTAAAATCATGTTATCGTAATTTCAGAAATTAAAAATATAATAACACTTTAACAAGCCTATAATTCAGCAATACAGTGTCAGAAATATATAGACATGCTTCAGAATATCACTTAATTGATGAATTTATAATGTCAGAAACGGGAATCACTATTAATGATGCCAATTTATTAAAAAAACAATTTGAACCCGACAAAAACGGCGGTATTCATTACCAGATCCAGTACAATTATATCTTGCATTTTAATTAATATGAAGGCCGACGATGCTACAAAACAATTAATAAAATCAAATACGAATGTCCAATGAAAACATATATTCTTACATTTCATGAACTCATTATTGATGTGAACTGTTTACAAAATCCTACAATATAATAACACAGCTTTCCTAGCAAATTATATAAATAATTTAATCTTGTTCATTTTTTTCCAGTCCCGCACTGATGAACTTCACTTCACAAGAATTTGCAACTTTTCAATCCATTGAAATGAAATTCACAATTCAGGTAATAGACGTGGAAATGCGACAATCATTTGTTACAATTACTATTGCATGCAATATTATAACTGAATTCGTGGGGAACATGTATAGAAAGAAACGCTAAGTTCGTTATAAGTATATATCAACTGTTCGCATGAGAGGTTTGACGAGGGGAATAAGTTTTTATCATTGACATTTAACTATCGTTTAGTTTTGTTCTTCATTTATTTCAGTGAGATGTGTAACACAAAACGAAACTATTGGCAACAAGGAAGTAGAAGAGGGAAAAACGAAGGAGACTGGATATTCTGACGGTGACTCTTAATCAGGATAGACGCATATTTTTAATGTGGACTAATTTGGAAACTTAATGAAATTGAATTTTAAAGGAGAAGACATTCTTTGGAAGCATTGCTAAGTTCGAACGCCAAATGTAGTGTGCATATATGGACCAAATAACCTTAGCCGATTGTATTCGTGAAATGTGCTATTAAATGGAAAGAAATCAGAAATGTAATCATTTTCTGATAATCGATATGAAAGTTTAAGTTGACGCTGTGGAAATAATGCATGTAAGTGCA
>OU744316.1:67081724-67112181 GCA_916610145.1 Eristalis arbustorum
CACAGGAAAAAGTTGGTTAAAGCACAGGAAAAAGTTGGTTAAAGATCAACAATAAAATATACATATATACATAAAAATAGCAGTATAATATAAAAATATTGAGAAAATAATCAGATTTTCCATGAAAAAAGTAGGTAAAAGAGCAGAAAAAGTTATATGAAAATAAGAAACTAGTAAAAATGACAGGAAAAAGTTGGTTAAAGATCAACAACTTTCATAGTAGTTTAGGAAATGCGGGTTTCAGCGCAGTATATACATAAAAATAGCAGTATAATATAAAAATATTGAGAAAATAATCAGATTTTCCATGAAAAAAGTAGGTAAAAGAGCAGAAAAAGTTATATGAAAAGAAGAAACTAGTAAAAATGACAGGAAAAAGTTCGTTAAAGATCAAAAACTTTCATAGTAGTTTAGGAAATGCGGGTTTCAGCGCAGTATATACATAAAAATAGCTGTATAATATACAAATATTGAGAAAATAATCAGATTTTCCATGAAAAAAGTAGGTAAAAGAGCAGAAAAAGTTATATGAAAAGAAGAAACTAGTAAAAATGACAGGAAAAAGTTGGTTAAAAGATCAAAAACTTTCATAGTAGTTTAGGAAATGCGGGTTTCAGCGCAGTATATACATAAAAATAGCAGTATAATATAAAAATATTGAGAAAATAATCAGATTTTCCATGAAAAAAGTAGGTAAAAGAGCAGAAAAAGTTATATGAAAAGAAGAAACTAGTAAAAATCACAGGAAAAAGTTGGTTAAAGATCAACAACTTTCATAGTAGTTTAGGAAATACGGGTTTCAGCGCAGTATATATATATATAATATAAAAATATTGAGAAAATAATCAGACTTTAAATGAAAAAAGTAGGTAAAAGAGCAGAAAAAGTTATATGAAAAGAAGAAACTAGTAAAAATGACAGGAAAAAGTTGGTTAAAGATCAAAAACTTTCATAGTAGCTTAGGAAATGCGGGTTTCAGCGCAGTATATATATAAAAATAGCAGTATAATATAAGAACATTGAGAAAATTATCAGATTTTCCATGAAAAATGTAGGTAAAAGAGCAGAAAAAGTTATATGAAAAGAAGAAACTAGTAAAAATGACAGGAAAAAGTTGGTTAAAGATCAACAATTTTCATAGTAGTTTAGGGAATGCGGGTTTCAGCGCAGTATATATATATGTTATATTAAAATATTGAGAAAATAATCAGATTTTCGATGAAAAAAGTAGTTAAAAGAGCAGAAAAAGTTATATGAAAAGAAGAAACTAGTAAAAATGACAGGAAAAAGTTGGTTAAAGATCAAAAACTTTCATAGTAGTTTAGGAAATGCGGGTTTCAGCGCAGTATATACATAAAAATAGCTGTATAATATAAAAATATTGAGAAAATAATCAGATTTTCCATGAAAAAAGTAGGTAAAAGAGCAGAAAAAGTTATATGAAAAGAAGAAACTAGTAAAAATTACAGGAAAAAGTTGGTTAAAGATCAAAAACTTTCATAGTAGTTTAGGAAATGCGGGTTTCAGCGCAGTATATATATATGTTATATAAAAATATTGAGAAAATAATCAGATTTTCCATGAAAACAGTAGGTAAAAGAGCAGAAAAAGTTATATGAAAAGAAGAAACTAGTAAAAATCACAGGAAAAAGTTGGTTAAAGATAAGAAACTTTCATAGTAGTTTAGGAAATGCGGGTTTCAGCGCAGTATATACATATAATATAAAAATATTGAGAAAATTATCAGATTTTCCATGAAAAAAGTAGGTAAAAGAGCAGAAAAAGTTATATGAAAAGAAGAAACTAGTAAAAATGACAGGAAAAAGTTGGTTAAAGATAAACAACTTTCATAGTAGTTTAGGAAATGCGGGTTTCAGCGCAGTATATACATAAAAATACCAGTATAATATGAAAATATTTAGAAAATAATCAGATTTTCCATGAAAAAAGTAGGTAAAAGAGCAGAAAAAGTTATATGAAAAGAAGAAACTAATAAAAATGACAGGAAAAAGTTGGTTAAAGATCAAAAACTTTCATAGTAGTTTAGGAAATGCGGGTTTCAGCGCAGTAAATACATAAAAATAGCAGTATAATATACAAATATTGAGAAAATAATCAGATTTTCCATGAAAAAAGTAGGTAAAAGAGCAGAAAAAGTTATATGAAAAGAAGAAACTAGTAAAAATCACAGGAAAAAGTTGGTTAAAGATCAAAAACTTTCATAGTAGTTTAGGAAATGCAGGTTTTAGCGCAGTATATATATATAATATAAAAATATTGAGAAAATTATCAGATTTTCCATGAAAAAAGTAGGTAAAAGAGCAGAAAAAGTTATATGAAAAGAAGAAACTAGTAAAAATCACAGGAAAAAGTTGGTTAAAGATAAAAAACTTTCATAGTAGTTTAGGAAATGCGGGTTTCAGCGCAGTATATATATATGTAATATAAAAATATTGAGAAAATAATCAGATTTTCCATGAAAAAAGTAGGTAAAAGAGCAGAAAAAGTTATATCAAAAGAAGAAACTAGTAAAAATGACAGGAAAAAGTTGGTTAAAGATCAACAACTTTCATAGTAGTTTAGGAAATGCGGGTTTCAGCGCAGTATATACATAAAAATAGCAGTATAACATAAAAATATTGAGAAAATAATCAGATTTTCCATGAAAAAAGTAGGTAAAAGAGCAGAAAAAGTTATATGAAAAGAAGAAACTAGTAAAAACGACAGGAAAAAGTTGGTTAAAGATCAACAACTTTCATAGTAGTTTAGGAAATGCGGGTTTCAGCGAAGTATATATATATAATTTAAAAATATTGAAAAAATAATCAGATTTTCCATGAAAAAAAGTAGGTAAAAGAGCAGAAAAAGTTATATGAAAAGAAGAAACTAGTAAAAATCACAGGAAAAAGTTGGTTAAAGATCAAAAACGTTCATAGTAGTTAAGGAAATGCGGGTTTCAGCGCAGTATATACATAAAAATAGCAGTATAATATAAAAATATTGAGAAAATAATCAGATTTTCCATGAAAAAAGTAGGTAAAAGAGCAGAAAAAGTTATATGAAAAGAAGAAACTAGTAAAAATGACAGGAAAAAGTTGGTTAAAGATCAACAACTTTCATAGTAGTTTAGGAAATGCGGGTTTCAGCGCAGTATATACATAAAAATAGCAGTATAATATGAAAATATTGAGAAAATAATCAGATTTTCCATAAAAAAAGTAGGTAAAAGAGCAGAAAAAGTTATATGAAAAGAAGAAACTAGTAAAAATGACAGGAAAAAGTTGGTTAAAGATCAAAAACGTTCATAGTAGTTTAGGAAATGCGGGTTTCAGCGCAGTATATACATAAAAATAGCTGTATAATATAAAAATATTGAGAAAATAATCAGATTTTCCATGAAACAAGTAGGTAAAAGAGCAGAAAAAGTTATATGAAAAGAAGAAACTAGTAAAAATGACAGGAAAAAGTTAGTTAAAGATCAAAAACTTTCATAGTAGTTTAGGAAATGCGAGTTTCAGCGCAGTATATACATAAAAATAGCAGTATAATATAAAAATATTGAGAAAATATTCAGATTTTCCATGAAAAAAGTAGGTAAAAGAGCAGAAAAAGTTATATGAAAAGAAGAAACTAGTAAAAATCACAGGAAAAAGTTGGTTAAAGATCAAAAACTTTCATAGTCGTTTAGGAAATGCGGGTTTCAGCGCAGTATATACATAAAAATAGCAGTATAATATAAAAATATTGAGAAAATAATCAGATTTTCCATGAAAAAAATAGGTAAAAGAGCAGAAAAAGTTATATGAAAAGAAGAAACTAGTAAAAATCACAGGAAAAAGTTGGTTAAAGATCAAAAACTTTCATAGTAGTTTAGGAAATGCGGGTTTCAGCGCAGTATATACACAAAAATAGCAGTATAATATTAAAATATTGAGAAAATAATCAGATTTTCCATGAAAAAAGTAGGTAAATGAGCAGAAAAAGTTATATGAAAAGAAGAAACTAGTAAAAATCACAGGAAAAAGTTGGTTAAAGATCAAAAACTTTCATAGTAGTTTATGAAATGCAGGTTTTAGCGCAGTATATATATAGAATATAAAAATATTGAGAAAATTATCAGATTTTCCATGAAAAATGTAGGTAAAAGAGCAGAAAAAGTTATATGAAAAGAAGAAACTAGTAAAAATGACAGGAAAAAGCTGGTTAAAGATCAAAAACTTTCATAGTAGTTTAGGAAATGCGGGTTTCAGCGCAGTATATACATAAAAATAGCAGTATAATATAAAAATATTGAGAAAATAATCAGATTTTCCATGAAAAAAGTAGGTAAAAGAGCAGAAAAAGTTATATCAAAAGAAGAAACTAGTAAAAATGACAGGAAAAAGTTGGTTAAAGATCAAAAACTTTCATAGTAGTTTAGGAAATGCGGGTTTCAGCGCAGTATATACATAAAAATAGCAGTATAATATAAAAATATTGAGAAAATAATCAGATTTTCCATGAAAAAAGTAGGTAAAAGAGCAGAAAAAGTTATATGAAAAGAAGAAACTAGTAAAAATTGACAGGAAAAAGTTGGTTAAAGATCAACAACTTTCATAGTAGTTTAGGAAATGCGGGTTTCAGCGCAGTATTTACATAAAAATAGCAGTATAATATAAAAATATTGAGAAAATAATCAGATTTTCCATGAAAAAAGTAGGTAAAAGAGCAGAAAAAGTTATATGAAAAGAAGAAACTAGTAAAAATCACAGGAAAAAGTTGGTTAAAGATCAACAACTTTCATAGTAGTTTAGGAAATGCGGGTTTCAGCGCAGTATATATATATATAATATATAAATATTGAGAAAATAATCAGATTTTCCATGAAAAAAGTAGGTAAAAGAGCAGAAAAAGTTATATGTAAAGAAGAAACTAGTAAAAATGACAGGAAAAAGTTGGTTAAAGATCAACAACTTTCATAGTAGTCTAGGAAATGCGGGTTTCAGCGCAGTATATACACAAAAATAGCAGTATAGTATTAAAATATTGAGAAAATAATCAGATTTTCCATGAAAAAAGTAGGTAAAAGAGCAGAAAAAGTTATATGAAAAGAAGAAACTATTAAAAATGACAGGAAAAAGTTGGTTAAAGATCAAAAACTTTCATAGTAGTTTAGGAAATGCGGGTTTCAGCGCAGTATATATATATATGTAACATAAAAATATTGAGAAAATAATCAGATTTTCCATGAAAAAAGTAGGTAAAAGAGCAGAAAAAGTTATATGAAAACAAGAAACTAGTAAAAATGACAGGAAAAAGTTGGTTAAAGATCAACAACTTTCATAGTAGTTTAGGAAATGCGGGTTTCAGCGCAGTATATACATAAAAATAGCAGTATAATATAAAAATATTGAGAAAATAATCAGATTTTCCATGAAAAAAGTAGGTAAAAGAGCAGAAAAAGTTATATGAAAAGAAGAAACTAGTAAAAATGACAGGAAAAAGTTGGTTAAAGATCAAAAACTTTCATAGTAGTTTAGGAAATGCGGGTTTCAGCGCAGTATATACATAAAAATAGCTTCTTCTTCTTGATTGGCGCTACAGTCCGGGGTGGACCTGGGCCTCAACTAACATGCCTCTCCAGCCAGCACGATCTTTCGCCAGCTGCCTCCAGTTGCGCACACCAAGTTGGTTGAGGTCCTTTTCAACTTGCGTGCGCCATCTAGCGCGAGAACGTCCTCTGTTGCGCTGTCCCAATGGCTCGGTGTCGAAGACTCTTCGGGCCGGAGCTGTGGTGTCCATCCGCTCTACATGACCTAGCCATCTTAAGCGTTGGATCCGAAGACGCTTAACTAGGTGCTTGCCGCTGTACAGCCCGTATAGTTCGTGGTTGAACCTTCTCCTCCAAACGCCATCAACGCAAACAGGACCAAAGATCGTACGCAGAACTTTTCTCTCAAAACAACCAAGAGCTTCTTCATCCGCTTTCAATAGCGTCCATGTCTCTGCGCCATAGAGCAGGACTGGGATGATCAGGGTTTTATACAAGCTCAATTTGGTGTTTCGAGAGATGGCTCTGTTACTCAATTGCCTCTTGAGCCCGAAGAAACAGCGATTGGCAAGAGTAATTCTGCGCTTGATCTCGGTACTGGTGTTGTTGTCCCTATTTACTCCGGAGCCTAGGTAGACGAAGTCCTTGACTACCTCAAAGATTCTGCTGCCCAATATGACGCTCTGTCCGAGACGTCGATGTTGTGCGTCCTTCCGTGATGACAGCATGTACTTTGTTTTGCCCTGGTTTACCGCTAGACCCATTTTAGCCGCTTCCGCTTCAATACTAGCAAGCGCCTCATTGACGGCTCGCTGTGTTCGTCCAATCACGTCAATGCCGTCCGCGTAAGCAAGCAGTTGAACGGACTTTTGGAAGATCGTGCCTCGGGTGTTTACGTTTGAGTTTCGCACGATCTTCTTAAGTATGATATTAAAGAAGTCACATGACAGCGTGTCGCCTTGCCTAAAACCTTTTTTGACATTGAAGGTCTCGGTGAGTTCGTTACCGACCTTGATGATAATCAGATTTTCCATAAAAAAAAGTAGGTAAAAGAGCAGAAAAAGTTATATGAAAAGAAGAAACTAGAAAAAATGACAGGAAAAAGTTGGTTAAAGATCAAAAACTTTCATAGTAGTTTAGGAAATGCGGGTTTCAGCGCAGTATATACATAAAAATAGCTGTATAATATAAAAATATTGAGAATATAATCAGATTTTCCATGAAAAAATGTAGGTAAAAGAGCAGAAAAAAGTATATGAAAAGAAGAAACTAGTAAAAACGACAGGAAAAAGTTGGTTAAAGATCAAAACTTTCATAGTAGTTTAGGAAATGCGAGTTTCAGCGCAGTATATACATAAAAAATAGCAGTATAATATAAAAATATTGAGAAAATATTCAGATTTTCCATGAAAAAAGTAGGTAAAAGAGCAGAAAAAGTTATATGAAAAGAAGAAACTAGTAAGGAATCACAGAAAAAGTTGGTTAAAGATCAAAAACTTTCATAGTCGTTTAGGAAATGCGGGTTTCAGCGCAGTATATACATAAAAATAGCAGTATAATATAAAAATATTGAGAAAATAATCAGATTTTCCATAAAAAAAAAAAGGTAAAAGAGCAGAAAAAGTTATATGAAAAGAAGAAACTAGTAAAAATCACAGGAAAAAGTTGTGTTAAAGATCAAAAACTTTCATAGTAGTTTAGGAAATGCGGGTTTTCAGCGCAGTATATACACAAAAATAGCAGTATAATATTAAAATATTGAGAAAATAATCAGATTTTCCATGAAAAAAAGTAGGTAAATGAGCAGAAAAAGTTATATGAAAAGAAGAAACTAGTAAAAAATCACAGGAAAAAGTTGGTTAAAGATCAAAAACTTTCATAGTAGTTTAGGAAATGCAGGTTTTAGCGCAAGTATATATATATAATATAAAAATATTGAGAAAATTATCAGATTTTCCATGAAAAATGTAGGTAAAAGAGCAGAAAAAGTTATATGAAAAGAAGAAACTAGTAAAAATGACAGGAAAAAAGCTGGTTAAAGATCAAAAACTTTCATAGTAGTTTAGGAAATGCGGGTTTCAGCGCAGTAATATACATAAAAGTAGCAGTATAATATAAAAATATTGAGGAAAATAATCAGATTTTCCATGAAAAAAGTAGGTAAAAGAGCAGAAAAAGTTTATCAAAAGAAGAAACTAGTAAAAATGACAGGAAAAAGTTGGTTTAAAGATCAAAAACTTTCATAAGAGTTAGTAAATGCGGGTTTCAGCGCAGTATATACATAAAAAATAGCAGTATAATATAAAAATATTGAGAAAATAATCAGATTTTCCATGAAAAAAGTAGGTAAAAGAGCAGAAAAAGTTATATAAAAAGAAGAAACTAGTAAAAATGACAGGAAAAAGTTGGTTAAAGATCAACAACTTTCATAGTAGTTTAGGAAATGCGGGTTTCAGCGCAGTATTTACATAAAAATATTGAGAAAATAATCAGATTTTCCATGAAAAAAGTAGGTAAAAGAGCAGAAAAAGTTATATGAAAAGAAGAAACTAGTAAAAATCACAGGAAAAAGTTGGTTAAAGATCAACAACTTTCAAAGTAGTTTAGGAAATGCGGGTTTCAGCGCAGTATATATATATAATATAAAAATATTGAGAAAATAATCAGATTTTCCATGAAAAAAGTAGGTAAAAGAGCAGAAAAAAGTTATATGTAAAGAAGAAACTAGTAAAAATGACAGGAAAAAGTTGGTTAAAGATCAACAACTTTCATAGTAGTTTAGAAAATGCGGGTTTCAGCGCAGTATATACACAAAAATAGCAGTATAGTATTAAAATATTGAGAAAATAATCAGATTTTCCATGAAAAAAGTAGGTAAAAGAGCAGAAAAAGTTATATGAAAAGAAGAAACTAGTAAAAACGACAGGAAAAAGTTGGTTAAAGATCAAAAACTTTCATAGTAGTTTAGGAAATGCGAGTTTCAGCGCAGTATATACATAAAAATAGCAGTATAATATAAAAATATTGAGAAAATATTCAGATTTTCCATGAAAAAAGTAGGTAAAAGAGCAGAAAAAGTTATATGAAAAGAAGAAACTAGAAAAAATGACAGGAAAAAGTTGGTTAAAGATCAAAAACTTTCATAGTAGTTTAGGAAATGCGGGTTTCAGCGCAGTATATACATAAAAATAGCTGTATAATATAAAAATATTGAGAATATAATCAGATTTTCCATGAAAAATGTAGGTAAAAGAGCAGAAAAAGTTATATGAAAAGAAGAAACTAGTAAAAACGACAGGAAAAAGTTGGTTAAAGATCAAAAACTTGCATAGTAGTTTAGGAAATGCGAGTTTCAGCGCAGTATATACATAAAAATAGCAGTATAATATAAAAATATTGAGAAAATATTCAGATTTTCCATGAACAAAGTAGGTAAAAGAGCAGAAAAAGTTATATGAAAAGAAGAAACTAGTAAGAATCACAGGAAAAAGTTGGTTAAAGATCAAAAACTTTCATAGTCGTTTAGGAAATGCGGGTTTCAGCGCAGTATATACATAAAAATAGCAGTATAATATAAAAATATTGAGAAAATAATCAGATTTTCCATAAAAAAAAAAGGTAAAAGAGCAGAAAAAGTTATATGAAAAGAAGAAACTAGTAAAAATCACAGGAAAAAGTTGGTTAAAGATCAAAAACTTTCATAGTAGTTTAGGAAATGCGGGTTTCAGCGCAGTATATACACAAAAATAGCAGTATAATATTAAAATATTGAGAAAATAATCAGATTTTCCATGAAAAAAGTAGGTAAATGAGCAGAAAAAGTTATATGAAAAGAAGAAACTAGTAAAAATCACAGGAAAAAGTTGGTTAAAGATCAAAAACTTTCATAGTAGTTTAGGAAATGCAGGCTTTAGCGCAGTATATATATATAATATAAAAATATTGAGAAAATTATCAGATTTTCCATGAAAAATGTAGGTAAAAGAGCAGAAAAAGTTATATGAAAAGAAGAAACTAGTAAAAATCACAGGAAAAAGTTGGTTAAAGATCAAAAACTTTCATAGTAGTTTAGGAAATGCGGGTTTCAGCGCAGTATATACATAAAAATAGCAGTATAATATAAAAATATTGAGAAAATAATCAGATTTTCCATGAAAAAAGTAGGTAAAAGAGCAGAAAAAGTTATATCAAAAGAAGAAACTAGTAAAAATGACAGGAAAAAGCTGGTTAAAGATCAAAAACTTTCATTAGAGTTTAGTAAATGCGGGTTTCAGCGCAGTATATACATAAAAATAGCAGTATAATATAAAAATATTGAGAAAATAATCAGATTTTCCATGAAAAAAGTAGGTAAAAGAGCAGAAAAAGTTATATAAAAAGAAGAAACTAGTAAAAATGACAGGAAAAAGTTGGTTAAAGATCAACAACTTTCATAGTAGTTTAGGAAATGCGGGTTTCAGCGCAGTATTTACATAAAAATAGCAGTATAATATAAAAATATTGAGAAAATAATCAGATTTTCCATGAAAAAAGTAGGTAAAAGAGCAGAAAAAGTTATATGAAAAGAAGAAACTAGTAAAAATCACAGGAAAAAGTTGGTTAAAGATCAACAACTTTCAAAGTAGTTTAGGAAATGCGGGTTTCAGCGCAGTATATATATATATATTATAAAAATATTGAGAAAATAATCAGATTTTCCATGAAAAAAGTAGGTAAAAGAGCAGAAAAAGTTATATGTAAAGAAGAAACTAGTAAAAATGACAGGAAAAAGTTGGTTAAAGATCAACAACTTTCATAGTAGTTTAGAAAATGCGGGTTTCAGCGCAGTATATACATAAAAATAGCAGTATAGTATTAAAATATTGAGAAAATAATCAGATTTTCCATGAAAAAAGTAGGTAAAAGAGCAGAAAAAGTTATATGAAAAGAAGAAACTATTAAAAATGACAGGAAAAAGTTGGTTAAAGATCAAAAACTTTCATAGTAGTTTGGGAAATGCGGGTTTCAGCGCAGTATATATATATATGTAATATAAAAATATTGAGAAAATAATCAGATTTTCCATGAAAAAAGTAGGTAAAAGAGCAGAAAAAGTTATATGAAAAGAAGAAACTAGTAAAAATGACAGGAAAAAGTTGGTTAAAGATCAACAACTTTCATAGTAGTTTAGGAAATGCGGGTTTCAGCGCAGTATATACATAAAAATAGCAGTATAATATAAAAATATTGAGAAAATAATCAGATTTTCCATGAAAAAAGTAGGTAAAAGAGCAGAAAAAGTTATATGAAAAGAAGAAACTAGTAAAAATGACAGGAAAAAGTTGGTTAAAGATCAAAAACTTTCATAGTAGTTTAGGAAATGCGGGTTTCAGCGCAGTATATACATAAAAATAGCTTCTTCTTCTTGATTGGCGCTACAGTCCGGGGTGGACCTGGGCCTCAACTAACATGCCTCTCCAGCCAGCACGATCTTTCGCCAGCTGCCTCCAGTTGCGCACACCAAGTTGGTTGAGGTCCTTTTCAACTTGCGTGCGCCATCTAGTGCGAGAACGTCCTCTGTTGCGCTGTCCCAATGGCTCGGTGTCGAAGACTCTTCGGGCCGGAGCTGTGGTGTCCATCCGCTCTACATGACCTAGCCATCTTAAGCGTTGGATCCGAAGACGCTTAACTAGGTGCTTGCCGCTGTACAGCCCGTATAGTTCGTGGTTGAACCTTCTCCTCCAAACGCCATCAACGCAAACAGGACCAAAGATCGTACGCAGAACTTTTCTCTCAAAACAACCAAGAGCTTCTTCATCCGCTTTCAATAGCGTCCATGTCTCTGCGCCATAGAGCAGGACTGGGATGATCAGGGTTTTATACAAGCTCAATTTGGTGTTTCGAGAGATGGCTCTGTTACTCAATTGCCTCTTGAGCCCGAAGAAACAGCGATTGGCAAGAGTAATTCTGCGCTTGATCTCGGTACTGGTGTTGTTGTCCCTATTTACTCCGGAGCCTAGGTAGACGAAGTCCTTGACTACCTCAAAGATTCTGCTGCCCAATATGACGCTCTGTCCGAGACGTCGATGTTGTGCGTCCTTCCGTGATGACAGCATGTACTTTGTTTTGCCCTGGTTTACCGCTAGACCCATTTTAGCCGCTTCCGCTTCAATACTAGCAAACGCCTCATTGACGGCTCGCTGTGTTCGTCCAATCACGTCAATGTCGTCCGCGTAAGCAAGCAGTTGAACGGACTTTTGGAAGATCGTGCCTCGGGTGTTTACGTTTGAGTTTCGCACGATCTTCTCAAGTATGATATTAAAGAAGTCACATGACAGCGTGTCGCCTTGCCTAAAACCTTTTTTGACATTGAAGGTCTCGGTGAGTTCGTTACCGACCTTGATGATAATCAGATTTTCCATAAAAAAAGTAGGTAAAAGAGCAGAAAAAGTTATATGAAAAGAAGAAACTAGAAAAAATGACAGGAAAAAGTTGGTTAAAGATCAAAAACTTTCATAGTAGTTTAGGAAATGCGGGTTTCAGCGCAGTATATACATAAAAATAGCTGTATAATATAAAAATATTGAGAAAATAATCAGATTTTCCATGAAACAAGTAGGTAAAAGAGCAGAAAAAGTTATATGAAAAGAAGAAACTAGTAAAAATGACAGGAAAAAGTTGGTTAAAGATCAAAAACTTTCATAGTAGTTTAGGAAATGCGAGTTTCAGCGCAGTATATACATAAAAATAGCAGTATAATATAAAAATATTGAGAAAATATTCAGATTTTCCATGAAAAAAGTAGGTAAAAGAGCAGAAAAAGTTATATGAAAAGAAGAAACTAGTAAAAATCACAGGAAAAAGTTGGTTAAAGATCAAAAACTTTCATAGTCGTTTAGGAAATGCGGGTTTCAGCGCAGTATATACATAAAAATAGCAGTATAATATAAAAATATTGAGAAAATAATCAGATTTTCCATAAAAAAAAAATAGGTAAAAGAGCAGAAAAAGTTATATGAAAAGAAGAAACTAGTAAAAATCACAGGAAAAAGTTGGTTAAAGATCAAAAACTTTCATAGTAGTTTAGGAAATGCGGGTTTCAGCGCAGTATATACACAAAAATAGCAGTATAATATTAAAATATTGAGAAAATAATCAGATTTTCCATGAAAAAAGTAGGTAAATGAGCAGAAAAAGTTATATGAAAAGAAGAAACTAGTAAAAATCACAGGAAAAAGTTGGTTAAAGATCAAAAACTTTCATAGTAGTTTAGGAAATGCAGGTTTTAGCGCAGTATATATATATAATATAAAAATATTGAGAAAATTATCAGATTTTCCATGAAAAATGTAGGTAAAAGAGCAGAAAAAGTTATATGAAAAGAAGAAACTAGTAAAAATGACAGGAAAAAGCTGGTTAAAGATCAAAAACTTTCATAGTAGTTTAGGAAATGCGGGTTTCAGCGCAGTATATACATAAAAATAGCAGTATAATATAAAAATATTGAGAAAATAATCAGATTTTCCATGAAAAAAGTAGGTAAAAGAGCAGAAAAAGTTATATCAAAAGAAGAAACTAGTAAAAATGACAGGAAAAAGTTGGTTAAAGATCAAAAACTTTCATAGTAGTTTAGGAAATGCGGGTTTCAGCGCAGTATATACATAAAAATAGCAGTATAATATAAAAATATTGAGAAAATAATCAGATTTTCCATGAAAAAAGTAGGTAAAAGAGCAGAAAAAGTTATATGAAAAGAAGAAACTAGTAAAAATGACAGGAAAAAGTTGGTTAAAGATCAACAACTTTCATAGTAGTTTAGGAAATGCGGGTTTCAGCGCAGTATTTACATAAAAATAGCAGTATAATATAAAAATATTGAGAAAATAATCAGATTTTCCATGAAAAAAGTAGGTAAAAGAGCAGAAAAAGTTATATGAAAAGAAGAAACTAGTAAAAATCACAGGAAAAAGTTGGTTAAAGATCAACAACTTTCAAAGTAGTTTAGGAAATGCGGGTTTCAGCGCAGTATATATATATATATAATATAAAAATATTGAGAAAATAATCAGATTTTCCATGAAAAAAGTAGGTAAAAGAGCAGAAAAAGTTATATGTAAAGAAGAAACTAGTAAAAATGACAGGAAAATGTTGGTTAAAGATCAACAACTTTCATAGTAGTTTAGGAAATGCGGGTTTCAGCGCAGTATATACACAAAAATAGCAGTATAGTATTAAAATATTGAGAAAATAATCAGATTTTCCATGAAAAAAGTAGGTAAAAGAGCAGAAAAAGTTTTATGAAAAGAAGAAACTATTAAAAATGACAGGAAAAAGTTGGTTAAAGATCAAAAACTTTCATAGTAGTTTAGGAAATGCGGGTTTCAGCGCAGTATATATATATATGTAATATAAAAATATTGAGAAAATAATCAGATTTTCCATGAAAAAAGTAGGTAAAAGAGCAGAAAAAGTTATATGAAAAGAAGAAACTAGTAAAAATGACAGGAAAAAGTTGGTTAAAGATCAACAACTTTCATAGTAGTTTAGGAAATGCGGGTTTCAGCGCAGTATATACATAAAAATAGCAGTATAATATAAAAATATTGAGAAAATAATCAGATTTTCCATGAAAAAAGTAGGTAAAAGAGCAGAAAAAGTTATATGAAAAGAAGAAACTAGTAAAAATGACAGGAAAAAGTTGGTTAAAGATCAAAAACTTTCATAGTAGTTTAGGAAATGCGGGTTTCAGCGCAGTATATATTCTTCTTCTTCTTCTTGATTGGCGCTACAGTCCGGGGTGGACCTGGGCCTCAACTAACATGCCTCTCCAGCCAGCACGATCTTTCGCCAGCTGCCTCCAGTTGCGCACACCAAGTTGGTTGAGGTCCTTTTCCACTTGTGTGCGCCATCTAGTGCGAGGACGTCCTCTGTTGCGCTGTCCCAATGGCTCGGTGTCGAAGACTCTTCGGGCCGGAGCTGTGGTGTCCATCCGCTCTACATGACCTAGCCATCTTAAGCGTTGGATCCGAAGACGCTTAACTAGGTGCATGCCGCTGTACAGCCCGTATAGTTCGTGGTTGAACCTTCTCCTCCAAACGCCATCAACGCAAACAGGACCAAAGATCGTACGCAGAACTTTTCTCTCAAAACAACCAAGAGCTTCTTCATCCGCTTTCAATAGCGTCCATGTCTCTGCGCCATAGAGCAGGACTGGGATGATCAGGGTTTTATACAAGGTCAATTTGGTGTTTCGAGAGATGGCTCTGTTACTCAATTGCCTCTTGAGCCCAAAGAAACAGCGATTGGCAAGAGTAATTCTGCGCTTGATCTCGGTACTGGTGTTGTTGTCCCTATTTACTCCGGAGCCTAGGTAGACGAAGTCCTTGACTACCTCAAAGTTTCTGCTGCCCAATATGACGCTCTGTGCGAGACGTCGGTGTTGTGCGTCCTTTCGTGATGACAGCATGTACTTCGTTTTGCCCTGGTTTACCGCTAGACCCATTTTAGCCGCTTCCGCTTCAATGACAGCAAACGCCTCATTGACGGCTCGCTGTGTTCGTCCAATCACGTCAATGTCGTCCGCATATGCAAGCAGTTGAACGGACTTTTGGAAGATCGTGCCTCGGGTGTTGACGATAGAGTTTCGCACGATCTTCTCAAGTATGATGTTAAAGAAGTCACATGACAGCGTGTCGCCTTGCCTAAAACCTTTTTTGACATTGAAGGTCTCGGTGAGTTCGTTACCGACCTTGATGGAGCAGCGAGAGTTCTCCATCGTCATCCTGCACAACCTGACGAGTTTGGCAGGAATGTCAAAACTAGACATGGCGCTGTATAGCTCGTCTCTATGCACGCTGTCATATGCGGCCTTGAAATCGACAAATAGGTGGTGGGTGTCGATCTGCATCTCTTGAGTCTTTTCCAGGATCTGCCGTAATGTGAAAATTTGATCGATAGTGGACTTTCCTGGCCTGAAACCGCACTGATAAGGACCTATTAGGTTGTTGACAAAGGGTTTCAGGCGTTCACACAGAACGGCAGAGAGTATCTTATAAGCGATGTTAAGGAGGCTGATCCCTCTATAGTTGGCGCAGTCAAAGGGGTCTCCTTTCTTGTGGACCGGACAAACGACGCTGAGATTCCACTCATCGGGCATGCTTTCCTCCGACCATATCTTACAGATGAGCTGGTGCATGCGCCCAACCAGGTCATCTCCAGCTGCCTTAAACAATTCCGCGGACAATCCGTCCGCTCCAGCAGCTTTGTTCGACTTCAGTCTAGAAATCGCTTTCTTGACTTCGTCTAAGTCGGGGGGACGGAATTCGTGTTCATCATCGTCCAAATTGAGTGAAACATTCTGCCTGACAGCGGAATTTGTGTCGTCATCGCCGTTTAACAGTCAACAGAAATGATTTTTCCAAATTCTCAGCATCGACTGCGATTCTACTACTAGTTGTCCATTTTCGTCCCTGCAGGCTTCGGTCCGAGGTCTATATCTTCCTGATACTTGTTTTACCTTTTGGTAAAACTTTCGGACCTCCTTCCTGTCGTAACACCTCTCCATCTCCACGACCGCGCGCTTCTCATGCTCTTTCTTTTTCTTTCTGAGAAGCCGGTGCTCTTCCCTTCTCTTCTGTTTCATAGAGCTCACGAACAGCTCTCGTTGTTCGATGCAGCGTTGCCTTGTAGGCCTCCTGCTTGGCTGCATGTACCTGCCTGCACTCGTCGTCAAACCATGGGTTCCTTCTGGGTGGTGTCGTGAAACCCAGCACATCAGTGGCAGCTTCTTTGATGGCTTTTTGACAACGTTTCCATTCTTCTTCTATTGAATGTGCAGGCAGCGTCGAACTTTCAGAGAGTTTCAGGGAGACTCGGTCGGCAAAGTTCCTAAGCGGTCGATTGCGATTGTAGCTTTCCGACGTCAAACCGTAGTGTTCTTTCTCGACTCCGTACTTCTCTCGATATCCTCATCCTTACCTTGGCTACAACAAGGAAATGGTCCGAGTCGATGTTGGCTCCTCGGAACGTTCGGACATCGAGAATATTGGAGGAGTGTCTGACGTCGATCGCAACGTGATCAATCTGGTTGACGGTTGATTGATCAGGAGACCGCCAGGTCCCCTTATGGATGTTGAGGTGTGGGAACCGCGTGCTCATCACAGAGAGGTTACGCCCCGAGGCGAAATCTACCAGCCTGAGTCCGTTTCCGGATGTGTTGTCGTGCAGGCTGTGTTTTCCGATGACTCTAGCAAAGATTTCTTCCTTGCCCAGCTGTGCGTTGAAATCTCCTAGAACGATCTTGGTGTCATAGCTGGGGCATCGATCGTATGTTCTTTCTAGGAGATCATAGAAGTCATCCTTGATATCGTCATCCTTCTCCTCCGTCGGGGCGTGTGCGCAGATCAGGCTGATGTTCCCGAATTTAGCCTTGATGCGGATTGTTATGAGGCGCTCGCTGATATAATCAAAGCTTAAGACTTTTTGCCTAAGTCTGCCTCGAACAACGAATCCGCATCCAAATAAGCGCTGCCTTCCCTCTTTGTAGCAATCACCGTAGTAGATGTCGCAGTTTCTCATCTTCCTTTTGCCCGGCCCATCCCATCGCATCTCCTGGATGGCGGTGACATCTGCTTTGTAGCAGTCTAGGGCCTCCGCGAGTTCATCGGCTGCACGTGGTCTGTTCAGGGACCTCACATTCCACGTGCAGAACCGAAAATCATTGTCCTTTGATCGTTTGCTGGGGTCGTCAACTTTGAATCCGTCCATATCCGAGGCCTGTTGTCGGTTCGTAACCGTTGGTTTTTTGTGTGGTGAGGGAGTCAACCTCACGCACAACCTACAACTGGTAGGCCAGGCCCATTATTTGACCCTCGGGCAGAGGGGGATCGCTGCATACATTGGTTCACCACACAACGGTTGTTGTGATGGCTATCCAGGGGCGCCACTAGGAGGCTGTATGTCAACTTGACTTATGCACAAGCAGGGATCGCGCTGGCATCCTACCAGGTTGGGTGCAATCAGCAACTTTGCCCTGTGTACATAAGCCCATGCCCCCAGCTCCCGTTTCACTCCAGTTTAACTGTGGTTACCTTTAACCATAATGAATAACTCTTTAATTTCAAAAGTAGCAGAACAGGGAACTTGAATTACAGTTTTTGGCACAAGTTATCTTGATCCACGAATTCAGATTACAAAAAATCCGTGTACATCGTTGCTGTGTTTAATTTTAAGTATGCATGTTTGAATTTCTTCATTACAAAGCATGGACTGGATAATAAATTTAAGCTCATTGGAGTTTTGTATGAATTCTGCACAGTATATCCAAAGACACGTTTTTATTAATCTCTCTGAGCTTTCGTCAAAAATCAACATACACTTTTACGAGCACCAGATTTTGACCCAAGGAACACGTTTCTAAATGTATATTATGCTACCACTTCTACCTTGTATGCAAATAGAATAAAGTTTCACTAAGAAGCTGGAATGGGAGAACAATGAATCGGCTAAATGGATGTGTGGCCGATGAGGCTAAAAAAATCTCAGCGTCTAAAATGATGATCTTATTTCCTGGCAAGTATCTGCGATAGGTTCTTTTCCGCACTCGACATCCATCCCAATTCATAGACCAAAAACACTGGCTTCGATTTGAATACTCTCAACTGATTCATGGAATACACTGCGGATATCCTCTTTTGACATTCTCCTTTGATTCTCTCTTTGATTATTATCCACGAGGTGTGCAACGCCAGGTTTTATCTGTACGCGTCTATCCTTTCGGAGTTCCGTTATAGTATTCATTGATTAATCTCCAGATGGGAAAAGTTTCTTGAGAACACTCCCTTTCCTTTTGCATCTTTATTCTCTATACCTTAAACTTCCGCATATGTGTTTATCAATATCCTACTCATTAATATTGCAATAACCCTAACAAAATATACAAGTACACATAATATATGGTTATGCTCCGCAGCAAGAGTACTTGAAGTGTTTGGAGTTGAGTGGCCGCTGTTTAGCACTATTCCTCCTAAGGGTGACATATATTTCTTAATTAATTATCTTCGAGTTATTGATTTTCGCATATATCTAGGCATAAGCCTGCTGTCATATTTTGTCAAGGAAAAATCAGTGCCTGATACATGTGTGTAAAGATTCATGAGTATACTGTTATATATGGGATAAAGAAGTAAAATTCATTAATATGTACCATACTCTGTAGGGCAGTGATTCGTGGTAGTAACATATGGTAAACTTGTAAGAATTTAGTTAATCTGTACGTGGGTAAAATGAAAATAGTAGTTTGGTTATTTTTTGTGTTGGAAGACAGTGTCACGTGATGAAGGATCTTATACAACATTAAGAAACAAACATTTATTTAAAGACTTAAAGAAGAAGAAGAAAATAAATACATTTTTTTTATTTGTTGATGTTTCTTGTGATCAAACAAAAGCCTTTCTTTTCGGCGCCGGTCACTGGAACATTTAAAACAAACAATTCCAATGGGTTTCGAAAGATTACAGTTTGGCGTTGGTATGCAGTAGAATTATTAATTTCGCACAAAAATTAGCTAAATGGAGGCCCCTTGACATTTTTCTTGAAAATCGCTTTTTACCATCCACACGTTCATTGATCTTTGTTCATACCATAGGTATATATCTGCAAAATAATGTATTACAATTTGGAACCGATTAGAATAATAGTTTTTGAGAAATTGCATGTGCTGTTTGGAGAAAAACTGTTGTATAGTTATAAATCTGATGATGCTCTACCATATATCGGCTCTATCTTCAAGAGTTCTTGAAGTAAAACAAAATATCTATTGATTCAGAGTTTAGCATCGGATCGACATTTAAGCTCGCACTGTTCAGGCAACAGTTATTACAAACAATTTCGGATAAATCTTCGGCTAATCTCAAGGTTCATTAAAAATGAATACATTTCTGATCGTAGACTTCTGTGTACATCGCTTTTATACAGAAATTAAAGACTGTTTTAAAGTCGGAGTCTATTTTTCTAATTCATGAGTAGTTTCCATTCGCCAAAACAATAAACAACGCTGAGAATATTAAAGAAGTATGCAGAATTGCATTCTCAACATGTTCTACGAAAAATATTATAACTATGAAGACAAATTTAAGATACAAAATCAATTTAAGATGTTTTATAATACGACAGTTTACCAACGCCAAACTGTAATCTTTCGAAACCCATTGGAATTGTTGGTTTTAGATGTTCCAGTGACCGGCGCCGAAAAGAAAGGTTTTTGTTTGATCACAAGAAACATCAACAAATAAAAATAAATTTATATTTTTTCTTCTTCTTTAAGTCTTTAAATAAATGTAACAAACTTCAAAAATAATTTATGTTCATTTACCAGCAGATTGACAAACCTATTATATAATAATAATATGGGTGGCGCTACAGCCCGTAGGGGACCAGGGCCTAGCTTCTCAGCAACCACTCGTGTTGTGCGTGCTCTCACGAGTGGAAGGGATATACAGCTTAATGCCAAATCCGAACGGCCTTGTTCAAGAAGCTTTTTCTAGACAGGAAATACTCTTTGAGCATTGTCAGTGACTCGAAAGAGGTGGGGTCGTGAAAATTGTTTTCGTCGCATAGAGCAGGAATCGAACCGACGACGTCGAGGTTGGGGTCGCCACGGGCCACCACATTGACACCCCTATTGCGAGTTTCAAATATCAATCAATTGATAATTGATAAATTCAATAATAATTTCGGTATTGTGTAACTCAGTTGATAAAATGTTTGACAATTCTGAATAAATTTAATGCTATGAATAAGAATCATATTTGACAATGTTGACATCATTGACATAATTGACATCAATATATTAATTATGATGTGTAGTCTTTTTAAGTTAAATTTAATGAAATTAGAACATATTAAGTAAAAAAAAATACAAATTAGTTGAGTTGGTTTGTGATTTAACGATGATGAACAATCTTCAGTTTTCTTCTTTAAAACTCTCAGAAGTAGAAGACAGTTACGTTATGTTTCTAAAGTAGAAGTACGCTCATTTGTATGTATGTACATATGTATGTTCTTAAAAAGTTGATAAGTATCGCATATCAATTATTTTTTTACACTCGTAAAAGTGGTGTGAAATTCGTCAAAATTACAAATCGAGAATGCCACCTTAAGCCACCAATGGCCACTGCTTAAGTGTCAATTCGTAGAGTACATAATTGTCATTAGATTATATATTAATATATTTATGTAATTATTTCAACCTCAAAATGCATGGAGAAAACTTATACACGTAACTTAGTATTTAGTCTGGCAGTGGTTCCGAGAGAGCAGTGAGCACGCAAGTTTATACATAACACGTATCCCTATTTTGTTCATGTTTCTCTTGTTTGGTGTTTTTACTTGACTTACTTAAACCGCCCTTAAATATTGACTGTGAAAATGAAGTTAGTATGAAGCTTAAGTTCGATTCTACAACTAGCTAAACCAGCAGATAAGGTTGCACTGTGAAATCGGGAATAACAGATTTGATTGCAATCAGTGAGCTTCGCTCATAACTCGGTATTTGCTGAGAAATTAATTGACCAAACGATTTTCGGAAGATAATGCATTCATCTTCTGGAGTGATTTTGCTAAAAACTGTACACTGTCATTGCATAACTCCTTTTCGATATTCTTAACCTCTTAAGATTAGCACATTTCAACATATTTGGAAAACATTTTTTTTATTTCTATATCTACATGTGTAAGGTATTTTCTTCCAAATTTTTGCCACGTTAAATTCAAGATTCTTTTCTTTTGAGTTGATTCTATTATACTGAAATTTTCATGCCCGGATCTTCTAAAAATTAATACAAGCTTGTGTACTTTGTTGACTTTGGTACTTTGGTGTATTTTGGCAGGCAGGACTATAATCACATAGTGTCTACTAGACACGACAGTGTACGATATCATGATTTGCTTTACCATCGAAGATTTTAAATTTTAATTTTAAAAAAGTATAGAATTTTTTGACCTCTAATTCGAAATACGGGAGGATGGGCTTATGTACACAGGGCAAAGTTGCTGACTGCACCCAACCTGGTAGAATGCCAGCGCGATCCCTGCCTGTGCATAAGTCAAGTTGATATACAGCCTCCTCGTGGCACTCCTGTATAGCCATCACAATAACCACTGTGTGGTGAACTAGAATGGAAATGTTGTCAAAAACCTATCAAAGAAGCTGCTTCTGCTGTGCTGGATTTTACGACACCACCCAGAAAGAACCCATGGTTTGACGCGTGCATGCTTGTACATGCAGCCAAACAGCAAGCCTACAAGGCAACGCTGCATCGACCAACGATGGCTGTTCGCAAGCTCTACGAAAAGAAGAGAAGGGATGGCCGGAAGAGTCTTCGATACCGAGCAATTGGGACAGAGCAACAGAGGACGTCCTCGTACGAGAAAAACAGTGGAAAAGGATCTCAACCAACTTGGTGTGGGCAGCTGGCGAAAGATCGTGCTGGCTGGAGAGGCATGTTGGTGGAGGCCCAGGTCCACCCCGGACTGTAGCGCCAATCAAAGAAGATTCGAAACACACACACACACACACACACACCAAATCCGCAAATCACGAAGATTGCGTCAAAATTTTCAAAGAGTAGTCAATTATTTTCTATACTTGTGCTAAGTTAATGTACATGAGCAATAAATAGTTGACAATTATTTGAAATCAATTTAAAGCGAATATAGTGCTTGCAGGTGTTTCTATACACCGCACCGTGACTGTTGCCTTAAAGCTCTTCCTGGATGAAAATGCACCAAAAATATACAATTTCCACGGATGTATCTGTCAGAATCATCGCACAAGAATAAGTATTTCCATTATTTACAGGCAAAATTAACTGGATAGACCCAGATCCATTAGGTTGAATGTCAAACAAAACCTTTGTGTAAACAAGTGATTCTAATTAGAAGCACGAAATTGAGTTCAGTCCTAACTCCATTGTTGTTCGTGTATCTGAATGAACCAATGCCAAACAACCCGTCAAACGGCCAGCCATGACAAACAAAAGCTATCTCATACACCCTTCGGCCACTTCTAATTAACCTCAGTGCATATCGAATGAAGGGAGCTTCAATCACCGTAAATATATAAGTTTCGTTCGGAGCCTAAAGGTTGTGCATGCCTTTTTCTCTTGTAATTTCATGTTGTTTCTTGTTACACAGTGGGATACTCGTTCTAATTCTGGACAACTACTTTTGTTCATGTTGTGAATTCTGTTTAATGTTTCAGGGGTTTAGTGACTTTGTAAGCGTGCATTGGATTGATATTGAGACGTGTCGAATTTAGTGATTGGCGGAATGTAATTGGATTTGGTTTTATATTTTCACTAAGTTCAGCAGGGGGTAATTGCCTCTGTGTGTGTTTATAGATTTGGTGAATCTTTTCAGTGTCTACAAATACTAAAAAAATGTTGTTAAATTTTGAAATGTGTTAAAGTTCTGCAGGGCTGCATTGTGTGCGTCCACCCCAACCTCAAAGTCGTAGGTTCGATTAATGCTCTGCTCATGCGGCAATATATAAAATAATATAATAATTTTCACGGTCCAGCCTCTTTCAAGTCACTAGCAATGCTCAACGAGTGTTTCCTTTCTAGAAAAAGCTTCTCAAACATGGCCGTTCTGATTCGGCATTAAACTGTAGGTCCCTTCCAATCGTGAGAGAACAATAGCACTCACCCCACGACTGGTTGATGAGGAGAAAGACCCTGGCCCCCTACGAGCTGTAGCGCCACCCATGTTATTATACATTATATTATAAGTCTTATTAACGTTTACGTATACAACATTTACGCTGTTATATAGGTCCATTCTAGACGTCCACATGAATACCGTACATTCATTTGCTCTGTCTAAATAATAGACTACTCCAATGAGCTATGCTCATAATACCCATTCGAAATAGTCGACACTGAATCTGAAAACACTCTGAGTACACTGCTCATATGTATCTGCTTAGAATACACTGTGTAGTGACTACACCTAGTCCTCGACATTCACGATTCATTAATTCTTTATTATTTCAAATAATGTACAGAGGAAAAATGCATATAAAAGAAAACTGTAGAGATAAGAAATGGCACAAGATATCTGCGGGAGTCAAACTTAATCTTGGCATGTCTGTTCCTACTACTACTCTACTCATACTCACAGTTTATCTATGTGTCAACTCTTCGTGTCCCTGATAATGTGGTGATGATCCTCGCTACATTGCCTTCTCTTGGCACCCACATCGGGTTTTTGTGTTGGTGTAGTATATTGACGAATACCTTGCGTATTATTTTAAGCCACAATCTGTTCTTTTCGGAATTTGTCCTCTAACTGTTTGTGGCGAAAACGAGAAATTAGCTGATACGACACAGTGGTCTGACGAGCCTAGAGGCGACGATATGTCAACAGAATATTTATCAGGATGAGAGGTGAGATACAGGTCCAGTGTGTTGGCGGACTGATTTCCAATGTCAGGTATTCTTGGGGGCTCATTTACAAGCTGGGTCAGATTATATTCCTCAGCAAAGATTTCAACGTACCTTCCTTCGGTGTGTATGTCTGAAGCCAATTAGAATTGTGTACATTGAAATCGCCCGCAATGGCAATTTCAGGTTGAGGATGCAGGGAGACAATTCTTGAGATAGAATTGGATAGCGCATCAAGTTCGTTAAAAGTTGAATTGCTATCCAAGTTTGGACTTCTATAATTAAAGCAGTAGTGGAGAAATATATGCCATTGCTATAAACCAGTCGAAGTACTCGGAACCATCTGAGACAATTTAATTAGATAGGCAAAGAACAAATTATATCAGCAGAAATTTACGCGACAAACCTAAACCTTTAATTTGTAAATTAATACCAGGTTTTCGAAAGCTCTGTCATAAGGGGCCTTAGAATCTATGAAACACATATTTGTATTGCTTCTCTAAATATTGAAACTACATGCATCAGTTTATTGAAGAATCGAAGAAGATAATCTTTCAGTCAAAGAGTGCAGTTTTTATTGTATTATTTAATGTTTAATGATTGCAAATAAACTGAAATTTTAACTACTTTTAAACAGCTACGTCAAAGAGAACTTGAACTAGGCAAGTGTGCTGAAAATTAAGCCAGGTCGACCGTAAAGTCCTCGAACACATTAAGCCACTCCCTGAATATTATACAAAAGTCAATAATTGACTGCCCCTGGCCACTAATAAATGTAAGCTCACCATAAGGATCCCTTTAAGAGGCCGCTTGAATAGGTGAATAGGCCTAAGTTACTAAGGGAATCAGTAAATAATCTCCCAACCAGGTTGAGTATTTAATCTTTTGAGTTTCTTTGGTCTTCTAACACAGTGCGACATTGATGTAATGGAAAGGATTTTGATATCTACTGATTTTCTCGTTGAAGTCAACAATAATCGTCACATTTTCCAAATAGTAGGTATTTATTTATTTATTATTTTATTACATATATATATATCATAAATTTAGTAAAATATAAAAATCATTCTGAAATGTATTGTAATTTAAGTACAAGCGATTGGAAAAATTTAAATTGTTGTTCACAAAGTGATATCATAGGCTTTTTTTAGTGCCATAAAATATGCACCCACTTGCTTTCCCAAGTAAACTAGTTCTAACTAAATTTAAATTTATAATCTTTGAAATATTTATGAAAGGTGTCTTCCTTTTTTATCCATTTGAAAGGTTTCCAAAAGAATATATATCCAATTGTTATAAGTTGAATCCTTGTCCCATTTTCACACAATTTCTTGCTATTAACCAAGATTACTTGTACACTGTTTTTTCTCTGACGTACCTATCCAGTAAGAACAGATTATTACTTATTTTTCGGGTACTCGAAATAATTCGTAACGAGTTCATTATTTGTAATCAATACAAATATCGATCATCACTGCATAAATTGATTATCCGTGTATTTAAGTCACATACTCGACCCACTTTGACGGTACCTAAGCAGAAGATTCACATTAATTACAGTCGTGGTAGTGTTAAGTGCTTGAGCATAATACAGTAAAAGTAATAGCAAAGTCCTACTCAATATTCTTTCACCAAAAATCAAATTTGGTGAGTATATGATTTTAAGTGCATACTCAAAGAAACCACAATGTCATTTTCGATTAGGTAACCATGAATTGTCTGCAACGTAGTAGCCGTAGAGATACTGCAAAAGGATTCTTATGTTTGAGATTAGGGTTTAAATTGTAAATATATTTGTTTCTTTTTGTTTTTTTGAGACAATAAATAACGTATGTCAAAGTTACTCCATCACATAGCATAAAAACGAGCACTTCGTGTGACCAAAATGAACCCTTTTAAGTTTGCTTAAAATGTCATTATATTATACATGACCTGTGGTAAATGTTAAGAGCCATGTGAGTTATAGACAAATGTGCGCGGAATTTTCTGCACCCAAATGCACTTATTTCAGAATTTAAAGTATTTTATTTATTTGTGAATACGTTTGTATATGTATACCGAGCTATACAGCCATAGGGTTTACCACACATATTTGCACTTGCGTTGCATATCTCAAGGACCATTACAAATTGGTTTGTTTTTGCGAGTTTATATTTATATTGCTAGAAATAATGCCTTTATATTTTTATGTGTTGAAATCTATACAGATATCGATCCAGAGCAGACTGTATTTGTGTGAAAACATTTATTTTACTTGAGCCTAGCTACCACAGTAACGGCTTATGAGTTGCGTCCCATACTTTTCTCAAACCAGTTTCCAACTGACTATAGCCAACTGAAAAGAACAATTTAAAGTGAAATATTTGACACACAAGGTCGATTCTTTATTGACTTTTACTTACTTACTTATCAGGCCGACGCCGACAATCCATGAAGGTTCCGAGCCTCAGAAATTGAGGCCCTTTATCGGTGACGGTCCTGGGCGAGGTGCTTCCAGTCATTAAGGCCAAGTTGTCTTATATCCGCGATAACTAGGCCTCTGTATCGGAAGTTTGGTCTCCCTCTCCTTACCTCACCATCCCACCCCGATGGATGTTCGGATTCCAAGACCCTTTTTGCTCGAGCGTTGTTGTCTTCGCTTGATATGGACGGACTTTTGCCTTCTTCCACTTCCCGAATTCAGCCATAGCTTCGAATACCTCCTTGCGATGAATGTTGTCGTATGCGGCCTTAAGATGGATAAAGTCATGGTGAGTATCGATTTGAAACTCTTTGATTTCCGAGCGGCAATGCAACCATGTCTCATTGGCGAATGTACTTGACATAGGCTTACTGGAGAGTCTCTGGCCTAATTGCTCTTCGTAGGCTCTGGCAATCTCCGGTGTGTTTAGGCGTCCAATGTCAAAACTTCTCTTTGTCGGCTGGTGCAGCTTTGTCATATTGGACAGTAGAGCTCTGAGTGAATGTTAGCACAAGCAGGACATTTGACGCGAGTCTTCCGTCAAAGAGCGCATTGTCGATATGATTGGCGGGTCTACCGTCCGAGGTTTGCCAGGTTGTTGTGTGATCTCTTTGGAGAGAGAGAACCTTGTGCTACTTATAACCATATTAAGTGCTGTCACAAAGTCTGTCAGTATTGACTTTTACTCCCATTTACCTTCAGACTTTCAAGTGAAGACCATCGGTCAACGGTTGAACGGACGACGTTGGTGAGTTTTCCCACAATCGGAACGCCTTGACTATAAGTGCAGGTAGGTAAGTAGGTAGGTAGAGGCTTTCTTGCACTTAGGCCAAAGTAGGGCCATTCTACCGCCACGTGGGTAATTAAATTTAAGAGGGGTGTTTGTGATAGCCAGCTGGTCTGGTTAACAAATTTCACCAGCGTATTGACAGGTGTATTGCTGTGGTCACTTAAGCCGTCATTAAAGTATGAGCCTGTAGTGGCTTCTTCCCTAGTTGAGGCGAGAGCAGGACAGTCGCCTAGGAGGTACTGGAAACTATAGTCCTCATACTCGCCTAGGTAACGCTATTGAAGTCGTTGACGAAGAGGCCTGATCTTTTTGCCTGAAATCCTATTGGCCAGTGTGCGGTTGTTATTCGCACTGCAGAGTTCAAATGTCAACCATATGGCACTTATTTTCTGTGTGGAGAGGTTATTGAGCTGTAATTTGAAGTTAGTTAAAGGAATACCTATGTTACAAGAGATATCATCAATCGGCTATTGGTTGGTGGCGTATTTGGCGAATTTGTCTGCTCTACAGTTTCCTGAAATATCTCTATGGTGGCCTATGTCATTATTTATATTAATTATATTCCGTCTTGGATCCATATGTAGAAGTGTATGGCTTTACCAAAACGTAGCTTACCGCAGTATTAAAGGTCTCTTTCTGGAATCAGTGTTTCGAAGCTGGTTTCTGGGAAGTGTCGAGGTGAAGTATAATCTAATTGGATTTTGGTGAGGCTTAGTTCGTGTGGGATTTTGGCGTGTCCATCGGTGCTATCGCGCGTTTCTACAACAGAATCTTTAACACTCTTCAACACCGACGTTAATTCATAACTGAGAATGCTGCGCCCTCAGTAGGTCTAACCGGTTAGTTCCGGGCTAGGCTGCGTCGGAGTGTACCGCTACACTGTGGGGACTTCTGTTGTCCGATCAAGATAGGTTCTTAGCGGAAACTCACTTCTCGACTCAGGACCTCTGTTGGCTGGTGGAGTTTGACCGGCATTGTTGGTTTCCAAAGGCACTTTGACGTGCTCCTTCTTTCTGAAGTTTTCAGATTTCCTGCTATTTCTACCATGTTTGTCATTATTTTTATTATTTTTTTGTTTTTGAGTTTATTTTGATTCCCACCAGTAAGTGAAAGGTTCATGTATTTATATTCCTGCACAATACAGGATATACCGATAAGGTAATGTAATAGTATAATACAATGACTAAATTTTGCATATTCTTTAAAAAATGTTTTGAAATATACGAGGAATCGATGTCAATATATTTCCTTATTTTTATCTAGCGCACCACAAGGAACATTAAAAACCAAAAGTCTCATTGTCCTCAAAATATATCGTCGGCCGCTCATTTTCACTCAACAGAATAGTACGATGCAGAAGAAAAATACTGTTAATATTTTCTGTATCATACCAGGTGTGGAAATGTGACAAAATATTATTTTTTGAAAGATTCTGTTCCTAAGACGACGTTGTTTTGTAATTGTAATCACGCGTTATGGGTTTCGAGAAGTTGTGCTTTTAATTATATGCAAGCATGTGTGCACATTTCCAAAGATTTTTCTCGGTTTTTATGAGAACAAAAATGTGTCTGGGGTACGGTAATGTAAGGTACGTTCACTGTTTCATTTAGTTGTAGAATGGTGAGTTGTATGCTTCCAGGTGCAGATATGCAAATTCCAATTACGGTGAGATCAGTGCGTTCTTATTGTCCTTCCTTTAAAAGTTTACATTTGTAAAGCACTGAGTATTGCACATCTGTGCTCTTGAATCCTCTTTGCACTGATGCCGATGTAGTTATTTGCAAAGTTTGTTTTATTTATTTATTTGTGCTGAAACTCTGAAAAAATCTTATGAACGTATATGGCTTTATAGATACAAGGATATCAATATTTAGAAAGTCGGCAGAAAGAAAGGATATTTGAAATAAATAAAGAGTCAAGTAATTAGACTTATGTTTCAAATACGTCTAGTGAACACATGCCAAAAAAAATGTATAAGAATCACCTTGTTAATTGTTGACATGTTGGCAACGAAAGTTACACTCTTTGAGTTACGCAAGTTCGTACGTCAGTACCGAAATGCCCCATCCAACCCCATCTTACGCTTAAATTTCCGATGTACAAAACTTAAGTGCAATGATCGAGCATTGCAACATTGACCTAATTAAACCAAAGTACGATAAACAAAAAACAGGAAAGTGTAAAACAAGCAATAGTTCAAAGATCAAACATTGAAACGAGGTGCGCAAAATACTGACTTTGCAGATGTTCGGTGGACTGAACACTTATGAAATAATCCGATATTGTGAATGGAAGTCGAAATAAAGATACGCACCAAAGGCTAAGAGCTAAGCTCATCGTGTTTGTATTTTTCGATTGAATATAAAATCAATCAACATAAGTCGCGTAATTTGTTACGACTCATTTTTGAGCTAACAAGTGGTACTAATGTAACTTTTATATATACTTAAAACTAACTAAGAAAATGCTTAGTTAAATGTTGTAAATTACGAGTATAATTTACACTTTTAGCAAAAGAACGAAAAAACACAAAGGAGTAAGATAGTGTAAGTAGTTATGTATGTAACGTTTAACACATATGTATGTAAATATTGATGTATATTTATATATAAAAGGTACACTCAATTTCTGCAGATTAAGCGGAAAATTAAAGCAATTTAAGTCAACTTTTGAAATACTGGAGCATAGAAATTAGCTGCCTTCAAAAATAAAGACACACAATTTTTTGATTTCAGAAGATTCCTAATCCTATCTCACCCAATTACAGCTATACAGTCCTAACGATATCGCTGGACGACGTTGGAAATACTCTCCGCTCTCGGAAAATATTCTTGATTGATCAGATTTTCCCAAATTTCCACCACCCATTGAAAGAACAGACTAGCAGCTGTTACAGCAGCAGGTACATGCTTTTTAAAGATGTTGCACATATTTCTGAATGTGTGCTACAATTTTATGGGACTTCATGCTTCGGAAAAAAAGTTTCACAGAACTGTTAGAGCAAAACTAAACCATCGTTATTGCAGACACATGGCCATAAAAAACTTTATCCCCGCAAAGTATGGCCAACAGCAGATGTGGCAGCAACCACCACAAGAAAAAGCTATATTTTAGCTGTATTAGTTGATGGGAACTTTATCATGGAACATTTTCAATCATCAGATGATCCAACGTTATGAGCAATTTCATACACACGTACATCATACACATATATCGATATGTAGGAATGCATCAACCCATATAGTTTTACATCA
>OU744316.1:67112681-67164760 GCA_916610145.1 Eristalis arbustorum
GGGTACATCACCCCACAGCCGTTCGACCAGACAGCACATTTAACCAAACACACTCGCACAGACAAACGAACAAGCCAGGTGCCGTGAACGAACGTCATATGAATTAATGCCGTAATGGACTTAATTCACTTTTGGGTGCGAATCAATGCCATAATCCGGTAATGGTCATAGCTCATACTCAAATGAGAACTCAAGAGTCTGCGTCTTAAGTACTCGAATGAGTTATGTGGTGCACATATATGAGATGACGATGCGGAACATGTGAGTACTTGAGACGCAAAGGCAGCGTAAGACTGAACCATGTGTGAACCGGTCCTTAGCAGTTCCTATTGGCTGCGATGCAAAGACTGGCTCTCAGGGTTATCTTCATACCAATCGTCCAAAGTCGATTGTCTAATGTATATTGAAATTTTAACTCTTGTTCAACGTAACCCGAAAAAAATAGTTTTACATGTACTTTTGATCCAAGCATCAATTTTAAAATAGGTTTTCTGCTAAAGGTGTATTATTTAAGACTAAAACTAAACTAATGACAATATTTTTGATGAACTAATATGTACATCCAAAAGAAAAAAAAAATATTTAATGAACTTCCCCATAAAATGAACAACATAACACCGTATTGATTTAAAGATATTTTACACGCAAGTATTCTCAAATTTCTTTTTTCCCGAGGTAAGATACGTTACAAATTGCACTCGAATTGAAGTATTTTAATGATTGTATCTCATTATGTGTTTTCCCGATCTAGCGTTTTCGTAAATTACAGAAGTTATATTAATGCGTACCAGTTTTTTAAACTTGTTCTGGCACATACAAAGTTGTATAAAAATCTGGAATATTTTACAGAGCTTGAGATTGATTTAGGCAATAGCTTGAGAAACACGGCAGTACGCAGGGACCAAGTCCAAAACCTGGGCACAAATCCTGAGAGTCTGAGTTAATAGCGGAGGATCGAGTGGGCTGGAGATTTGTAGTGCGCGGTTTACCCCCGTGACACCTTTAGTGGATCGTGCGTGAAAGGAAGAACACGATTTTGACATTTTCATCTACAGCATTGTTGCGATTTGACAGAAGTTTTTTCTCGTTCTCTTTTTGTGAATTTACATTTACATTGAATTTACCATTACATTGAAACTTACATTTTGCGAATAGATTTGTGCATCAGAGTAGGCATGTACATAGTCTTAATTCATATAATCATTTTTTGTGTTGGGTATAGCTTATGCGTTGCTACACATTTTATTTTAACGAAAGAAAACTGTCAACTCGCGACGAAGATTAAACTAGATGTTTTCTAGCGATTATTAGCCATTCGAGCCCAAAGTATTTCGTGTGGCCATCCTGAGCACCGGTTGGTTGTATGGATTCTTTCACGTATTTTTAAGACGAATGCATATAAAATATGGATGATGGTATAGATAAATGATATATAGATATAATGATTATTAATTCAATTAGTAGATATCAGTTTATTTCACTATCGGATCAGCATTTCTCTACAGATTTTGACTGAAACCTCATAACCGCACAGCCATTATCCAACCAAAACCATTAATCCAGGAACGTGATACCTTCATAAGAACATTCAAAAGCTTTTATGTGGCCGTTTTGATTTAATATTTTATTGGCATTGTTTAAGCTGTTAACGACCTAATCAGACCCGTTACCATATCATTATCAGCGCTTGCTGAAATACAATACACCCCAAGAATTCTTTGACAGTAAAAAAAGAAATTAAATTTATATTACAGTCAAAACGTAAGAAGATTAACGCAGAGATTTTCCCTTGAAAAGCTTTATTGTTGTCGTGGAAATACAAAAGCTGGCCCATATTTCGTTTTAGAGAAGAACATCGCGACAAAAGGTGATCAAGAATGGTACATGCAAGCCTACCTTTTATCAAGTTCATTCATTCTTGACGGTAGGTATTATGCTTTTAAGCATTGCAAAAATTGTAATGAAGAAAATTTCACACTACCCAAAAAAAGCTGAAGTAGAATAAGGACCATTGTCAATAATTTTGGTAACCTCACGAGGATTTTCTCCCGTATCGATGTTCTAATGGCTTTACTCATTTTGGAAACTTCTTTTAAAAACAACCTTAATCACAAAGGAAACTATAATACACAGTGTACACATTTATGTATAAATTATGAATGCTTCAAGGGACCTGATGGGATACATCAAACTCTATTTCAGTTTTGCCTCTGGCATCCTCAAAATAACGTGGGCATATGTACCAATTCCTGAAACCAAATGGAGCGCCGTGTAATGCCGATTAAGCTGGTATATATCCAGGTTTGTGCGAACTCAAATTTAAAAAAAATAATCAAACAAGTCAATTCGGATGAATGATTGTTGGCTAACATCATCACTTTCGTAAAATCTTTCTGGAGAAGATAATATGTTCGCCAGCCTTTTCAAAAATGTTGTATATTAAAATATATATAAAACATAAATATTAATATATGTATATTAAAAAAACTGATTAACAGTTATGGATCCTTACCTGAAAACGATGGCAATTAATATATAAAAGAGACGAAAATACATTTCGATAAGCGTTTTTAACTATTTTTAACTCCTCCCCAGATCAGAGTAGTGGTGTCCATGTAGAAGTCTAGCATAATTGCAAAGCCCGGCGATGAAGTAATGAAAATTGTTACGCTCAGGCATACAGGTGTTAAAGTTCAAGAATTATTGAAACAGAAAATGCACTGATTAAATCTTTAAACACATAGATTCATTACATATCTAAGGCTAGTTTTAGACTAAGAGAATTAAATTTAGTTGAGATAAGATGAAATGAGAACCATTCGTGCTAAAAATCAAGACAAGATGTTGCATTTAATTTTTCGTAGAAGAACGAGACCCACACAGGCTCAAAGATTTCGGGTAATGCAACATGATGAATCGAAAAAATGACATGGGCTTACACTAATAAAATAACGTGTACAGTTTTTTAAGGTTACCAATATTTGCACTCTACATTACGATATACCAAACACTTATTACCGAGAAGGAGTTCAAAGAAGAAATTTATTCATGCACAATAGCACACCCATAGCGTATTTTCTCCCATTTCCATGGTTGTTTGGTCTGGATTGCCTACCTCACTATTTGATCTTGAAATACCTCCACAACTACACGCATATATACTCTAAATATTTCCTACAGAATTCAATGCATCTTCGATTTCCGGATGAATAACAATATCTCATTCAGGAGTATGTACGCATCACAACAACCACGGAAGCGAATACCTTCAAGCAAAACACAAAACCTCCATATGATGTGCGAGATAAATTCGATTCATATTAATGAATCATGAAGTTTTCGCCAGCATTGTTTAGGTGTTGGCTGCATAAATGTTTGTTAAGGGCTGTAGCCGAATTGACGACGGTTTATTGTGCTGTTGGCATATGCCTGTTAAAAAATTCAAAACAGCCGAATTTTCTGAAAAGATAAAAACGTAAAAGATGGGTTTGTGAGTTTACGTTCCTGGATGACAATTGCGTGAATGCAGGTAGTGCCCGACCAGATGAAGCCTACTCTGAAACTATTCTATTAAATATTAGAACTGAAACAGCTGACATTGAATAGCTTAGCTATGTTATCAAAACCCAAAGTGGATTTAGAAGCCTCGCTCCGCCTGCAAGAGGATGCTATCAAAGAGAAAGAATTTCATTATAATGCCTAGCCTTCCAGTCTGATTAAACTGTGTAAGCGTGATTTAACATCTAGAAATCCTTGGTAATTGTTATGAATATATTTTAAAACCACATGCATATTTCATTTCCTTTATTATTGACTTTCAAAGGTGAGCGAACTTGAATTAATATCGGCCGTATTCCACGTAAATTTATTAACATAATTTCAAATAATCTACTCGAAATAGTCATTTTACCAATGGTGTAAGCATAATAAATTTGAAATAAAAAATTGTGTTAAGTAGAATAGTGTTAAAGCTCATCAATCAAAAATTAGCAGTACGTATTTATACATAGATTCTGCGACACTCTTTTTTTGTACATGAGCTTACCACGGTCCAACTTAATCGATTGGCAGAAAGAAGTACATTGTGCCCATCTACGCGAAATAACCATTTAACCAACGGTGTAAACTTCATCTGAGAACATCGGCTTTGCCGTATTCAATGATGATAACTTGACAGATAGTGCCATCACCGACGAAGTGGTTTTATACAGCGTTCGTTTCGAAGGGTGTTCTGTAAAGCATGCACCCCATTCCACAGTACCGCGGAAGGATATGTCACAGCAGCCGCTGTCCCTCCAGAAACATAACTCTACCTTGACAAGCACGGTCATGGGGTACCGCTCCTTTTTCACATCGCGACTCGACCACGACCGTTCCGTCGCAAAACGAGCTGTGGAGAAAATTCTCCGATTCAGTACAACGAACTGGTCTGGTGCCCCTAAAACCCCCCTTCACCTACTTCATAGAATCGAAAAGCTAGCGATAAAACTTATAGGAGTCAACAATATCGGGGGTTCATTAGACTCGCTCGAACATCGACGTACCGTGTATTCTTTGTCTGTGTTTCATCGCTTTTTTAACAAACGATGCTCAAGTGAGCTAGCCATTTGCATTCCTCCTCTCCTTGGTACCTCCTCTTCCTCTCCCACTATACCATCGGCAGGTTCGGTGTCTTGATCCCGGAAAATTAAGGGTATTAATTACACCTTGAGCACGCGCAAATTATCAAACAAACATCATAAAACGGTCTCGAGTCGGGATGTGCGAGACACTGCGTTGCACCAACACACGAATGATCCACGACAGTGGTCGGCGGTAAAGCACGGACAAGAGGTCTCTAGGCCACGCGATCCTCCGCCCTTGACTCTAACTCCTCATTATTTATATTCAGGCGCAATTATGCTAGTTGTTGGACTTGCTCCAAGCATATCATCCTGGATCTTCCCGGGGCGCCTTCCTGATGGAGTCGCAGATAAGGCATGCGTCTTGAGAGTTGATGATTGGTATAGCTCATCCCATTTGAGAGGATTTGCGGATAACGAACAGATGCACCCTGAAACATTCCTCACTTCGGATGCGCTGTAACATCCAATCGATATATATATATAATGAAAAGTAGAGGGTACAAGATCCACCCTTGGCGAAGTCCGATGCCCAAGGTGAAAATTGTTTAGCACCGTTAGCCCCAACTGATGAAGTTTGTGTATCGTGACTGAATGGCCGCAAAAGACTCTCAATGTCATACATCAGCGGAACACTCACACACACTTATATGCCTTCTCCAAAGCTACAAAACAGATGTATATTGGCTTGGCATACTAGATTTTACCGGAACGACTTAAAAGAGATATGAGAGATAAGACTAATCATTACCACAGTTCGCCAATCGCTAGGTGTGTGACCACGCTCAGAAGCCACCATAATGACACAGAGCCGTAGATATTCCTCTTTACCCATAGCCTAAGCACTCTATCAGTGGGATTCAGCGTACGCAACACCAGATGATCAATTAACAGTTCAGCCCCTCTCATCTCACGAACATCACAAACCATCAGTTTTTTACCCGAAGGTACCAAAAAAAGATTTATCAACGATTTCTGCTGAAGATTCTGATGGTACCAAGTGTATTTATGGATGCCTTTGTGGAAAGAACCTTCCTTCATTATGGACATGCCATTTGCACAGCAGAAATCCAACAACTTCTTTCAATTCGTGTCGGAATGGAGATCCACCATATCAATCACAACCCCCTATGTCGTTATATCCTCACCCAAGTGAGCAATGAAGTCACCTATTAGGATACAGGAATTCATCTTGGCTACCATATCTACGGCCGCATTCACTTTATAATTGAAACCTGCGTACTCTGGCTCAAGATTTTGTGTATACACCTACACTAATGGCATAGTTGACTTAGCTCTATTGAGCTTGAGCTTTAAGATCCCGCCTCAACCTCCCAACGGTATCAACTCGAACAACCTGCCTGCTGGCTTGGGACTTGTGAGTATTCGCACTCCCGCCTGTGCAGACATTTGAGGTGCAACTCCCGACATCCATCCGAAAGGTTCACAGTTCTAGATGCTTTTGGTTCGTTCAAGATATACCCACAATATCTAAACGATTATTTGCAGCTTCTTCCACTAGCTCGAGATCCTTTCCTGTGCGCGATGAGACGTTCCGTGCGTCTATCCTAAGTTGATGCCGTTGTCTGTTGCCGGTTTTTTCTTCATACGCACTGGTGTGTGCATGGCGTGAATTCCCCCGGACACCCGTAGTGACTCACGTGGCCATTGCCAGTCTGCCGAGCGGGACAAGCCGGTCACCACACGCTCACTGCCACACCAGGATAGGCCGTATACGACCACAGTCATCCTCGTTAGCCAGGTTTGGGCTGCATGAGGATAAGTCCGTACACCCAAACCTGTTGTCGGGAGGCAGCAGAATAGGTTTACTACCGGAATTATATATTTGTCCTCTTTCCAGTTAATTAGAGCTTTATTTATAACCTTCATGAATAAATTGCTGATGCATTGCGGAACAAGTTTTTGTTGCTTGTTTGTGTAAACCGTGGACTACTGACCACAGTTCGTTTATGGTCGTCGCACCCTAACCTAACATACATTTTATTATCATGCTCTGAGGAAACACCAAAAGCTGCTATAATCTTCTAAGAAATATTATCCTTCTGGGGTCCAAAGATAATGAACTGTGTCAATACGAAGTAAAAGAAAAATTGCAAACAGTTATCCTTTTGAATAAGCGAAGGAAACAAACGAGTCAGTTGCGTTCGATACGACGCGTGTGCGTTATACATAGAAAATAAAATTGCATGTCTGTAAATCCTTCATCCCCTTACAGAATCAAAGGAAAATGTAGTTATTTACTATTATAACTAGAGAAAGCTTTTCTATTAAATATTGTGACAACCAATAACAACGCGTCATTTGCCTTGAGAATTAATCGGAAACTGATTACAACGTCAATTAATAAATGCAAAAGCAACTTGAACGTAATGACGACGAACGCCCTATCTCAATTAAAGCCTTTCTGAACTATCATATCGGGCTGAATACTTTGGTTCAAATAATTGGCCAATTTTACATAGTTGCTGTGTAGCACCCTCTTCCAGCCAGATTTGTTGTATGGGTTTTGGGGTTGTTGTCATCGAAATTGGCGTGTGAATTACTCACATATGCACCCATGTATGAATTGTTCCCAGAAATCCATTCGTCGGGGTGTATTCCCCTAACACCAGACTGCAATTATGTTCACACCGCTTAATTGAATTTCAATTTAGAGAGATAGTAGGTACTGCGGTATTTAGCAACATCAGTTCATCCAGCCGGATAGAGATGACTTAATTTTGCATGAACATTTCGAAAGTACCCAAATTGTGAGTAACCTCAAGACCCACCCGCAATGTCAATGATAAAATGATATGTTTACCATTGGGAGAAGGAGTTCTCACCCTTTGGCTGGTGAAGTTAATTTATTCCCTCTGAATCAGTCGTATTATACAGCAGTTTGTCTACGTGCTTACTAGAACAACATAGCTTGGGATACACTGGTACGAGTATTCTGAGTCCTTGAAAAAAAGTATATAAGAATTTAATTTCAATTCAATCATTTATTGGATTTGTGTAGGTCGACCAACAAAATATATTTTCCGTTGGTTGGTTTCCAATTTGCAATCAGAAAAATAATAATAATATAAATTATTAACATTTAAAGTTTTTAACCGACTTGCTCATCAATTGTAGTTTTATGTGTATTTGTGCTCTGAAATTTAATAGCCGACTTACTGGAGCAGCCACAATCCAAGTCTACTCTAATGAACATGTAGTGCGAGGCATTGCGTATGAGCAATTATGATACAGGAGCATTACTTTCAGGTGAGTCCCTGAAAAATGCATCCCTATCGTTCGGTCATAACTAAGTTCACCTTATACCTATATACACCAGAATTACCATTGACAGACAAACCTATCAAACTACAAAGCCCCTGCAATCTGTAATACTTGCCAGTCGCCGCTACCCTTTTATCATTGTACAACCATTCATGGATTATTCATAAAATCCAAACAAACTATAATCCAAATGGAGGGTGAAGTGTTGTCTCCTCATGTAAAAATGCATTGCGTATACTCATAAACCTCGGCATCCCCAGGGTGGTTGCGTCCCAGATGATATAACTATGCATGGCGCTGGACTAAGTCTTTCAATTGAACAGGCTTGCGCTCCCCGGATTTATTTCAGTAGTGTAGTGACCTCTCCCTCGGCGATAGTCAGTGGTTTGCAGTTCCCTTGTGGAAACCAAAAATTCAAGTTGTTCGTTTTCCATCGGATTCTCTGTAAAACCATTGTCCTCCTTCGTCATGCCTCTCGTTTTTAACCTGTACAAAATATAGATTAATTGCTTATTCAGAGCGTAACTTTTGATAGACATGTCTACCAGCGTAATCCATGATTTGTTACATGTTTTATAATTCCATCACAGTCGCGTCATTCATAGTTTATTTAATGTATATATTATAGTCAGTGTATACCGCATAACAGTGCGCAAAAATTGAATTGATTGGGTAGTTTTAGACACAAAATATCTTAAAAATGAAATAAAAATAGAGCAATCCTAATTATCAAGCTACAATGTTTAGATCATTGAGCTGAAAAAAAAATCGGCTTTGGTACTGATGTTAGTACTGTTCACTGCTGAAACAAAGTAAACTAATGCGCGACTACATACAGGTGCATTGAAGCGTCATGTCAAAGACGTCGATGATGTGTGCCTGTTCTTTATGGCAGCATACACTTCACTTTGACCTCATTCACAGCCAGTCCTATTTTGGCCGCGGAGATCTCAATACCACCTCCTTGGCTACATTGGCGTCTACACAATATCTTTGTTAACAAGTGAAGGAATGATCGAGATTTGGCTTCAAATGCCGGAAAGACATTTTGACGAGTTCGGTTGGAATATGAAAACGACGGCACAATGAATTGTGGTGTGCTTCAATCTGCTTCTCTTCGATATTTCCCAAAAAGGACAGATTTGATCAATGCGATCAGGCTCTAGTACCCAGGTGTAAACATGTCCATCACCACAATTCGCGTCAATAATTGTGTATGTCTGTATGTGCATTCCACCCCCTGTACGTCAACGCACAGTCATCGCCGTTAACTTGCTAATAAGAGAGTTGCACTTTTTCTTAATAAAGAGAGAATATACATTGTGAACCAGTAATTGGCGGATGTTTTGTACTTTTATGGTTATTTTCTTAAAAGGAGTACAGTAATAACTTTTGCTTAAATATTTTTGGTTTTATTCCTCACTTGAACATCCATCTTAAATTGTTACTAACAAAAAGTCATAAACAATTAAATCCAAAAAAACATATTAAGATATAACTTAATTTTTAGGTGTATAAGTTCTAAAAAATAGGTTCTAAAAAATTAAGAACATTTCAATTGAGTCAAAATAGTATCGTGAATAGTATCGTTTATCGCAAAAAAAGGTCGTGCCGAAATATTACACAAAAATTGCAAATAAGTAAATCAACGGTTTGCGACATAAAAAAAAACGTGATTTGTTCTAACAATCTTAAGGTTCGGTCAAAATTCAATTCCAACGGCGGAGTTCGGTTGATGGAACGTATGCTTTATAGTAGGGGCATTCGAACACCCAAAAATGCTGCAAAGGCTATGAACAAATATGCTAGTACATGGATAGCAAGACGTGCACTAAAAGGAATCGGTTTGGACAGCGTAAAAAAAAGAAGCCGGCTCCTTCGAATAAAAACGTTCAAAGGCGCTTGAAGTTCTCTAAGAAAATTAAAACTACCCTTCGATATGTAAGTCGGCCACAGGTTAAGATTACTGGATTTCAATCCAACCATGGGTCTAAAGGATTCGATGCTGGAGTTCTTTCGCTCCCCAGTTCCCAGAACTTTTAATCTTGCGTAGCAACATCCCGTACTTCCCGCCACCGCTGTACTGTACCTGAGGAGACTCCCTCGGCACGTTGTGAGACGGAACGGTCGTGGTTGAGTCGTCCATCCACGGGCGATGTGAAAATTGAGCGGTACCGCATTCATAGCACCAAGTGATCAAAAGCAAACAATTTCATGTATCCCCATTTTCGAAGAGTGTAACAAAGATTATAATGGCTCAGGGCAATCGCTTCAAATAATTCTAGTTTAAAAAACGCATACGATTAAACCAAGTGTAAATTGTGACAAGTCCATGGAAGTGATTCGATCACTTTAATCACGTTAATTGGCGTGAGGCGACCAGCTACTCTTTAGCATTATACGAAAGAGGCAGTAGAAGATATTTCGCGCCCTTAACAATGTTGCGAAATAAAATAACTGGAGAGTAAGTCAGTTAAAAGTGCCTATAAATTAAAGGTGACTCACTAAAAAGTCTTAAAAAATTATGACGGATCATTTCTTTTGACGTCTTACAGTTTTCACATGATGAATTTTTGCAAATACCGCACACTTAATAGTGAAGTCATTTGCTAACTGAGACCTGCATTGGTATTGTGGGTGTGTTGAAAACTAACTGATTCTACTGACGATTTTCTGAGTTTCTGAGCGCCGAACGGGTATACATATATGGATGAAATGGTCCTCGTCGTTCTTGTAAGTAAGTTATAAGTATATTCACTTCCTTATGAAGATATAACAATGAAACTATAAGTACACAAATTAAAACACAGAAAGACATTCCACAGAGATTAACTGTTATGAAATTAGAAAACAAAAAAATAGAATAAATTTCAAAATGGGTTAAATACCCCCGTCAATTTTTCTAATGTCAAACATGTTGAACATTATAAGATATGTCCTCTTTCCAACAGGAACACCGCACAGAACGCCATTCGCCAAAGCAGACTACTTAAAGTTCCGAGATATGAATTTGATAAGAGTTACTCTAGTCAGATTGTGTTTTTTGCGGTAGTCCTGACCTCATCTGCAAATTCATGCGTTAATTGAAACTAAATATTCGAGGTGTCAGGAATAGTACAATACCGGTATATGGTAAATCTCTCCCAATCAAAAGACAATTCAGTAGTAGTCATGAATTAGCCGATTTTCTTTGATTTGTGATCCGACAATCGAAGTTGGACATACCTATATGCATTTCAATCAGATTATTTTTAACGCCGTCTATCGGACCACATAAGCTGGCAGCAGTAATAATTACAACTGATTCCCTTGTGTTATACATGTGTTGCGTTAAAGCATGTTTCATAACAATACATAAAAAATACTTAAAGTGTTGCTTATTATAGTTAATTCCGTAAGTAATGTCAGGTAAAAGGTGGTAAGAATAAGATAAAAGAAATATATAATATGAATCAGGAGACATAATTAAGTTTGTTACAACGTCTGCGTCTGCTTATTGGTAAAGTTCGAGGTCAAGTCTAAACTAGGCTGTAGCGCAACACAATGAAGAAAAGGACTAAATCAAGAACTTTTATGAAAAGCAGTTCTAAAAAAAACCTATACAGAAAGAACAGTTACAACTAGGGTACGTGAAGCATTGATGGTACTTTCGATGTTTTCATGCTATCAAAAATATCGTATTTTTTAAGACATCGTTAGTTTGTCATGTCGATAGTTATGAAAATTCTCATTTGGATTGTTTTTTTTTTAACAAGAGTGTGAAACAAGGAAAGTGAATATTTCAGGCAGGTACAGTTTCAAAAATTGAACAAAAGTGTTTCAATTAATAGTAGTATAATTTATTTTGTGTAGACAGCTTGGAGAAAACTAATAGAATTTTAAATTCGAAAGCATCTCTACATTCATACACATTATCCAAGCATACTTCTGTACATTTCTTTTTCTCAAGTAAAATAATATCAAAGACAATATAATACCACGATAGTGCGGTGCAGGTAGCTAAGTCTATTGAGCGAATTTTATTTCAAACGAAGTGTTTTATTTTGTTTGCGTCTAATCTGAAATATACACTCACTTTCAAAAGGGATTCATTCCCGAAAAGTAGTCAACTCTGATTTCTTCCGAAATTCCGACATCATGAGTGTCTGGTTTATTGAAAGTAGGGTTTGGGAAGCTCGCGTGCTCGCTAACACAATCTCAACACTCTTTCTTACACACAACACCCACTCACGCGGCTTCGTCCTGGCCCCCCAATAATACGCCATCGATTCTAACTCATCATGACTTACGTAAATAAGAATTCTAAAGCTAATTGTGGTAAAAAGGTGATGATTAAGCACGGTTAACCCGAACACAGCTGCTACAGTTCGTGTATAGCGACTAAATAACCCTCAAAAAAAGGCAGGTCATTCGCAAACTAATTTAGAGTGTACAGCGAAGCACTAAGTCGTATGACTTCTCCAAATCTAAAAACAGCTGTATATTGCTATGGAATACTCCCAAGCGTGGAGGATGAACCCCCTAGCCTTATAACACGCCTCTAACACCTTAGCGTAGGGTTTACCGGGAAGACTTAAGAGTGATATACCCCTGTAGTTGAATTCAATCTCTTTTGCCCCCGTTTTTAAAAAATAGCAATAATAAACGCAACGCTCACAGGCCACCATAATTATAATACATTAGAGAGGGCATGGGCCTGTGCATCCAGGGCAAAGTTGTTGATTGCTCTCAACTTGGCGAGATGCCAGCAACGATCCCTGTAAATGCACAGGTCAAGTTGACATACAGCCTCCCCGCGGCGCCCTCTGGATAACTTTTACTGCAGCCGCTTAGAGGTGAACCAATGTATGCAGCGACCCCTTGTCCGGGGGTTTAAACCAGGACCCGGTCCTCCAGGTTCGGGGGTTTCGCGTGGGGTTAACTTCCCCACCGTGTAAAACTCGCAATAGTTCAGAGACGGCAACAAGCCTCGGATACGGATGACCCTACTGCTGACGACCATGGACAACGAAATAAGGACAACGATTTTCGGTTCTGCACGTGGAATGTGAGGTCACTGAACAGACCACGTGCAGCCGATGAACTTGCGGAGGCCCTAGAAGCCTTTCAGGCTGACATCACCTCCATCCAAGAGGTGCGATGGGATGGGCCGGGCAAAAAGAGGATGAAAAACTGCGACATATATTACGCGATTGCTACAAATTGCTTGTTTGGATGCGGTTTTGTTGTTCGAGGCAGACTTAGGCAAGAAGTCTTAAGCTTTAGATACATAAGCGAACGCCTCACAACAATCCGCATCAAGGCAACATTCGGCAACATCAGCCTAATTTGCGCCCACGCCCCAACGGAGGACAAAGACGATAATAGCAAGGATGACTTCTATGATCTCCTAGAAGGAACATACGATCAATGCCCCAGCTACGACACCAAGATCGTTCTAGGAGATTTTAATGCAAAGCTGGGCAAGGAAGAAATCTTTGCTAGAGTCGTCGGTAAACACAGCCTACACGACAACACGTCCGACAATGGACTCAGGCTGTTGGACTTCGTGACGGGGCGAAACCTCACTGCAGCCAGCACGCGGTTCCCTCACCTCAACATTCACAAAGGGATCTGGCGGTCTCCTGATCAATCAACCGTCAACCAGATTGATCACATTGCGATCGACGTCAGACACTCCTCCTGTGTCCTCGATGTCCGAACGTTCCGAGGTGCCAACATCGACTCGGATCATTACCTTGTTGTAGCCAAGGTCAGAACTCGGATATCGATTGTACAACGGAGTAGAGCAAGACCAAAACAGTTTGACGTTGGAAAGCTACAATCGCAATCGACAGCTGGGATCTTCTCGATCGAGTCTCCCTGAAGCTCACAGACAGTCCAAGCCTGCCAGGGGAAACAATCGACGAACAGTGGAACCGTTGTCAAAACGAAGTTTGCGCTCACACAATATGGCAGAAAAATGCATGTTTGCGATATTGTGGAGCCTGATCCGTCGATAGTTGGCACAATCAAAAGTGTCGCGTTTCTTGTGGATCAGAATTCGTATGAGTTTACAGATGTTAAGAGTTCACCGGGATATAGAAGCATTTCTTGAAATTTTAAATTGGATTAAAATGCAATCAATTAAATTTGTAGTTTTCAATCAGAATCATTATCTTATTCTCCCAGGGCTTCCACAAATGGTCAAACCTAAGCCTAACCAAAAGTAACCTATGTGTCTGCTTAGTACACTAACATACAATATTTGTTGTCATTTTGTACACAGCACAGTGCTGTTACACGTACACTTTATGTTCACCTGCATTTATGTAAGTCCAACGTATAGATGTTGTGGACGGTGAATGAAAGTCGGAAGTTAGTGTCTGGCCGTAAAATTGTTATTTAGGAAGACAGCGGTTTGGGTGATATTCTGGAGAAGGACAGACCATATCGGCGTGTTAAAATGAGTTCAGGGGTTTAAAGTGCGTCACAAATTGTGAGATTTTCGCATTCTGATCAAAATTCTAAAAACCGTCATACTTATGTTTGCAATAAACTGGTATAATGAAGAAATAGAACGAAGTACTATAGTGAGCATACTTATTTATGGGATCTCAACTTATTTCTAGCAATTGTCTCTTCTACAACAATTTGGAATTCCATCTGTTTGTTATAGAGTAAATTAATTTTGTCATAAATCCGACTGGTAACGTAAACAACTCCAATTCTATTTTACCTGAAGCTCAATATTCAAAGGTAAATGTGTACCTACACTCAAGACGTTCGTTGTGTGAAGGGTGGTAATAAATTGAAAAACTTTCGTCATCCCAATCTTGATTCTACTAAAGAGAGTTCCCCTATGAATAGTAATGAGTGTGGGGATTTTGAAAACCATGTCTCGGATGCGGGTTAATGTATGGATTAACGAAGCGTTACTTTCAAACTTACCGTACGAGTCATACCCTTGTCATATGACAAATTTCTGTACTTGAGATGTGGTGGCGTTTTATGTCTTGCGATTTATTAAAAGTTTAAATCTTCGCGGAGCAAGGATTTCCCCTAGTTGTAATGTGTTGTTTGTCTTTCCTTAACGACTACCAGTTTACGACGGTTTGAAGTGGGTACACGGAAATATCAGTGTTTTATGGTGGGGTTAATATGTTTCTTGGTTTTCTACTCGTCGTTTTTATTGCTTTCAAGGTCTGTTGTTGATATCTTTGGTTGTATTTGACTACAAGCAGTGCTCAGGAGATGAGGTTATTTTATCCCTTTATAAAAATGAATTCCAGAGAGTTATAAAAATTTCTTGGACACATTTTCGTTGGTGTCGTTTTCTTAAAGTAGACCAAAATGTTTGGCGTAAAAATCGTTGGTGACGCTACAGAATGTAAGGTGGAGCTCTTTCTAGATAGGCCGTGAGCATTTTCTTTTGTCGTACAGATCAGGGATCGAACCTAGACGTCGGTTCAAGTTTGTAGGAGGCCGACCCTTACACATACACTTACCCATAGCGTCACAGGACACCACTAGGCATTGTAATTATGTATTAAATTTTTTCAAGCCACTAAAGAAATTTGGACTTTGTTATGTGTGAGTAACAACAGTAATAAACATTTTACAGCATGGGTTGGTATATTAACTGATACGAACACAAATTAGAAAACATAAAGGTGAGAAAGAAATATAATGCTAATCAGAGCGACAGTAATGTAATGCAGAAAGACAATTTTTCAGAGCTATTTAACTGAACCGCCTTTATGGGAATTGATTGGGAATTCGTTAAGAATTTTCCGTTTGTACTTAAAGTCTAACGAAAAAAACAACCGATTTGCATTAGTCGTCTATAACAAACTTTTATAAGTGACAGTTATGTCAATATATCTTTCTACAAATAAATGCACATTTCCATATCAATTTGTATTTTACGCGAAGTTTTGATAACTCTATTTTTTCGTGGCAGGAGTTTGGCAGAATATCCAATTTTACAGATTTGTGTCAATAACGTACACAAGTTTTGATTCACGCTATTAAGGACCGAACCACGATTCGTAAATATCGAAGACTACAACACAATAATACCATTTAATGGAATTGAAGACCAAGAAGGTATACAAGACATCGGCATTAATTATACGAGTAAACACCGAAAAACAGGTGAAGCATATGGAGATAACTTTTTAAACTGTGGTCTTTTATAGCTATTCTACAGCAGTTTAAATTGAAAGGTAAATATTTCGCTATGATAAATATTCCATTTAAAGCGTTTACGCGAGGGCAGATGTTTCGTATTTGGCGTGTGTCACATTCGTTGGCATTACACCACGCTATTGAGGTAAACATAATGTGATGAATAAAGGCTATTATGTACACGGAAGCATGGGTACGACTGTTGATTTCGTTCAGAAATCGATTGGGGTCAAATGATTTCATGCTACAAGAATCTCGTTTTTCATCACTGCCAGAAAACTAGTTTTAATTTGTTTCTTAACAATCTATGAAGAAATACGTTTCATTAAGTGAATAAGTGACAATAGAGGTGTGTTTGCCACAATGACAATATATCATACAGATGTATGACTAGCTTCAGACCTTTTAAATCATGTGTGACTCAAAATACAGACTATCAGCAAAATAATAGATATCGAATTCTTAACGTTCTCAAGTGAACATGTCTGCTGAAGGTGGTTTTTCGACTGTTTAAGCGGAGTGCGAGGCATGTGTCCGTATTTCGATCCGATAAATAACACGTTCAAGTGCTCTCATTATTGGTGTTAGTTCCCTTTTATGGTCTGGCCGAGTCAGGCGCCCGTATAAGGACAACCTAGTCGTCAAAATTCATGTCATAGTTTAAACCTGTTGACGTGGTATGTGAATTAAGAGCCAATTGAAAGCACTGAGTTTTCTCAGCAATTTAAGTATGTATGTCTCATTTTGACATAGCACACATACAATATTCATTCACGTTTTTGATTTCAACGAGTGATTATCAGCGGACGAATGAGAAACATATGTTTTCTCTACAGAACAGTGGAACCGTTGTCAAAACGCCATTAGAGAAGCTGCCTCTGATGTGCTGGGTTTTAAAATGCCACCTAGAAAAAACCCATGGTTTGACAACGAGTGTCGGCAGGCGCATTCAGCGAAGCTAGCAGCATATAAGGCGACGTTGGATAGAAGGACGAGAGCGGTTCGTGAGCTCTTCGAACTTAAAAGAAGGGAAGAGCACCGGCTTCTCAAAAAGAAAAAGGAGGAGCATGAGAAGCGCGCGATCGAGGAAATGGAGAGGTGGTACGGCAGAAATGATGTCCGAATGTTTTACCAACGGGTGAAACAACTATCCAAAGGGTACAAACATCGGACAGAAGCCTGTCGGAACGAAGAGGGGCAACTCGTAGTAGAGTCGCAGTCGATACTGAGAATCTGGAAGGATCACTTCTGCAGACTGTTAAACGGCGAAGAGAACACCAATACCGCTGTCAGGCAGAATGTTCCACTCCACGCAATGGATGACGATAGAAGAAAATTCCGTCTCCCCGATCTAGACGAAGTCAAGGTAGCGATATCGAGACTGAAGTCGAACAAAGCTGCTGGAGCGGACGGATTGTCCGCGGAACTGTTTAAGGCATCTGGAGATGATCTGGTTGGGCGCATGCACCAGCTCGTCTGTAGGATATGGTCGGAGAAAAGCATGCCCGACGAGTGGAATCTTAGTATCGTTTGCCCGATCCACAAGAAAGGATACCCCTTTGTCTGCTCCAACTATCGGGGGATAAGTCTCCTTAACATCGCCTACAAAATCTTCTCTGCCGTTCTGTGTGAGCGCCTGAAACCATTCGTCAACAACCTGATATGTCCTTATCAGTGCGGTTTCAGGCTTGGGAAGTCCACTATCGATCAAATTTTCACATTACGGCAGATCCTCGAAAAAACCCAAGAGATGCAGATCGACACCCACCACCTATTTGTCGACTTTAAGGCCGCATATGACAGTGTGCATAGAGACGAGCTATACAACGCCATGTCTAGTTTTGACATTCCTGCCAAACTCGTCAGGCTGTGCAGGATGACGATGGAGAACTCTCGCTGCTCCATCAAGGTCGGTAACGAACTCACCGAGACCTTCAATGTCAAAAAAGGTTTTAGGCAAGGTGACGCGCTGTCATGTGACTTCTTCAACATCGTGTTGGAGAAGATCGTGCGAAACTCACACGCCAACACTAGAGGCACGATCTTCCAGAAGTCCGTTCAACTGCTAGCATACGCGGACGACATTGACGTGATTGGCCGAACTCAGCGAGCCGTCAATGAAGCGTTTGCTTGTATTGAGACGGAGGCGGCAAAAATGGGTTTAGCGGTGGATGAGGGCAAAACAAAGTATATGCTGTCATCAAGAAAGGACACACAACATCGACGACTCGGTCAGAACGTCACCATAGGCAGCTACAACTTCGAGGTAGTGAAGGACTTCGTCTACCTTGGCTCCCAAGTAAATAGTGCGAACAACATCAGTACTGAGATTAAACGCAGAATAACTCTTGCCAACCGCTGTTTCTTTGGGCTCAAGAGGCAATTGAGTAGTCGAGCCCTCTCTCGAAAGACCAAGCTCACCTTATATAAGACCTTGATCATCCCTGTCCCGCTGTATGGCGCGGAAGCTTGGACTATCTCAAGAGCGGATGAAGACGCACTTGGTCTCTTCGAGAGAAAATTTCTGCGTTCAATCTTTGGTCCTGTTTGCGTTGAAGGTTCTTGGAGAAGGAGATTCAACCACGAACTGTACGGGCTGTACAGCGACATGAGTCTAGTCAGGCGTCTACGGATTCAACGCCTAAGATGGCTAGGCCAGCCCGAAGAGTCTTCGACTCCGAGCCAGTGGGACAACGCAATAGAGGACGACCACGAACCCGATGGCGCACTCAAGTGGAAAAAGACCTCAACCAACTTGGAGTGCGAAATTGGAGGCAGCTGGCTAAAGAACGTGCCAGCTGGAGAGGATTGTTGACCGAGGCCCAGGTTCACCCCGGACTGTAGCGCCACAAGAAGAAGAAGAAGAGAGCCATAAAACTCCCTCCTCACCCTTTGCCGCGGATTTGTCCGCTTTTAGCGATTCAATAAGCCAAAATGACTTACTCCGGCTATGGACTATTCGCCGTACTACTCAGGCCCTACCACGGTGCATACAGTGACGCGTTCTACATAAAATTCTGGAATCTGGATCCACTAAGCTACGTATTCTCCAAAAAATGTCCGGTCCATTTTCAGAACGTAAGTGAAATGGGACTTCATCAGAAGGCAATACAACAAGCTTTCGCCATGTGAAAACTGACATCAGCAAACATTAAATGTGCGAACTACAACAAAACGCACAAGTCTAGCGATAAATAGTGCAAAAGTCGCGAATCGTTTATTTATATAAGAGCGCCACTTTTCCAACAAAAACCACTCTCAACCAAAGAGGAAATTAACGCACTCACTGGCGTTGAAGAGACATCAACACTGTACTTGCCAATTGTACTTCAAAGGCTTCACTATTGCACGATTAGCTATGAATTACAATATTTGTATTAACAATGTAAATAAGTATGAATATTGGCTTAACAATTACGTGTTGGATGCTAGAAGCATTTTCTGCTTTCTTAAGAAGCCATGATATTGATGTAGGGCTTGTTATAGAAACATGTCTCGATTTGAAACTGTCTAATAGTGAATGTAAGTGTATCGCCTGGATCGTAATGATCGAAGAGGTGGTGGTGTTGACATTATGGTTAAAAGAACTCTAAGGCAAAAAAATTCTTCCAATTGTGAAACCGAATTTAATTGAGTACATAGGAGTCTAAATACTTCTTAGTAATGGTCGTATATTGAAAATATTTTGTGTTTACTTCCGGTTTAATGCAGCTTTTAAATGCAGCAAAATCAAATGCATTAGCTAAGGTCTTCGTTACAGGTAACACCATAATTAGTAGTGAGGGGAGCTTAGTGCAACAGTCGCTAGACGAAATTAATAATCAAGTCGTAATTATTAATGACAACTATTTAACATCAATTGAAGCCTAGAAGTAATCACAAAGAACTGAAAAAGTCCTCAGGTCTAGACGGTGTTAAAAATACATTTCTCAAAAACCTCTCATCTTCCGGCAAACTATTATTGTAACAACTATTTACCAGTTGCTTAAAAATAAGGTACTCTCCTCAAGAATGAAAAACATCCAAAATTATGACCATTCAAAAACCTGGCAAAGACCCATCCCTTGCGAGTAGTTACTGTCCTATTAGTTTTTTAAGCGCAATATGCAAATGCAAATGCTATCTTTACTCGTGACCAACAGTAATGAAACTACAATATTTGCGGATGACACATGCATCTTTGCGTCAGATACGTTGGGTTGCAACATTATAGCGATGTTGCTATTCAATGCTTCAAAGACCCAGACTGTGCTTTTTATTAGAAAGAGTAAAACCTGTTCCCTGCCAAGCAACAGAATAGTGTTAAGCAACATTGAATGAGAATGGATATGAAGGGCTAAAATATCAAAACAATGTCCTAAAACACGGAAGACTTGGTGGAAAGAGGGCATAATGGAAGCCACATTGTAAATGAACAACAAAGAACCTCTGAAAAACAGGGTGGGCCATATTTAACACCAAGTGGGCCACATTTGACACACTAACTCTGTTAGTATTCCTCAAATTATTACTTATATTATCATATTTAGTGGCTGTCGATTAATTCACCATGAATACGAAAGTAATAAAAAATACCCCTTCAACGCTTTATGTCGAAAAGCCTCAATGATGTCAATATTGCGATCGTCGCCAGATCTATCGTTGCCATTAAACGACGTCTTATCTAAAGTCTAGTTCTGGCATTTCTACCAAACTCTTCGATTGTGCGGCATATCTTTGGAAAACTTGCATAGTTTCCTTTCAGACTGCTGTGACTTATAAATTTTCCTTGAAGAGACCAATATCCATCGCTGTCAAATAGCGAATGTTACATTGATGCACCTCTACACTAACTCTGTTTCAGAAAAATAAACCATATAATCAACAAATTAACTGTGTTTTCACGAGCATTTCAAGTTAGGGAGAAAATAAGCCACCTTTAAGCTATTCTCTTGTTTGTTCGCGGAAGGGACACCGCATAAGGAATGGTTTTGGGAGCAATGACGTCGATTTCTCTAGTCTAACAACCACCTTTGATAGTTGACAGTTGCTTAAATATTGTATCATTCCCTTTGACGTAGTTTACCAACGAAATATTCATAAAGCATTTAGCTTAAATCGATGGAAAATGAGATTCGCACCATCTAAATCCTTCTCCAAACACGACCATCTCGTATACATATTGAAATGCACAACAAAGGGTAGGTATACAAAGGGTAAAGAAAATCTTGCACGAAGCTGTATGGATAATTCGGTTAAAATTTATTCACCGAAGAAGAAAATCTAAAGCTCTCTATTGCATGACTTCCAAAAATATCACTGTAGTCCGCAGTATTTAACCTTTCTCCGAACAAATACCCTTCAGACCTCTAAACTCGAAATAGGATAACACCAGCTGCAACTGCTATTTGGAGTATGTAAATAGCACTTGTGTAAACAATTCGCTCTCTTGTTTATGTATTCATGGTGGATGTACAGATGCTGAAAATGTGGAGACTCACTCTGGCAAATGGACATTTGAAGTAAGAATATACAGTGTTGGAATACCCCATGGATTGGTACATTGTCAGTAAATTTACTATGCGAATAGAAAGTGCTTGTATTTGAAATATACGGAAGAATAACCATTTTAACGTTTAATTCGAGTGCTTAAATGCTAAAGGAGATCGAATCACTCCGACGTGTAGTAGTCATGGATATTAATGCAATTTTCGATTAATTTGATGAGCATGTGATTTTCATTTCTAACATGTGAAATGGCAACCCAGAATTATACAAAATATCGTTAAAAAGTAAAGTAACGCTGTATCATTTCGCATTCACATTTCACAACAAAAAATATATTACATGAAATAACAACATAACATACTGCGTTGCTTAGCTGAGGCTTACAGAAGAAGAAAACATTAGTTTTCCCTTTCTGTTCAATGAAATGAATATCAAGCTAGATCAGTGGAGCAATTTGAAGTGAAAATGTGTATATATGAAGTGTGTACACAATTTTCCCAATATGTGTTTTAAGTTTTCGTTCCTCTCTTTCGCTATGTTCATATTCATATATGCACCTCCTACTGCCGAAAAATAGCTTAACATTTCACCAAACTAACCAAGCAATTTTCATACTTCTAAATTTCATCGTGAATTTACTAATGCTAATTACTCCGTCAGTACTGCACAAAGGCCCTGATTGAAATTGTCGATTATCAATCAATAATCCGTACACAACGATAGTCCCCCATCGTTGAATTATTTTGTTATGTATTGATGGTAGATTGTGATTGATAATAGTCGATTTTTCCTTCAAAATGTGGTGTTCAAAAAATCTGCGGTGGAAGATTTGCGAGCCTAAGAAAATCATAAAATGAACACCCTTTTCATGATGTAAATACATATTTTTATATACATTTTTTATAGAAATAAAATATCAAAAAAAAGCTTAACGCAGATCTAGTTTTAGGTATCACAAAATAATAAAAAAAAATTTGGTACCGAAACTTTTTTTACACAATTCTGAACAAAGTGGCCAATAAATAAATAAATATATAAATATATAATTTAATAAATAAATGAAGAATAATAATAGTAAAATGGGTGGCGCTACAGCCCGTAGGGGGCCAGGGCCTAGCTTCTCAGCAACCACTCGTGCTGTGCGTGCTATTGTTCTCTCACGAGTGGAAGGGACCTACAGTTTAATGCCGAATCCGAACGGCTTTGTTTGAGAAGCTTTTTCTAGACAATAAATACTCTTTGAGCATTGTCAGTGACTCGAAAGAGGTGGGGTCGTGAAAATTGTTTTAGTCACACAGAGTAGGAATCGAACCTGCGACGTCGAGGTTGGGGTCGACGCACATACCCACAACGCCACGGGCCACCACAAATAAATGAAGAAACTAAATGAAAAAAATATATAAATTAATAAATATATCAATAACTAAATGAATTGGTAAATAATATTAAATATATACATAAATAAATAAATTAATATTAAAAAAATTAAATTAAGTATCTAAACTTGAAATTAAATCGTTGATAAGCAGGAGCTTATACAACATCGATAAAGTCGCTCATTTCTTGAATAACTAGTTTCCACAATAGCTATTTTATATAGTTCCTTTGTAGAGAAAAACCAAGGATGGTTCAGCAATTTATTTTGAGCGGTTTCTGATTTGCATAAATGGCAATTCGTACACTTGCTCCAAATAGGGAACGCGTAGAATAATATGGTTTGAATAATTGATTTCAAATTAAGAGTTTATTTTCATCATTAATAGTGATTTCCTACATCTAAGGGGGTACAGAATTCTTGTCGTTGTGGTAATATTTTTGATGATTTTTCATTTGATTTCCATTCAACCTTGGAAGCAAGCAAACTTTTCTCTTACTGGTAAGAATATAGAAACAGTTTGCAATATAACAGTTTTATAAGGGAAATCAGAAGTGCAAATGTTGATTGATTGGCTGTCAGAGAATGTTTCACTAATAAACACTTTAAAGTTGACCAGACAGTGTCGAAAGCTTTTTCAATATGAAGGATTACCATCCCAGTGCTTTTTCTGAATTTAAAGTCATTTTAAATGTCTCTTGTGATACGATGAACTTGGTGCGATTGCCATGATATGATCTGAAATCATTTTTTTGAGTTAGCTGTATCGAATTACTATCAATTATAGAGACGACTCTCTTCTTTATGATATTTTTCAAGCACTTACGAGAGAGAACTTATCGGTGTATAGCTTCAAGGCAAATCAGGAGCTTTAATAGGTTTTAGAATGGGTACAATCATAGCAACTTTCCATTTTTTAGAGTAGTATTCCAAACTAAGTTAATTGTCAAAAAATTAGAGAAATGAAAATGGAAAGATTTCGCCCAAATTGGGAACAATATCCGTTAATGTGATCCATCATAAGAATTAGCCATCCCACTATAGGCGCACTAATACCATTGACCTCAACGACTTTACCTTGAAAATTAACACATGCAATAATATATGAGGAGATTCTAACCATTTGGAGTGGATGTAGGAAGGGTGTTTACCATTGTTAAATATTTTGTTTTATACGTTTTTGACATATTCTCCAATTTATTTAATTCTACTTCTGGTACACTTTTCTTTCTTTGCATTATCATCCCTAGTCCAGTCTTCAATGTTCACACTTTTTGGAGCTTCCATTAGTTCTTGATCTTGGATCGCATTCTCGATAACTCCACAAACACTGTGCTCACAATGAGAGCATAGGCCCCTAGTGGGCCTATACAAATGTGTCATTTAACGAAAAATCTATATATGTTGGATATTCCTTTCTGATATATCACTTAGGATTGTTGGTTTTGAAAACTACCCTCAGAGGTTTGTACCCAGTTCCATTTGTTGTTGATTTGAGCTGTTGATACTAATAAAATCGTTTTACAGCCTAAACTAACATCAAACGTTTTCAGTTTGTATATATCTCCTTTTTACAACAGAGAGACTTTGGCTGGCGGATGAGATTACTAGACAATTCAGAATTTAATGTGCAACTCCAAAATTTAATGGTATGGATTATGCAAAAATGCAATTAAAAACGTTTATTAATTTGGATAAAAAGAATGTAATCCAAATTTATAAACGTTAGTTTCCTAATATCCTTTGGAGACCTTTGGAGTCTTTGGAGACTTTTGGAGTTAAGGTTAAACCATGGTAGACCCAAGCTGTAACGGGATCTATAAAGTCCCAGACAGGCTTACACTTAAGTTTGGCAATATAATCTCATATCCGTCAGCACCTCTTAGAAACAGCCACCACTCTAGCAAAATCATGACTAGTAACCAATATATATTTTGTAATAAATTGGTTGAATCTCCTCTTAATTGACAAGGACAGTTGGCCAAAGTGGGCTGCTTTCTTGTGCTTATACAACTTTATATATGCTGCTTTTCATATTTCACTCCAAGGGGTTTTGAGTGCGATTGTAGATAAGATTCTCGGGTTAATGGCAAGGACCATGAAGTGGCAATCCCATCGAGTCCATATTAAATGTACGTCGGTGATCCATTTTGGAAGCCATTTTGATTTACTTTTTTTTTCATTATATATATGAAAGAAGTAAAGCAAAGCAGTTGCAATACTTAATTGAACCTTAAGGCTAGATAAGAAATATAATAAGAAAATTAAGACATAAGAGAGAAATGCTTTGCCTAACAAAATTTTTTTGGAATTTTTACTGATATGAAGCGCTTGTAGCTTCAAATATGACCCTAACGAAGCGGGTTAAACATGTTCGACTCACACTCACGCTGAAGGAGAATGCTGCCAATCTTTAGTAAGAAATCATTGCAGATAATCCCTTTACAGAATCAAATGTCACTTTAATGCTATTTTTTGTTGATTGTGTCGTCAGCCGCTATCAATTGCACATAATACACTTCTCTCAGAAAGGCAACACTTTCACGACATCACTTCAGTTGAAAGAAGACAAGGAACATTCATTGACACAAGACGCTGACATAGGGCAACCTAAGAACCTTTCATAAACCTAACCACATATACATAGATGTATATGTCCTAACATCACGAATTCTTGACTTGGACTCATAAAATCATGATTCACAAGGGACCCACAAAATGTGGGGTAGCAAACAACCATTCGTTTGGCCATCAGGATGCAAGCCGCCCTTCGCAATGCCAATCACGTCGGAGCAATAAAAAGGAAACATAACACTTTTCGCAGGACTTCTTCTTACCAGCGTCCAATTTATTGCCATCAACTTCTGTTTTTTTGCAAGAATAGTTGCGATGTCCTAGCGTGCATAGGAATAGAATAGATGAGTCAGCAACTTTTAGTAGAATGAAGACTCTTTCATTTGTACAATTCAATAGGAGGTAATATTACTTTAGGGACTTTGGGAAGGTGGATTTGTTAGGTAGAAGTAAGATCCTCTCTAATCACAGAGACATTTCTCTCGTGACGTTGTGACAAAATTAATTATCAATGGAAAGATATGTAGAAGGACTTATTAACAATTAATATCTCAGTATCAAAGATACCCATTCAAATCGCAGGTCTATATATTCAAAATGTGGAGTTGTTTGAATAGAATAACGTTATAAGTCAGTGGCATTTTGGCTATAAGCGTTAAGAATTATGTGCGCTTTATAATTATTGCCACTTCTTCTTCTTATGGCTTTGCAGTCCAGAGTGAATCTGGGTCTCAACCAACAGTTTAACTAGCGCGATCTCTGACTAGCTGGTTTCAGTTTGGCACACCAAGTTGGTTGAGGTCCTTCTCCACTCAGGTTCTTAGGTTCACCACCTTAAGCGCGGACGTCCTTTGTTGTGTTGCCCCTCAGGTTCGGATTCGAAGATTCTTCGGGACAGAGCTGAATTGTCCATACACTCTACATGGCTTTTTTTTAGTTTTTAAGAAACTATGACATATATAATGACATGATTTCCTTAATAAGCAAAAAAAAATGTTGTAGCAATTGTAAGAATCATACATATCGTTCTCAGACTCTCTACTCTAACATGTAACAAGAAATTGTCGTACAGCTCAACAAGCCTCCATTAAAACACTTCCGAAGGCAACCTGCTTCATATGCATAATTCTATAAACTAAATTATATAACATATACATAAAGCCATTGAGAATGCACTCGACATCTTCAACCATATGTTCCCATGAAAGTGGTGCATACATACATACAAACTACATGCAACCTCCTTCCATCTATTAGTTTGATGTTTGAGGTTCTGCCTCAGGGAAACTTAAAAGAGAGAGAACTCTTTTGTCACACATTTTGATATAAATGAAAAAAATTCCTGTATGCCAATCCCAATGTGTTTCCCCGCACTCCTAGACCACCTTAATGATACGCGAATTCCCTCTTTAACTATTGCCTTAAGCATTTCTGAACGAAATTCGCCAACACAAGCAGATTTGCCTACATTGCGCGATGCAATCGCCAAAATGACTTGGCCTACTCTCCGCCTTACTGAAGACAATGAGTTTCCCACCCTCAGTGCCATGTTCGGGATTCAGCAACTCTGATAAGTTCTCCGAACTGCTTCCAAGACTGCTATTTAGGTGCTCGCACGACAATTTGCAAGTTCTTCGCGTCTTAAGGCTCATTCATATGAAGGGCGAATTGCGAACGCGAACTTTTAGAAACAACCCTTTTCCAGCAAATATGAACAATATGTTAAACTTCTTGGTATGCAAAAAGATTGAAACTGAATTATCGAGTATTTTCATCGACAAGAATCTCTCAAAAGTTTATTTGAGGTATTCTAATTAATAACTTAATTTTTTTTCTCTGCGAATCAATCGTTCTCTGCACAAACTGCCAAGCTGAGTTTGTAGTACGCTAAAGTTTTGAATTTTAGTAAAACATTCCCCTGGCGCACAGGACACAGGGGATTCCCAAATATCACCCCAAAACATGGCATAAGCCTTTAGTATGACCAGAACGCCTGATTATGGGTTCTAAAATATTTTTCCCGCTTCTACAAGTAAATTTAAAAGGCTTCTGGACCGGTGCGAAATTGTGCGAAAAGGCGCCGCCAATTTTACCAGCAAAATGAAAAACGCCGCCAATTTCACCCCGATTAGAAAACATTTTAAGATACAAAATAAAGAAAGATATAACTGGGACTTGCCCGGCATATTAACAAATCGTCCATTATATTTTGGGGTCAACTAGAAACAAAGGTACAAGAGAATTGTCGCAACTCGCGTTAGTCAAAAGACAATAAAACATATTGTACAGTATTGTTTTATTATTTGTTCTAAATCTTCTGAAATAGATTCCACTTCAAACCTGGTCCAATTAGCTTTCCAAAAGAAGAAACCACGCAAAAGCACACATGCAGTCTATGAAAAACAATTATCTTTGAACTGTCACTGTTATAATTGGCTTGACAGTTCGATTTGATGCTTTTTTTTTAATACGGTATTTACCTTGAAGTCTGCAAACCTGTTTTTCATGAGTTGCAAAAAAACGTGGGTTTACGCCATGTCTTGGCGTCAAATACCCTACATTGCGGCGTATTGCGCGATATGAGGGTACATCTTTTATTATTACCAATCAACACACGATTTTACTTCATGCACACTGCGCTGTTCCTTTTGACGGTGCAAGTTTTCCTAAAATTTGTGTAAATCGCGTAGTGTTTCAATTTGTGATGTATGGATTTCTGTTTCAGTTGCAAATAAACCCCCATCCACTACACTGAAGAAGCATAGAACGTTGCTTTCGATGTGCCCATGCTGCGCCCACACACACATGAGAATAAATCAGTAGCAATGCAGCACGAGACAGAACTTCAATCTTCGCACTCGCAGATGAAAGGAGGTTGCATGTAGTTTGTATGTATGTATGCACCACTTTCATGGAAACATATGGTTGAAGAGGTCGAGTGTATTCTCAGTGTTCTATAATTTAGTTTATATAATTATGTATGTGAAACAGGTTGCTTTCGGAAATGTTTTAATGGAGGCTTTTTGAGCTGTACGACACTTTTTAGTTACGTGTTCGAGTAGAGAGTCTGAAAACGATGTGTACCATACATACAAATGCTACGTTTTTTTTTTGTGAATTATGCTCTTTAAGCTTATGCTCCTTAAGCTTAAAAAAAAATAAAAAAAATAATACTTCGAGAAAAACAGCAAACAAACACAAAAACATCAAATATTAAAGCACGAGAAAGCAGAGACTGGGGATCGATGCAGAAGTATTCCTCCAAGGAATTCCAAGGAATAGTTCGGTGAATATTTTAATACGTGTTTAAGTCAGTTAAAGTTCACAGAAGAGCCATTAGAAGCGTTTCAAGTAACCATCTTCAAATATATTGGATCAAAATTTAAACCAACTCCCCCAATACGTAACATACTCCGGTCACGTAGTTGGTTAGGGACCTCGCACGTACGCGCAACACCCAATGGACCTGCATTAATATTGGATCAGGCGGTTTGCTCTGAAAATCTTAAATCTATACCGACGAGCTTAGAAAATGTTTCAAATTACCGGCGTGTGAAATTTTGTTTCGATTTTAATTTTATTCACACTTGCGTTCCGGAGATGAATTTCCTGAACAACATTTTAAATTCTGTCCATTTTGTGAAGTAAAAATTGAATATATAACAGAAGAACCTTTTCCTACAAATATTGGGTATAAAACTTAATTCGTGCTGTTTCTTGAACGGTTATTTACGTTAAACATGTATTAGAAGAGGCTACAATTTTTTTCCCATTTTTCTAGTAATTTGTGTATCCCATCCCAAAAGGACTGCGCCGGCTTGACAGCCAAGCCAATATTTGATATTCTGCTCTGACTCACTCTCTCTGCACGAATTAAGTCATACATAGACCTAATACATACGGGGGGAGCTATATAAAGCTGCAAATATCCTTAGCACAATCTTTCGTTATCGTTATTTAATCTTTCTAATAGTATAAATTAGAAACGTTTATATTGATAGAAAAGGGAATTAATTATTTAAAAATGAATTGAGATAAGCAACGGTCTTCATCTATATTTCTTTAGCACAATGGATAGCAAATTATCTGCATTCAATGCAATAATTTACCGGCACGCAAATTCAGAGAAGCAGCAGCATATAATTCTACATACTTAAAAGAAAAAAAGAGCACCGGGGTCTCAAAAAGAAGAAGAAAGAGAATGCGAAGCCTCTCGAATGTCTCTCGTCCAACGCCCACTTATGCCAAATAAGCCAAATTTGACCCTATAGGATCACTGTGGCAACACTGTTTGAGATATCATAAAATAACAACTCTTATACAAAACAGCCACACACAAGTATACACAAAAAGCAAAAAAAAACTAGAGAAGAGCATGTAAACAACGTGCTGTATCGCATATGGCCGAGTTGAGTTGATAAACCAAGTCAACCGAGTTGTGATCACTCATGTCCGGCTCTAAGGCACGGAACCCTGGACTATCTCAAGAGCGGATGAAGAAGACATTGGTCTTTTCGAGAGAAAGATTGACCTGGGATCGTGCCAGCTGTAGGGGGTTGTTGGCTGAGGTTCAGGTTCAATTCGGGCTATAGTGCCCTTAATAGAAAAGGAAGAATGCAATAATTAATAAATATTTCTATACAGTCTATAACCGGTTCCTGATGGAACCTAAGACTGTATAATCAATAGCAAGTATCAGTCATATAGTTAAAAAGTGTGGCAGCATAATAAAAACTAAAATGGATAGTTTTTGAACAGTTAGTGCCTACCTTACCAATTAATGTAATATACCCATATTGTTTCATTTGATTGCTAATCTTCAAATATGCAATGCGCTGTATGAGCTATTAGGCTTTCAGTCCCCAATTCAAACTATTCTTGCACCTGACTGAATCTGGGGTAGTGACAAATGTAGTGAGGAGAATCCTCTTTTTTCTCTATGGCTCCGCAGTAACTGAAAACACTGTCAGTGGCTGGTACCAATTTCATTTATTGTTACTTCAGATGGCTATAACCAGTTAGAGTTTCAAGCAACTTTCGGAATTTATCGGATCTTGCACTGTCTAACTTGGGCCTTAAGATTCGAGTGGTTTTACAGGTGGTAAGATAGTCTTTTGTTTTCTTCTTCGAATGGTTATATTAACCGGTGGTATTGTCAACATTAAGATCATTGCTTCACTCACTAAGTGACCCGTTTGGAAAAAACTGCGAAATTCAGGGATTTTGATGTTTAACACTTCGGAACAAATGCCCCACTTGCCCCTATTAGCATCTTTTTAGCGAATTACATCCGAGGGGTATATCGTATTCGAGCAACGGAAGTGACTCGTGATCAGTGGAGTTTGAAAGCCAGTCACTGGAAGATTTTTAGGCGCCTCTTTTCTTACTTAGGTTCTTAAAACTTATTTATTTCTAATGAGTACATTTTAATTGAGTCCAATGTTAAAAGTTCCATCTCTTATTCTTCGAAAAACCTCCTTGCTGATTCTGAAAGTTTTGTAAGTGCAAAATGGGACTCAGATATTTGCTGTGGGGATATTTTTGGTAATTATAGCACAATTAGATGAACTTTTTGCTATATCCAAAGAGACTTCATGTTGCGTTACTGGCGGTACTGGTATTCGCCAATTAATCATGTACGGCGAGTAATGCGGTTTCTTAGTCAGGTAAATTTCATCATACTTCCAAGCCCAGGTAAATAAGTTCACACATGGTGCCTCCTAATCAGGCCAAATTTTACATTGCCAATATTTGTGATGATGTTTAAGCTATTTAAAACACCTCTGTCAAATTGTCAAATACCATAAAAACAAAACAAAAAGTGCATTTGATCTCCTGACGATGAATAAACAAGAATTTAACAGTGCTGTAGAAGATTCTGCAAAACATTTGTATCATGTCGTTCAGCACTAGTTGCTTGGGTAAAAACAGCACCTACATCTTACACGAGTATAGAAAAGAAGAGAACGGTATAGAACGGAACGAAGAAGCTTGCACCAGATGTTTGTTCTGACCAAAGTCTAAACAAAAAGAAGTTAATTGGATTTCATAGGGTAGTTTTTAACTTCGTGTTCAGTAAACGTTGTAAATAGGTACAATAATACTTGCCCATCAAACCTGATCATCTATTTGTAAACATGTTTCACATGAATACTAGTAGGCATGTATTACGCTATTATCAGCCTTGAATTTTGTCTTCTTCCAATCGTTGGAGGAAAATTGCACACAAAATACCAGATTTTTTTGAAGAATTTAGGGCCCGCCTGTCTGCGGCTCGTTTTGAATTCCACATTGTTCGTCAATGAACGAATCTCCTCCACCTTCCTAAGTAACATAAATTAAAAAGAATTTTTAATTTTTAATTTTTAATTTTTTTTATTATCATGGAACAGGTAAGTAATACAAAGGTAAGTAATACAAACATACAATGTACCCTTATTTGTCATTGATAGTATGCACCTATTATACGCAAAATATTAAGTGAGCTTTAAGCGAATAGTTTTTATAAATAAGAAGTGGCAGTCAAATGCGTAGACGCACAAATTAGTCTGACTTTTACAATCCGACTTAGAAATATTTTCACTAGGAAATAAAAGTGATAGCTCTATCGTGTCCTGTAGTACTTGGTGTGGAAAAAGTCGTGAGATGTGTCATTCAGCATCAATCGATCTAGTGAACACATTTCACCAGGAAGCCAACACACGCGCATTCACGTATTCATGAAACTTATCCAACAAGAAGTTTCCCGTGCCACTCTATCTTAATCAAATCATCGAGATTTTATTGGTATGCACAGTGTTTTCAAAAAGGACCAGAACAATATGTCGGAAACAAATTGAAATGTCTGATAACAATCGAAACGGCATTCGATGCCACAAGCCGAGGAGGTCAATGGGGCCTGGTAGGTCAAATGCTCAAGGCTATGAGATTATATTGATCGTCATTTACAAAGGTCTCTTACATTTCTGTTTATCGAATGAAAAACAAAGCCATACACAAAAATGTTCAGGCGTTCAGTGGGTAGGGAAATGTGTGACCTAGTGAAATGGAAATATGTACTCGATGTTATTGATTGACATAACAGTTAGGATAAATTGATTTCAATTGTTGGGGATGCTGATAGAATGTCTGCACTTTTAGATAAACGTGTAGGAGTTTATAAAGGAGGGAGCTATTGATACCGCTCTTTCGTTACTTTCTTACTGCTCTAACGAAAGATGTCGAAAATCATAATATACTACTTTTTAGGTGAAGATGTTGATTTTTCAAATGCTGACTTTGTCAGGATGTCAGTGCTTGCTTATAGTCGTTCCAAGATAGAAAACCTGCTGATTCGACGTGCCAGAATGTAATATATATAATAATAAATATGTTGACTAACGTCCTGGAAGAGAAAATACAACAACATTGTTAAAATATCCGTTATAAGGACTCAATTCTTAGGTCCCGCCTGAGATCCATTACAATCGCATTGAATAACGTAACTAGCTTACAAGCGACCTATTTTTCCATTTTTGGCTTTTCCGTCAAGTCATCGAATTAATAAAATAAAATGTGTTCAACAAATTTTATTATCTTGTAAATGTAAGATTATTTATCATAATCAAATCTCTGAATATATCCATCATAACCGTTTATTTCCCCAGCAGTATCGGACAACAGCACGAGACTATACTTGCTCTCCACGAGGCCGAAAATCAGGGGAAAACCACGAAATTGTGGACTGTGTTTTATGGTCGTGCTGACGGAACTGAACAGTTACTGTGCCTGTGGAGAAAATATATATTCTTAAGACTACAACACGCACTTGCTCCTCTGAGCTAACGGCTGTCTCTCTCTGAAGACTCACTGTCTGATAACACGATGTTATAGATGGATAGTTTACTTACATTGAGTAAGGAAGCGGGGCATCAGCAATGGCTCCGTGCCTCCCCTATCCATTTTTAAAAATGCAAAGGTAATTTGGGACACCGGGTGACCAATCCAAGAGTCTACATTCGTATTAATAACATTAATTGCATTCTTTTTGCTGAGTATGCTACAAAGGGCCTTATGCCAAATAAAATTGAGCATGGCAGAAGACCAACATCATCGCCTGGGCATACTCCGCGGGAGATGAGTCGTACCTACACACATGTTCATCTACAATAGCACGCACAACAATAGTATTTGATGAGAAGCTAAGTCCTGGCCCTCTTCGTAGCGCTACCCATATTATATCATATAAACAACCTTGATCATACTAGACAACGAATGAATGAGTGAACTAGAATATATATGCAAAATTAGAATAAAGGACAGTTTGAATGTAGCAGTTAGAATCAGCAGTCTCTGTCCATCGAAACTGGCTCCTTTTAGTTCAACGACGTTTGCTGCCGCCGGAATCTCCTGCTGCCGTCTTTTGATGTCATTTGCTGGTGACTGGGATGTGGAACGTTGCCGCTGCTCACTGCAATCGCTTGCCATGTGTCCGACTCTGTCGCGGGTGAAACAACGGCCCTTATAAGTACCCCGTGTAGGTGCCGGATCAATATTCACTCGTCGAGCTCTTAGATGTGGCCCACATCCCAATCCCGCTGCTTCAAAGGACAAAGCAGTAGTAACTGTCTCCTGGAAGATCCTCCTTACTATCTTCAAAAGCATCCGTCTTTGCGATTTCGATGAGCTCAATGGTTGAGCCGTTGCTGTGTTCTCGGCCCTTCAACTCCATTTTAAATACTTGGTATGAAAGTCATACTTTGCCTTGCAGTGAGTTCATGATTGCGTTGTAGTCCATTTGGGGATCCTCTGCATCGCCATTTAAAAACACAACCAATGCTGTCGCCTTGTCTTCTGCGCTCAAACTCACCCTGTCGATGGATGCAACTGAAGGATTTTGTTCCATCGTATGTTAGGGGTCTTAACTTGGTGGCGACGTTGCTGATCACTCGTTTTCCTAGAACCTTCCCTTCAGAACATCCATGTCCTTCTTCATTACGTCGGCCGATGCTTCTAGGCCGTCAAAGTCTCTGCGCTTAGAACCGTGCTGTCGAGATTGTGAACTTTTTCGTCGAGCATTTTCACTCGACTGTTTACCTCCCGAAGTTCCTGCTGGTCTTCTAGACTCTAGAGTAGTGATGGGAACTATCGAATAAAAACTATCTAGTTATTCGATAGTTGCAAACTATTCATTTATTCGATAGTCGAAAACCATTCATTCATCAAATTGAATGAAAAAAATATTCAATAGTTTTTACTTTTTTTACTTTTTCACCTTTCTGCCTAAAAAATGGAAATGCTTGCTGTCAATTTTAGTTCGTGTAAAAGGGGCCTTGTATGGCTGGTTGGACTGAGTGAAATGGTTGGCATGGCAGCTTCTCTGAGAGAGAATTTTGTGTATGCATACACACATTGCCAAAATATTTGCATGACAGATTGTTCTATGGTTTGGTTCGAGCCGATAGTTCGACTCAGTTAAGAGACGAGTTCGAATTCGTTCATTTGTATGATGGAAAAATGTTCAAATGGTTTTAGTTGAATGAATGGTTTTTTCGTTCGCTTGGACTTTGGACTATCGAGTCGAATGAATGGTTTTAGTTGAATGAATGGTTTTTTCGTTCGTTTGGACTTTGGACTATCGGCTGCTATGAACGATTCGTTCAGTTGTATGATGCAAAAATGTTTGAATGGATTAAGTTGTTTGAAGAAGAAATCGCCTGAAGGGAGAAAAATTGAATCAAATAGTCTTCCTTAATAGCAATTCTTTCTGAAAGACGATGGAAGAATAGCCAAACACCGGAATGAGGGATGTAATTAGTTAGTATGTTAGTACTATGTAATGAACTTTGTATTTTATGAATGAAATGAATTAAGTACAAATGATGTATTTATGTATGCATTAAATAAAATAAGAATGCCATTTGATTTTGTAGTTCGTTGTGAGAGGCAAAGGGAACTCACATGAAAAAAGCACCCTTAGGGTAAGAGACGGGGAAGACGGTTTTGATTTATTTTTTGTGATAATTATATATATCGAGGATTAGGCCTCCTAAGGAAACCTCAGAAAAAAAAACGGGAGCCCCATCCCCACTCTTCAACCCAGTCGGTGAATGAATGAATGAATAAAATCATTCGATAGTTGAAATTATTCAGTTACTAACTATCGATAGTGCAATTCATTCGATAGTTCCCATCACTACTCTAGAGCCTTCTTAAAGTCGTCCTCAAGCGATTGCTGTACACTTCCCTGTGATTGATGCATTTTGTCTTCCAACGATTCGCGCACACTACCTGTCGTTTCTGCAGTATTTCCCTTTGTTGGACTTTTAAGAATATCCTTCAGGTAATTACTTCTTAAATTATATGTACAAGCATAATTTACCTTCTGCTACCTTGACAGCTTGATAGCTGGTAATTAAAAAGTTCTCTATTTATGGTATCAGAGATGGACAAAATGTTATAAAGACAAAAATAAACAATACTTCATCTGTACTTATTTCCGTAACTTACGCTGAGCGCATATACATTTTACATACTTACTTTTAATTACATATGTAAGTGCAGTACCTCGATTAAAATACCTTTAAGTGAGCAATCATCAAAAATCCCTAGGCTATAATTCAGGTAAATTCTTCAGACAATTTCCCTTAACCTGAAAAGGAGGAGCACAATAACGTCAATTCTACAAAAATTACATCTTATTTAAATGAAGCCACGGGAACGTTTTATGAATAAATAAAATTGTGTACCAACGCCAGCTGTTCGTCAAAATATTCATAAAGATTAAAACGTATTTTTCTTTCCCCGCCACATTATTGTTGCTTAGAAAGCAAGCAGAATGAGGCCACCCTTAAGTGGTTCACCAGACAGGGGTGCATCTAAAGGTTACACTTGTTCCATTGGTGTCAGGCATATCATAAAATTCATTATTATTCATAGGATTATTCTCTGTCGCCTGGAAAAATGATGAGACAAGAAAAAAATTTAAAGTAAAGTTAGACAAGTAGGAGGATAAGGTCTAGTTAAGTTTGATGCCTGACGGAGAGGAATCAAACCAAAAAAATTAATTAGAATTTAGTCATATGGTACGTACGTTTAAGTGCAGCGTCAATATTCAAATAAGAGACGATTTGTGTAACTTATTTTATTTCATTGTTCTCTTCCTTCTACTAATGTAATGCAATGTAGTAAAGGTACATTCAACTTTTTTGTTTTTGTAACATGTAAGATATAAAACCTTATGAAATGTAGTATTTGCTGTATGCGCGACTTGGAAGTAAATTCATAAATCGGCATGGAGTTTAGTTCAGTATATAAGTTAAATGAAACGACGTGTTCCCGTTTGTGTCCAGTCTAAGACGGACTTTATTTCTTTTCGATTTCTACTTAACTAACCTATCTTCTTATAAAAAATGATTAGTAAGGGAAATGTTCGGTGCAGTGTATGTTCGGTGCAGTGTATGAATGGGTAAAAAGTGCTGATCATGTGTGATTGGGTTGAGGTGAATGAGTTTAGTTTGAATGTGCTGAAAGAGTGCATCGTGTGATAGAAGCGCAGGGTGAATGTGCTTGAAGTAAGTGTGTGGAGTGTGTGACGGATGTGCAATGTAAGTTTTAAAAAGAGTGTGCAGGGTAAGTGCATTGTGGAAGTGCAAGGTGAGGTTATGCCGAGTTGCTGCGGCTAACTTATATGATTTATGGTCTATTCATCAGCTGACTGCGGTGTTTGTCCCAAGATCACATTTGGGATCTCACACAAATTGATAGCTATTGATGATGACGTTTGATGATGACTAGAGGTCTGATTTTTTTTCTATAAGCTTTTCCGTGGGAATATAAAAATAATCAAAGGAAAAATGGAAACATCAACTCAATCATGCTGATTAAGCAAAACATCATATTGACAGCGGAGACATTTTATCGAGTCCGTAAATGCAGTTCAATTCTATAATAGAATTCGACCACAACCACACCCTCCTCATTATGATTCCATTTAAGTCACTTAGTAAATGAAACATTTAAAATAAAAATTAGTTTAAAATCATACTCTTAACGCTTACAATCGAACTTTCACGCTCTTACACTTTGGAATTGTTTAATTAAATTTGTTCTTTTTAACCATGCATTGCAATTGGTCAAGGAGAACGTACTTACCAAACCCTAATCTTTATCTTACAATCAGAGTAACCAAGTGCTCTTATATGCGATGTGACTTAGGGCCCCTTTTTCAAGTCTCCATTTTAACTTAACTTTACCTACACAAGCTTCAAATTTTGTTGATATTTGCAGCGGGTGTGTACTGCAAATAACAATATCGCATTCCAGCGTTTACGAAACTGACTCGGGAGCTGTGCATAGTTATCTCCATCACCCAAATAGATTGGTCTATTAATAAGGTTTTATAGAACTGGCGTCAGACTTCAAATTTCAATAAAACAGCAAAGAATACAAATTAAAATTTATTCACTTCTTTTATAGATTTATGTACACAATTATTTATTTTATACAATATTCGGAGCTATTGGAGTTCAGCCAGAATAACATAGACAAATGCCTAGCACACAAACCAATTTATATCAAGTGATGGATACAAATAACCAACTGTTTAGAATACAAGTTTCCTATTGTAACACTTTCAATTTCTTGCACCCACTTGCCTCAATGAAAGTCAAAGGATTTGTTGCTATAAAGTTAAAAAAATATATAATGTATATTTCTGTGATATTTACTTAACAATCTTACCGAAACATTTAAGGTTTCATCAAGGCAAACAGAAACATTAATCATTTGGGTATGCGCGTTCGTACTGTCAGTATCCCTGCATACGTTCTGAATTTATGAAGCGATCATCAAGGAATTTCACGTCACGCATATACAGATCAATCTTAAAGCACATCTTCGTCGGTGTGAAGTAGCCCTGAAAAGAGAGTAAAAAAATGCTTTAAAAATGGAATTTTTTTAATAATAGCATAGAATTATGAAATAAGGAGACTGTTATTCATATTACATTTCATCATGAAATACGATTCACCGTTATTTGGTTAGCTACCATATTTAGTTATAAAATTTTTTCTTATGTTTTCTCTGAGATAATGCATGCGGTATGCAATTGGTGGGGGCAGGGCCTGTGATCAAATGACAAAGCTGTTTATCGCTTCAATTTGGCGTGATGTGTCCAACGATCGATTGCCGATGCGTAGACCATGTTGAAATGTATCCTCATCGCGCCGCGGCACCCACCCACCCATCCTCATCGCGCCGCGGCACCCACGTCTTTGATAGCCGTCACAACAACCATTGTGAGGCAAACTGATGCACGCAGAGATTCCTTTACAGTTGTCCGATGCTAACAATCCCACCATTGGAAAACAAAATTAATCGTTACGAGAGAGTAAAATGCTTAGAGAGACAGACGTACCTACAATGACGACACGGTACGAAAAAGAAAGGACAATGATTTGCGAGTGTGCTCCTGGAGTGTAAGAACACTGTACACTCCAAGGGCCGCTCAAAACCGGGAAACAAAATATCCCCACGCAATATAAGGCGAAATTAACTGCACTAAAGGAAAGAGAGAATCAGCTCTGCCGTTTTGCTTAGTGCCCATTGGGACCGAGCGATAATGTCGATAGCGTATCCCAACACTGGACTGACTTGTAGAAGATAGGGCCTTCCGTGTTTACAGCCGCTTCATAGCTTAGAAAAAGCATCCTTTCATTCTTTATATATGCTTGAAAAAGGTTAATGGTCACATGGATACATAAATATATATATCAGATATTCCCCAGTTATTAAAAAGAAGATGTTATGGGATACAAACAAATGAACATATATATATATATATAACTGCCAGTATATAACTGCCAAGATGCCTAATACTATAATAACCTGATAGATGTAAGTTACCGTAAGTGTTGGTCAAATCTTTTGCCTTACCAAAAGCGATAACTGGTGTTGAAAAGGAAGCAATTATATATGCTTAGAATACACAACGGTTCTAATCTGGCCTATGTATTAGTGTTGCTTATCACCAGTTAGCATTTCGAACCTAACCTAACCTACATGCACTAGCAGGATTGGAATTGTAATGATACATCAGGGGAGCTGGAATGATTTTTCGATGACAATCGCCTATAGGGGAAGATGTAAAATAATTAATTTAAAGGATATCAAACACAACGAATACTCTGTTTGATTGACAACAAACATGACTCATTTAACAGCACACGTACGAACGTACCACGAAACCATAGAAATAAATGCTAATGCGCAATTTATAAAGACGGACATTCAAAAAATGAATATTCTTAAATGTAGAAAAGAAGATTTCGCCCAGCAACTTCGGAAAGTGACCACTAAACACGAAAATAATGTAAGTAGATGGTTTAGTAATAAATTGAAATGAATGCAAAAAAAAAACAAAAATCGAAGAATATAATGTAGCACTGATTGCGAATAAACATCGGGAATGGACTAAATATAAGGAAGTACGAAATAAGTATAACGTTGCAATTACGAATGCTTTGCATAAGAAGCAGAAAATAAGTCAAGCAGGTGGACAGAACAAATGTGGAGTAAAATAATAAAACTTGTTATTGTACAACAAAGAAACACAATTCAGAAAGTTATATTTATCAACATAGAGTGTTAAAATGATAGAAGTATTGCTGAACATTTTAATCAATATTTTGTGTCAAGCTTACAAGTAGTGGAAGAATCCGTTTCTAAGGAGAAATATATAGTTGACATATTTCTATCAGACCTTCTGAAAATATTTTTAAGTTTCATTAAGTTAGAATGGATGAACTATTGATAATTCGTAGGACAAACCGGACGCAGGTAAGCATTTCACCTAAAATAATAGTACAGAAAATTAGGGCATTCTTTACTGGAAGCAGGGAACATATTAATTGAGTTGGGAGTATTTGAGGAATTTATGGAAAGAATCATTGCTAATTGCAATAGTATAGTAAAATGTGGACAATTCAGACCAATGGAGAAACTCATTAAAGCAGTTTTAAAAAAATAACTCGTAGACTATATTGACAAACACACAGTAGTTTTCCAATCGAGTTTTAGAAAACAGTCAGCCATTTGAAACAACATCAGACTAGGTACTAAGCGTCTGGTTTGGGACTAAAAGACGAACATAAAAATTGCCATATTTCTTGACCTTAAACGAGCATTCGAAACAATAGACCAAGAGATTATGGTAGATAAGTTTCACAAGTACGGCATAATTGACTATGAATTAAAGAATGTATAAAAAACGTAAATAAATGGCTTAAGATGCACCGACTGAAACTTAATGAACAAAAGACAAAAGACACAATGGAAATTAATTCCAGTACTAATAACAGTTTTCAGATTAATGGAAAATGAAATAAAAAACACCTGGATTATGTGTACAAAAAAATAGGAACCAAATTAGAATTTTTAAAGAGAATAGGAAACCGAGTTGGCTACATAGCTTCTGTGTCATTTAAAACGCAATCATTAGACCCTTTCTTGAGTACTGCGCCATAATCATGTACGCATGCTATAATCAAAGCTATATATAAACAGACAGCAAGGGCTACAAAACAAAGGAATGAGGACAATACTAAAGCGCTCTCAATGGTGGATCAACAAAATAATCACGTTCTTGGGCAGAAATTAAAGGTTCGACATGATACTCTTCACATGTTGTTGTCATTCAATCTTGCAATCAACCACTAGTAGGAAGTGTCGTCTGCCATTCTTGAATCCATAAGCTCTTCTCTCCATCAATCGCATGTTATTGAGGTCAAGGCAATTAAGTTAGGTTAGGTCACAACCGACAACTAAAGTGTTGAAGCTGTCTGCCTCAAGCCTGAGTTATCGACGTCTTATGCATATTCGTTGAGGTATCGCCTTTAATAGGAAACTACGCGTTCTCATAGTAGTCAGCTTAATAAAACTTAAACCCTACATCATTTCCTTCTCTCTCCACCTCTCTTCACCTGAGCTGAAGCACATTTCTCAGAATAATATTCATGTGCTGAAACAATGTCAAATAGTTCTTCAAACACGAACAGAATAACTCGAATCACCTTTCCACTGCTATTGTATTTCAGTTACAGCACACTCCAGCTAGCTATTTTGGTTTCGACAACAAAGTATATATTTTCCCTGCAACCATGAAAGCTGAGGTATCAATACTATTTACCCAAAGCACTCATTCTTATTCGGACGCACCTCCTGACACTTAACCCTTTTATGTCCTCAAAATAATAAAAGTACTAATTAAGGCATTACCAGTACGCACAGGAAAAGGAAATCTAATTAATTAGAAAACGTTTGTAGTCACCCTAAAATGTTGCATCCCCTGAAGAACTTTAATTTTCTGCCGAAGAGTCATACAAAAGTTAAATTTCAACTGACCCTCTAATATGTCCATCAGACATCAATCAGAAGCACACATATGTACCGTGCGATTCCCCTTCGGGTCCCTGCTGAAGATCTCCAAGGTAAGCAAGGAGCAAACAACTACATACGTTGCCAATGGACGAAGTGCTTCAAATTGATTAGCAAATGTGTTTACTCTGTATATGCAAATTAGAGGGGCGAGAGGGACAATTGCGACACTCTCCATGGGACCGAGAAAATCCTGTTGGCAGGGGATGTCATCCAAAGTGTGCTGATCTGGAGTCGACCTCAAGTTGATGGGACAAGCACATGTAAAATGAAGGGAAAGAACGTATCACAAATGTATGGTATAATGCTCACCCGGCCAATTCTTTTAATATCGTTGAAGCTCTTTCGACGTAATTGGAAGTGTGTCATTGAGAGTCTAGTCATGAAACAAAGTAATTGATACACATGGAATTGATTTGTTTGTTCAGTAATGAAGGTTGTTATGATATTCATGTCCAGGAAGTTGAAATGAACGTTCTTATCCAAAATTAAGGCTGTGATTCGATAACTATGTAGTCGCGTTCTTCAAATTCCTTTCCTCGTTGCTTCGATGCTCGGGTTGTAGTTCCACTATCCCACAAAGATCATCGCTGCCGCCCCTTTGTACATATAGCCAACATAAACTTACCAACTAAAGCGAAGGATTCAGGGTTGCTACGAGACAGTCAGTTGTAGTAAAGCATGGAAGTATATAGAGGCACTACACGGCCTGATAACAAATCTGTTAGTAAGATCTGCAACAGTCAAGAGGAGCGACGATTTCTGGTCTGCAGATGAAACATATCATTCGTTCAAGTTAACGATTTGGTCTGCCCTGAATCTAAGCAGAACCAAACCTCTCCTACAAAATTAGTGATGTGCAACCTATGAGGTAGAGAACCATTCTCCAAGACTTGGAGCACCCCGCAATGACTTCTGTAGAAGTTGCAGGAGAAGAAGAGCTAGAAGAAGACTACTTGGCAGTTATTGGTATTATGACATCAGAATTCACAAACGACAACCTTATAACCACAAAATATTTATAAATAATGGTCAGGGTAGACATCTGAGAACTACGGTAATGTCAACGAAAGGCCAAGATATTAAGTTAGACAGCATAATGGATTCTAAGGGGTTTAATTGAGACATAGTTATGTATTAAGTACGCTAGTGATAATTGCAGATAACATTGGTATAGTCGGAAGTTTTCGTTGTGTGATGGTTTCCTTAGCTGTCATACGTTGTCACTCAAATTCTCTGAACAGTTCACCGGAACTTGACGTGTAGGGGAGCCAACTACAAATACAGCAGTACTTGAGAAGACCTAGAATCGTAGATCAATGTAGTGATCAACCCTCAACAATATTGTTACCTTTTACACAAAACTGATCTACGTGCTAACAATTAATTTGTAAAATAATTCACTGGATTGTGACGAAATGAATGTTAATATAGCATATAGCAAATGATTATAGCTACTACTTCGAATGGTGTTCGATGGTGTTTGGCGCTTTAGGTTGGTTGCATCGTCACAATATTAATCGATTCAAAATTGGATCAAAGTTTAAAAAAATAGATTAATAATAAAACGGAGATGACGACTCAGATAACACCATCAGGGAGAAAACATACAATCATCTTCCTTCATCTTAACCCATGTGTTTTCCACACCAACACATTACTTAATCGAATAAACGAAAGAAGTGTCATTAAGAATGCATTTTTCATCGCACGCTGGATGTGAAATTACTTTTCTATGGCTTCGTCCCGATGAGAAGTAAGCCCGATTTCGCATACATAAAATTAAAAAGTTTGTTACTTTCGAAAACTGGATCACGTAACACAGTTGCCATATTTAAAGAATACTTTCGAAAAACATTTAATCCTCTTTTAACATCCATCCGCGCAACTCCCACTGGAGAAGGCGTTAGCACTTCTTATCATAAAACAGTTGAGTGTTACTTGGTGGCACCATCACGATGACCCCAGGGCCATTACGCAAGCAAACAACAATCCAGAAACTATGACACCGCCATAAGTATCTCCTGCGGCCATTTGCGGAACGTTTTGATTTCACACCAACACCACAGTTCACAAGTTGTACACTAGCACAGTCTTTGCCTGGTTTGGTGTCATTTTCTGTTGACATCGTTCATCTTGTTAACGACCTAAACACTGCGATTACCATATCATTAATAGTACTTGCTGAAATACATACCGCCTTGGAACCCTTTCACAGGACAAAAGAAATTAAAATGACATTAAAGTCAAAAGCGCCGTAAACGCAGAAATGTTCCCTTGGAAAGTTTCATTGTTCTCGAGGGAACGTGAACCCGGTCTGGCAGGACTCCATGGAATAGAACGAAACGATAGAAGGCGGCTAAGAAAGGCACATGCATACACACTCGTTCTTTGGAACAAGTTCGCTGTTATTCACAGAGCCCCTTAGTTTTTTGCCAACATTAAGCGGTAATGTTTTGCGAAACGAATGGTTAAAAAAAAGTCCTGGAGTACCAAACATAAAGGCGGAAGTGGAATAAGGAGCAGTACCATAAATTGATGAAAGCCCGAGTGCTCCGTGGCGATGTGTTCTTTTTCCTTTTTGTGGTGTTTGTTCCAATTGTTCTGGTTAAGGGTGCTCCTTTCATGTGCTTTATAAAATAATTTTTATATGACGGGTCTAAGTGAGTGTGACCGCAGTGCATGACGGAATCAAGGATATCAGTGCACTGATGAGATATGATTGGTTGAAAGAAATATATGAATGGACATATCGAGATATGAGAGCTGAGAGAACTTACAGATTAAGCTTTGACTTCAGATTATTTATTAATTTGCGAGTTGGTATATTTCAACTTTCAGTTATGCAAAGACTTTCATGACGATCACAATTTTTCAGTTCGCTCAAGGGATAAACCACGTGCCATATCTTATAAAATAAAAGTCGGAGTAAAAGGGTTTACATCGGCAGCAAATATTTAAGTTAACGCTTTAACCGGTATGTTATGCTAGGTTATTGGGCTGCCTTCGAAATTGCCAGCACACTTAGACCATTGTTGGATGATTGTGATACCCAACGCCGTTTATATAAAGCCGACGGCAAATTGTGACTTGACCAGATTTGAAAAGCATATTTAATTTTGCTTTCAAAGGCTGGCAGTAAACCCACGGCGTCTTCCAGCCTTTAAGAGTGCCTCTAGGCACGCATGACAAGACTAAATATTACTTGAAAAAGGCTATATAGTTTATATGAAACTGGTTGCAATGGCTAGTATTTTTACGTTTCATCTGATCCTTCATTTTCGAACAAGAACAACAAGAATCTAGCACCGGCAACATTCTTGTTAAGAAAACTTCATCTTGCAAATCTGGAAAACAGTTCCATTACTGTGCGATCGAAGTGAATCTTTTTTTGAAAATGTGCGGTAATGTTTGGTTAAAGTAAAATTAAAAAAGTCTTGTCTTGTGAAGTGAAAATCTGAAAAGTGTTTCAGGGCACTTTTGGGGGTTTGAATGTACATTTATCGTTTCTATGTAATTACTTGTTCGTTTCCCTTTCTTGAATGTATGTCACCCTTGCACCTACTTAGTTTGTAGTGCACATCAATAGAAATGGCGGATAGACATCGTAGATAACAATGTCGATTTTGACCGATGAAAAATTTATTGAATTTATGAATTAAGTGAAAACTGAAAAAGAAGCAGATATCAGAAGTGACGATTAGTTCAATTGATACAAACTACTTGCGTCAATGACATCTCAGGTCGACCAACGATATTGACAACAATGTTCTATTGACTGCTAATGTATTGAACATAAATTCAAATATTTATTTATATTGTATATAACCGTAAAAAAAGTAGAATCAATAACAGCAAGAAAAAGTCAGCCAAAAGACCTCGCTCTCCGATAGCATGGATGGAAAGTACTGGTCGAGCAATTGCACCTTCTGGTGGTAGTTTCGTTCTGCAGGTACAAATTAAGAACCAGTTGGTTTTATTTTAAACGCTACTTCCTCTATATGGCGCTAGAGTCTGTGGTGGACCTGACACACAACCCACAAGCCTCTCAAACTTTCATTTCATTTTTTTCGCGGTAAGTGGGTCTAAGTCCTTCACTACCTGCGTGCCATCTTAGATGCAGGCGTTCTCTATTGCTGACCGCACATGTTGTCCATACGCTATTCTTGGTGCAGCCAACTTCGGCACTTTAGACACCTGGCCAGGGTCAGGTAGCTGTATAGAGCAGTTGAGTCTTCTCTTCCTGATCACATCGAAGCAGGACCAAAGTCCGCAACAGACCCTTTTTCTGAATGATGCCGTTCGTCCAACACCACGGCCAAGCACATCGTGATAACGTTAGTTTCGCGAATGTTGCCCACTTTCCAATTTCGATAGGTGAAAATTTGGCAAAATGTGCAAACTGTTCTAAAATCACAAACCACATCAATGAAGACTTCATTTCTGGAATACCATCTTATTATCGTGTTTTTTTTTTTTGTCAACTAACGATTTTGTTTTACGATTTTGTGATATAAGAATTCGGTGGTGACAAGAGGAATGATTTTAAATTCTCATAACACTCAAGAGGCATTGAATAATATATGGCTGACATTTAATGGCTCAGCCGTAACATTTAATGAAGTAATGATTAATTACATGCGTTGTACATGTGTCAAGAGTCACGCAAGTGACGGATTCCGATGAAGGGTCATTTTTAATTCAGAATAATTGAAAATTCAAATTGAAAAGAGTGACATTTGATGTCTGTGTTTAAATTAGCGCATACTGAAGAATGGATTGAAGACATTTTTAATTAATTATAATAAGTCAGTGCCCCAAATCAATCAGAAATAAATTTAGTTTGTCAATGTGGTTTACTGTCAATAAAAAACTGGAACAGTCATTATTAACGTGGTAATATCTCATTCGTTTACGTCACATGATGTAAATACGAAGAGAAAAATCTATTATTTGAGTTCGGGTTTTGAAACATTTTTATACAGAAAATTGTGTTTGATTTTTTTTTAAATATTTTTGCAATTGCTATCTCGTTCATGTTGGCAAATGATCCGTTCAGGTTTGCTTTCGCTGATCGTTGCATCCTTCGTTTCGTTTACGTCGTTGAAAGCTTTGGGTTTCAAATCAAGGAGCGCGATGAAGGAAAACGTTGTTTTAAAAAATCATTCCTGTTTAATATAAGGCTTTTGGTTTTTTTGTCGTACAAATAAAATCAAACGCAGTGGATCCTTGGTTCTATCCCCAAAATGCACACCTACCCATGGTATTGACTGTCCCCGTTGTTGCTTCTATTACTGAGGTAATTTTGAGTATATGGCATGTTGTCTGGCAGAGTTCACGCCTTAAGGTTGGACAAAGTTGAAGTTATTAAACGACGTTCTATCTTACTATATCTAGAGCTATTTTCTTTAAGCCTGGTCTGAAGTTATCTATTTTTTTGACAGCTCGATTATTGACTTGTTTTTTTATTGAACAAAATTTAAAACAAGAATTTCCGTTACATAGTATTTTACATTCTTTCAATATTAAAATGCACAAATACTTTACATTGCCCTTAGTCATATTGATTCGCTGTATATTCGGCTTTTAATAAACACTTATCGGAATCATTAAGTTCTGTTCATACCAGTTTCTTTTATTAGAGGTCCAAGTCTTCTTTGGCATATTTTCGAGCTCATGTCGACACATGTCTGATGGATTTTATTCCTTATTGATAATTTGCTTGATGCTTTGAGCTTATTTGAAGAAAAACCCTTGGACCTTTGACTATGGATTTACTGTAAGCTCGGGCGATATGAAATTATTGGTCTATGTCAACTATGAGCAATTATTAGAGGATCTCAGGGCCGAAACTTTTGGTCGACTCATTGTTAAATACAACAAATCCATTGTGGTAATATACACATCTGAACGACATGGAATTTAGTTTATTATTGGAGTGATCGTATATTATCGTGATGATGGGGATATGTGTGACACGTGTCCAAACTAGGTAAGGCTAAACCTTGCACGTCTTGGTAATGCGTATTTTGTTATATTTTTTATTGTATGAACATTATCGCACTTACTCTATTCATAAAATGTTGTATTTTAATGTATGTACTGTACAAGATAGAGATTATTTAGAAATGAATAAATTATATACAAATTTGGGGTAATGTGAAATATGCTGTAGTCTTATTGGCTTTGGGTCCATATTGGATAACCTGATACACATTCCTAGGTTCATGCACACAACTCAGATTCTCGATCGTCATCAGTATTGGCAAGGTTTCAGTCAAAGTTGGAAGGCATGCTGGCGTAGTACGAATTTATTGACAGGAGAACATAGTACAAACATTTGAATTCAAACAGCATTATTTAATTTTGTTACCAAGATGTTTGTAGAATAGATACAAAAACTATAGGAGGCGTGATTTTTTTGACTAATAAGTACTCATCTTAGTAATGATTCTCAATAAAAAGGTTTTGTGCTGAGTTAAATTGTTCAACCGAAAGTTGGGACGTGTGATTACGTCCATTGCTATATATGTCAAAATACTTTAATGTCAAAAAAATAGTGTTAAGTAATCGATTGATATCTACCTTTAATACACAAATAGTCTTCTCTGGTGCCACCTATGATTTCGATGCTTCAACGCGTTCTAGTCAGTGATGACAGTAAAATGTGTACTAAGTGGTTTTAACTCAGTTAGTTGTTTTGTTGTTGTTTCACGATTTAAATCTAACTAAGCTGAGTATTGACCAGCCAAAAAAACACTCCTATCGATAGAATTGAAAACAATATAAATGGAATTAAAGTATTAATGTTGCACAATCCTTCTGCATATGAGCGTTAATTCAAGTTAATCGGACAACGCATCTCATACATTTTTGTATGCTGTGACCACAAACAACTCTAAGTGAATTCGTCATTGAGCGAAGGTGCACACAACATTAAAAATATAATAAAATAAATACTGGTATAAAACATATGTAGATATTTGTCAATTTAACTTAACCATAAATAGACAGGGACATACTGAATTAATTTGCCTTGGGTATCGGAAATCAGCTGAATTCATAGCTGAAATATTTTTATATTTTTTTACTGCCCATGGATAGCTTTAATTCACCAATATATATGGCGACTTTACTTCAGTTTTATACTCCACCATGGCCAGTCGTTTTATATATCATGAATAATTGCCTGGGTTTGAATCTGCATGACAAGCGTTTGCAAACGTGAGTATACTGCTAATCATTAGTGTGCGTGGTTTCGATATAAGTTATCTGTGTATTATGAATTGGTAAAAAATATCATTATAATATCCACGAATAGGAATCCCCATTTCTGATACGTACTAAGTGAGTAAGAAAACACATGTGCAATTTTAATAATCGTCAGCAAAATGACAAGGCCTGAAGGTAAGAGAAAATCTCCCATCGCATACAAACAGAGCACCGATGAATCTCCCCGATTATGATTCAGCAGAGAAAATGACATTGAGTGACTCGGAAGTCAAGCAACGAATCTAAACAATAGGGCTCTTAAAAGATATTTGATGTCATCAACGGATAAGCCAATCAACGGCACATGCCGAAGGTAAGTTACGAATTGTACCACTGCTTCGACAGGAGAATCCCTATCACACACCCAAAGCATGTACGAAGTGTGTTTTTAAGATAAGTCTTCACCGCAATAACTTTAGCAATTTGCACCTGGAAGACAAAGGAACCACTTTCATTTTACCGTCCCCATCGCCATCGTCGCTACCATTTTGTCAGAAACAAACCGAAAGCTAAACACTCGCAACACAAAACCACCCGTGTGATACAGAAGCGAATATCTTGGAGCCATTTCTCGCTTTCAACAATATTTCTTCTCACCCTATGTCCTGGATTCTCCATCTTCTCACATGGAATATGCTTTCTTTTATATTTTGTTGTTGCTCCACTTTTCGGTTATCTTTGGTACAAGACCCCAAAGTTATTTTAGATATAAGGATAGAAAACCGCCGCCGGAACGACATTGATGATACGGTTCGCCATTGTTATGAAATGTATCTAAGCGTATTTCATTTGCTTCTGAATTTTCGCGTGAGTCATTGAATCGGTGCGTGTGGCCGGTGAGGTGAAGAGATGCTGGTGCTTAGTTTCAGAATTATTGTCGAGACCCAATTAAGGTCGCTGCTGTGAAAGTCATTCGAGCGGTCTGTGGCAAAATTAAAAAAAATTAATTAAAAAAAAGGAAACCGGGTTGTTTTTTTGTTGGACGGAAGCTTGAATTAATGGCTATGCCACGAATGGAAGGCTATGGTCTGTTTGAAATTTAGTGATGATTCTAAGATTTGGTCTGCTGCAAATCAGAACGCGTTTGACGGTGTTATTTTGATAGCAGTAATCAAATAACTTAATGAGTATTGGCGGTAATTGTGTAATTTTTTTCATCCCAGAGTTTCAGAGGCAAACAAGACATCATAGGTAGAGGTCATAGGTAGACTTCCGTAAGAGCAATTGGAAGTTTTCCTAAGGAAAGCTGCAAAAATGTACTACTGATATTGTTCTAACAAGAAATTTCCCGCAACAAATTTTTAATTATACCAAACAAACCCATGCATTAATTACATATTTTTCATTTCGAAATCTTTGTTAACAATCACTTATTTTGCATTACATCAGATATTATTTTTTAATAAGCTCTTTTTTCAAATCCTGCAATATTCAAAAATATCCGAAATTAATATCCCAAATGACTCCCGGTTAGGGCTCCCTTGATACCTTTATTGTAGAACAGGAATTCAACTGCAACAACGTGAATCAGAACAAAAAATCTGCCCGTCATGCTAAAGTCTCTGTAGACTCGATGAAAATTTGAGTAAGTGCCTAAGAATGTCACAAGACATAAGTAGAAGTTGAAAAGGCACACTCAAAAAGGTTCGATCTACTTTCAATTTAAAATTACAAGCTAAGCTTCAAGTAAAATGTCCTGTCTGTTATTTTAAGAATGTATTATAAACTGTGCCTAATCAAGCAGCAGTTCACAAAATTTTAAAAGAAAAAGTGAAAATAGCATTTGATGATATCCCTTGATATTGTGATATTAACAGAGATTCGGTACTGCGGAGTGTGCCAAATTTCCCTAGAGGGCTGTTTATTCAATCAATTGTCTTTACAACTTTGCTATTCATCCTAACATTCGATATCAATTACAGCGCAATGACAAGTGATCCCAGTTTTGAATGCCGGAAGTGCTATTATTGAAATTTTATCCAGCTCATGGGAACACATAAATCATACAGAAAAATGTGGTATCATTACTGAAAATATAGTAAGGGTAGTATTATCTTATCTATAAAACCAGTGCTATCTACTTAAGTAAATTAGTCTGTGTATGCTTTTAAAATTTTTTATTAATTATTAACAATTTAATAACATCTGTAAGAACCAATTCGAGTTTTAGTTTTGTTAATTTAATTTGGGTGTTCGCTCGAACGTATTTATTTTTGTGGGCGGAAACCGTGTAGCAAGACATTTAATATAATAATAATAATATGGGTGGCGCTACAGCCCGTAGGAGGCCAGGGCCTAGCTCCTCAGCAACCACTCGTGTTGTGTTTGAGAAGCTTTTTCTAGACAGGAAAGTACTCTTTGAGCATTGTCAGTGACTCGAAAGAGGTGGGGTCGTGAAAATTGTTTTCGTCGCACAGAGCAGGAATCGAACCTACGACATCGAGGTTGGGGTCGACGCACATACCCACAACGCCAAGATTTCGTTATTCAAACTAACATACAATTTTGAGAACACACTTCATTGCATAACTGAGCATAAAAAAGTTGAATTATAAACATTTGAGAATCAGAATGCTAAAATTTGTTCCCAATGCGCCTATTCTGTCATATTACAGATTGTGTAACATTCTAATATGTCTTTTGAAACATTTTGTTCGATTTGGGTTAGGATAGTTTAAATTGTTTCTCATTTGGGTTTGTGAAACTTAATGTAGAAAATACAAAAAGTTCCAGAAGTCTACACATCAAGATTTATGTTAACAAGCATTCTCAATGCACAAACATTTGCTAATGATCGTATTCAGTGCGGAATATACCAGTAAGTGCCAATTGGCACACTTCTCAGTTCAGTTCAGTTCAGTTCTTAACCTTGAATTATTATG
>OU744316.1:67764960-68001754 GCA_916610145.1 Eristalis arbustorum
CTCGATGAGGGATACAATGGTGATTTCTTCTGCTAGGAACAGCACGTGGCCTCAATTGGTGGACCAGATTTGATCGACGACTTATGGAATACAAGTTAGTTATTACCAACACATTAGTTGTAATTGCACCGAGCCGAACAACCAATTGCTTAATAAGCAAACGAGTCAACAGGTTCACATTTCACAGGATATAACGGTAAAAAATGTGACATCTTGCTTTTTGACGTTGCGATTTCCCAACAATACGGACCCTAATATTTATTGCTTTAACGGGCATGTCTGTTGCATTAATTTGTACAGCTTTTGAAGAGATCAAAAATAATATTAGATCGTTGAGACAAAGTGCAAAGGAAATAGTGACTGGGAAAGTCATCATACATTCATACAAGATAGTAATGTAATGCGAACTCAACTTGAGCACAATATTTTTGCTTCAACATTGAAATAAGATCCATCATATTTATATTAATTTTTAAAACAAATTCAAATGTGTTACAACAAAAATATTTCTCTATTGGATTCAAATTCCTTCTGTAAGCCACTTTTAAGTTTCATTAGTTACTTAAATAAAGGCGAACAATGTGCTAACTGTTAATTTCCACTTTCTGCTTCCATGCTCTGGAGACTCATCAATCGTATTTAATCATTTTAGAATTAATTATTTCATTTCACATATGGATGTGTATGTTATAATCATATACCGTGTAATATAATCAAATCTGACCATTCTTGAGTTAAAGCAACTATTTACCGCTATTTTATTTATCGCTATAGTGTACCTTACTCATGTTTGAATTTCATGTATTAATATATAAACGTTCGTTGAAAATTGTTACTAATTAAAACTAGGACCCACAGTTATTTGAAGGTTCATGTCTTCTGAGTTGTCGTAAAATTGTATTTGTTATGAGTGCAATTTGTCTTTGAAGTTTCAATTAATTTTACTGACTGGGTTTACTTTCCAAATAGAGAGGGGTGGCGCCAGTTAAGCGATATTTATATTAAATCTGATAAGTTTTATGAAAAATATATACCTTAAACTATACTCTTTTTTTTCAATCCATACACCTAACTTAAACTAACCGAAACTACACAGTTCGGCGGGTTATATCAAGATCAACAACAATCCCTGGATTTGCAAAAATGTTCAGCTTTACAAACCTATCAGATTATTTTCAATTTGTAACGACTCCATAAAATAATAATTACCATATTATTATAATTTATTGTAATATAATTTGAAATTATAAACTAACATATAAATATAGAGCGCTATTAGTGATAGGATATGTTGGGTTGGTGCTGTTGTGTGTAGAAGGTATAAAAGTGCTGGTAGTATTGCCAGTCCGATATTAATTTGGAGTTGAGTGAGTGCTTTAGGAAGCGTAGTGCATCAGATTTGGTGGTCGCCTTAAATTGATACATGGGAGCGCAGTGCGCAAGCCCAACTGTTAAAATTCTTCATACTCCCCAACTAAGTGAGTTGGCAATAGTGCACGTTGATCGTATTTACGCTACATACAATACACATTCAAAAATATGAAACTTGTTTCTGTGAGTAATTTTCAAATAACGTAAGTGCTTCAAATTGAATTCAAACACTCAACGTGAATTAGAGTGTGAAATGTGGCGAAATCTTTTCACCGGCACTTTATCGCGTACTCATACGTACGTATGTATCTATTAATTCCGCAATGTTTAATAATAGATTAATGAAAAGCAAATCCATTCACTCCATATCTTACCTTGATTCTGTATTCATATGATAGTTTAACGCTTTAGCCATCAATAATGACACCATCGGGCGAAGAGCTTTACCTTGTCCATCAAAGTAATATGTTGCAATCTCCTCCAATTCCGTTTGGCTTGTACTTTGTTGCAACACCTGAAATCATAAGTAGAAGAACCAAAGTAGTAGCAAAGGTGAAGATATTTTAGAAAATCTAAAGATTAATTTTAAGTTCGATATGTATCTAATAAAGTAACGTATTCGAGCTTCTAAAAATTAAGTGCGTTTTGTACATATACACATATGAAGTGTCCAAAAATTAACGCAAGGCTTCAATTTGCCGCTCTACATACAGTACATTAATAACCATCCACTCACCACATTGAAAATATCACTTTATTTGCTGATAAACATAAGTTTTTTTTTTAATTTTATATATATTTTTTTTTTTGATTGTAATAAATCAGCGGAATTACTTCAAACAACAAACGTGGCATGTTCTTAAATAAAATCTTAAGCTAAATATGCATACAAAACGACAACTTATCATCAAATGCATTCCAAAATGGCGAGGAATAACAACGGAAATCATATAACGGTAAAGTACCGTTGGTCATTTTACGTGTACACGTGTGCTAGACACGAAGGATATCTACTGTAATGGTTTGTGAAAAAGAGTTTCTTGACACTAAACAAATTTAGTTGTCTTTGTTTTTGTTGTTTTTTTATTTTTTTCAAGGAATTAGTTTTTTTTTTGTATGATGTACACACTATATGATATATGTAAATGTAGTGAATCAAAGAAATACATATATTAAAATAAAAAATTATGTTTATCAGCTAATAAAGACGAACTTTGTCATTTATTTTCAATGTGAAAAGTCATTCTTGACAAACTGTAGGTGCAGTAAGTTTTTAGTAAAACTAGCTAATTATGTTCTCCCCAGCTTTTCACCGATACTGGGGACGAGAATACGTTTGAGCTCTTCCAAAAGCTGATATACTTTCCCTGCAAGCTACCGTGGTGAAATGGTCTTAACGATCGTCACGGCAACCACAATATCATAGCTAAGAGTAATACAACTCAATGCGTATTTTAGGATTTAAATCAAAGTAGGGCAAGCTGCACAAGAAATTTAAGTTTGGGCAGTGTCCGCGAATTGCAGAGGTAAGCAATATTTTTATATGTTTGGGGTCTAATATATCGACATAAAATATTGAAGAAAAATTACTTTAAATTAACTATGTTATTTTATTTATATTCTATAATTATTAAAAATAAGGCCACAAAATAAGAAGAAAAAATGCTGGATCAACCGATCCAAAAAAGCTGCTCTGTCTAAATCGTATTAATAATATTTATATTGTTGTGACTCATTGTGTAAGTTCCTTTATTGGCATATTTCCATTTTGAGACGTGTTAATAATAATATTTCGTATTAGCTGATGCGAATATGCTCATTTTCTGATATTGTCTTATCTTAAGTGGTGTAAAAAGATAAATTCTATAAGCACAGAAATTGGATTCCCGAAGTATTTAGCTTCGTATTGGTGAATATTGAAATATTATAAAATCTGTAATAGCTATGTAAAGTTTGCGAAGTCCATATTTCGTGGCAAAGTTATATGAACAAGCCTTAAAGGTTTTAGCAACAAGGCAAGTTTACAGACAACAGATTTTAATATACTTAGAAAATGATAAGAGAAGAATAAGAGAGAAAAAAGATTTCCATATTCTTCCACTCTTACCCCTTGATTCCATCAGACAACGTTTGTTTATAAGCTTTTCGCCTTTCCTCTTCCCCAACCATAGTATTGGGGTGGATTGAAGATCATATTTGAAAATTCGCTCACTACCTGACATGTTTTAAATTTTCTGTGTGTATTCAAATATTCAACACAGTGAAAAGGGGTTAACCAAACGAACAAGTCGTATGTTCATGCAGTAAATTAATTAAGCTCCTGTTTATAGGAGTTTCTGTCTGCAGCACTAGGATGATATATATGAATAAACGGATTTGCACATGTACGTTTTTTAATCAATTATGAATAATATTATCTAAAAATAAGAAATGCATTTGCACGACACTTATGTACAGGTACATATAATTTTGCAACATTTGCATTAATCAATAAAATAAGCAATTTCTTTACTGCTTTTTTCTTTTACAGGTATATGATTGAAGTTATTTTTTTCCGAGTTAGTTTTTGGTTTCAACATTTCTCTTAAGAAATTTCAATTTTTAATTCTTCAACTTTTTTGAATTTATAGTGCTATAAAAGTAAATTCATTTCTCACGTATGACACAGAAATAGACTATATGTAAATATATTATATTAATGGAATAAATTGATGCTAAATATTCATGCAAATAGTAAGTGACATTACATTTTTAATCACCACTCCTTACCATCAAAATCATGAGCCAATTGAACACTCTTCCAGCAATAGTACATGGTTGTGGCCAACTTCACACTACTTTCCCACAAAATCCATGAATCAGTCGCTATTATCCGACAAACTCCACGAATCGGATGCCATATTGTGGTGATCCATGGTTTTTGTGAAAGTATTTGTGATATACAAGAGATTTCCACTAATCCCACATTCCTCTCCCATGTAGACTAGGGAAAAATATGGCCGATGTTGGCTATCTCCTTGTTCCCTTATTTCGATTTCGGGAGGCAAAAAACCTTAACTAAGAATGACTGTTGAAGAGAAAACTGTTACCTACATGTAAATTCGGATAAATCTTCCAATAGCCATACAACTACATTTTTCTACATAGCGTCGAATCATCCGACGTAATTTCGAATTTGAAAATTCCTAATTTTGATAGCGATATGCATATTGCGCAATGTATCACCTCGAATTAATATCATGTGATTGTGAAAACTGTTGCATTAGGGCGCACCTTATTTCAACTGAATTGAAAATTAAATTTATCGTAATTTTCGCCGATCTTTACTACCAAGTGAATACTAATTTACGACCTAACGAACCGTAATTAGATCAAATAAAGAAGTAAGAAACGACAATATTTCTTATACGCCCTTCACAATGTATATTACGACATTTAGCAAACAACGACGTGGAAATGCCGTTTTGGATGTTCAATACTTTTTGTTATGCTAATTTCTTCTTACCTCTCTAACATCGTCGTAAAAGTACTTCAATTCATCATCCAGCAGCACATATGGATCAATTTGAATTTCTGGAACAGATCCAACCGGCTGTTGAGTATGCACAGAACTGTATGATCTTTGATTTGCATTCAAACCGATCGCTGAAAGTGATGATGCTAATTTGTCATTATTTGCCTGCAAAAAAAATAAATAAAAAACAATTAAAAAATGTACAATAAACACTTAAAATAAAAGTAAATTATATTTTATTATATAATTGTAATGAACACATCAGCAGCAGCAGACCAAAAAAGACACATGTTATTATTATGTATAGGAGAAGCCCTTGAGACTCGATGGGAAACTCTCCACGGCAGTTCAGATCGAAACTGTTTAAGACACATTTTTTTGTTTAATGTTGAGAGTTCAAATTTTGTTCAATCAAAGAGTCGATCACCTTGGGATACTACCAGTATACAGTGATGACTTGGACGTAGTGCGTGACTATCCCTTTTTCAGTCATGGAAACTACACCATATAACTGAATTCAAGGTAAGGACATATTCTTTCTTGTGAAATCAATACACCTATAGATATCTATGTACCTACAAGTCGTAAGCGATTGAATTATTGTCATTGGGTGAAATGAACAAAATGAGACGTAGTTAGGCTCTAAATTTTTCAACAATCATTGCATCAACAAAGTTTAGCTTTCATTGTAAAGTCAAATTGTTCACTGGAAAAATTATCATATGCTTATGTCATATCCCATTTAATTACAAGCCTTTAAAAACATATAAGAATGTGACATTCAGCACCTCTGTCGAAATACGGTCAATTGACTTCACAATTTTAATGAGTTGACGTCTTTCCATAATTTTTAACTACATCTTTGTAATGTTGATATTATTTACAAGTCATAGGTTAAAATGTATCTTGAGTGCGAAAGGTAAATTCGGAAATATGATGTATACATCATTCTTGACGACTATAACATTTTAATGTTTACTAACGTATATCTATAGTTTGATCCTTATCTTTATACAAAATCACTGTTCTTAAAATGATACAATCAAATCTATTTCATACGCATGAATAAGCATATAAGCGTCATTTTATTAATTATAGGATTATAGAGGTAGCCTTAAACCGTAGTAAAATCCAAACGGCCAAACCGATTTAGTTAAATTGTTTTTAATATTGTGCAAGACATAACAAACATTAAATTCAGAGACCAACAGACCACTGATCTTAATCCCATCGCACATTAATGGGATATATTGTGTAGAAACTTACAAGTCTAGGCCGTTAGATTAAGACTTCTCTGACTGAAGAGTGGCGTAAGATAACCATCCAAGATATAGATAGATTTAATTAATAACCGATAATATTAATTTTACCACCCCTTAATAGAAATATGGAGTGTTTTAATGACATCATTTAATTAACTTAACTTAACTTAATTAATTTAACTTTAAACTTAAAATAAAAAATTTAATTAAATTTGGTGCCTTTCGAATTTTATTAACATTTTAATCCGAACACACATACATGCCGAATACTTTTGTCCATCAATGTATGTATTTTTCAAAAGACAATTTGTAAAAATTATTAAAAACCAAGAGTGGATGCCGAACCCAACGCACTTGTACCTCGACGTCGTAAGTTCGATTCCTAGTCTGTAGTAGGTCCCTTCCCTTCTTGAGAGAACAATAGCACACACAACACGATTGGTTGCTGAGAAGCTATGCTTTGACCTTCTACGGTTTATAGTGCCACCCATATTTTATTATTGTTATTAAAAATCAAGGCGATACCATCGATTAATTAAATATTTAGTTTTCAATTTTAACACTAACATTGTACCAACACCAATTATTGTGACAAAAGTGAACGTAATTGAATTTCATGCTCTTTTATAAACGCAAACTATGTAGATTTTTTCAACAAACAAACATGGTGACCTTCAATCAGTACACTTTGGTCATTAAGAAAATCAAGCTAAATTTTGACCTCATTTAAAGTACTTTGGTGTTTTTACCCCCTTGATATTGAAACAAATGTTCGAGAGATTTATCATTAAGGTGTTATAAGTTCAAGCAAATGGGACGAAGTGCATTACATACAGTGATTTAACTGACTTCAATACATTGACGAAAAAAGTATAACGGTTAATTTTTTTTATGAATTTATACGTTCTTTCGTTTGTATATACATAGTTTTAAATTAAATAACAACCGCAATGGTACAACTACTAAAAAAGTACAGGCACAGGACAGTGTAATTTTGTTTTATTTAAGTATGTATGCTCTGTAACAGCGAACATTTTCATTTTCGTACAGATATGTCTACGCCTCTTAAACCTTCGCGAAGGGAATAAAATATTCATAATTTGTTGTCAAATCAGAACACCGGTCCGTTTTACGTAGTAAAAGTATATCTACTCATAGGGACTAGCAAGTATTTATTTAGTAGAGGAGAAATGTAGTAGAGATTAGAATACCGCTAGCGATGTATCTACTAGAGTATCTCTTTGTTTGGCGCTACAATCCCGAGTGAAACCAGGCTTCAACTAACAAGCCTGTCCAGTCAGCAAGATATTTTACCAGCTGCTTCAAGTTGCGCACACCAAGTTGTAAAAGGCCTTTCTCCACTTGTGTGCACCATCTTAATCGACTACTTCCTCTGTTGTGTTGTCTAAATCTCTGGGAATATTTGACTCTTCAACCCGGAGCTGTGATGTCCATCCGCTCTATATGACCTAGCCAGCTTAAGCATTGGATCCGAAGACGCTTAACTAAGTGCATGCTGCTGTACTGCCCGTACAGTTCGTTGCTGAATACTCTCCACCAGACACCATCGCACGCAGAAATTGTCTCTCAAAACTTCTTCGAATTGTCAGCTTTGTGTTCGACCACTGTTACGTGGTGTGGTGTTATTTTAACTGTTTATTGCAGAACCGAAGTAGACGAAGTCCTTGACTAAAAGCTTGAGGTACAGACCAGACAGTAATCAAAATAATCAAAACAGAGGAAAACTTCACAAAGCAATCAGTGCTAAACTGGCTTTAAACCATTGAAGCGAAACGTGCAGAATTTTGTTCTACACATATATATATGAATATGCTCATTCATATACATTTGTCAGTATGTAAGTATGTCGCAACTATATCGAATGTGAACGAAAAAAAATCGAGAAAGCTATGAGCCATTTGGCGGAATGGGTTGGTGTATTGGTAATGTTCTTAAGAGGTTCTGGGTTCAAATGCAGCTGGTCGTTCTCTTTTTTCTTTTTAATTGACATATTAATATATATTTAACATATTTATATTCAAGCAGCACTTCCTACTTAATATAAAGTGTATCCTGCAACTCGCGATGTTGCAAAAACCGGGGTCATATGAAGACTTTTGCCAGGAACTGTACATGACCAGAAAATTGTGATTGAAGGAGAATATCCTAACCATTATGGATGAATTGATCGCCCAACGCAATCATACCTAGGCCGCTTTCGCTATGTCGGCTTCGGGCCTGGCGAAAATACATGCTATGACAAAGTCTGAAATAGACCAGCTGACTTCAGATATCTGGGCCTGTCTGCGAGAAAGGTGCGTAGAGAAGAAGTCACGACTCTGTACAAAGATGTGGATGTAATTACGGTACACAAATCCGCTGCACATGGATACTAATAGTTTAGCTAAGAGGACCTTAGCATCGGCTCCAATATCAATACAAAAAACCAAGGCGAATGAAAACGAAGTTATCGCGGATGCAAGACAGATTGATATTGATCGCTAGACGCAGCGTAACCGTCGACGATGGAAGGGTCATCTACGAATGACATACAGATACAGATAGGTAATTGTATTCAGTCTAATATTTGGTACTAGTAAGTGAACACAAACAGAAGACATGGGAACAGTGCTGATAGAAGCTTGCTCTGGAGTCTGGACCGTCAAGTATCTGACATTTCATTGTTTGTATAATCCGGTGCTAAAGGTATTGCTAATACAAATAAGTGGCCAATATCAAGGCACATCACGGGCCGAAGGTAAAGAGGGGGAAAGAGAGGGCATATTGATTTTAATTATGTGCGGATTGCGTAATCTTTGGACAGTATTGGGCTGGAAAGAGCATTCCAGGTCATAACATTTCAATTTGTTTCTAGTACGACAATAACATCATGCATTTTCCAAACCAGTGTGATTCTATTTCAGCTTTTAAATTATGTAGTTTAAAAATGTGCTTATGTACTTATTTGTTTCAATAAAAGCAATGAAATCAATTATTGTGTTTAAAAGGCGTAGCGTTGGCTGTGGCTGGAAAATCTCATAAAAAAACTAGATATCCTATGCACCTGAAATTTATCGAACATTGCTATGAAATGTCAAGAAGGATCCAAACATTTAATATGCTTTCAGACCTTGCTTTTTGGAGACTATCTTTACCTCCGTTGTATACTGGTTTATGTGTATGGCATATATATTTTAGGCTAGGAATAATATAAATATATTTGTCTATGAATGAACCTTTTAAATGCCATACAAGCATAAACTAAATAAAACCGAAATCGATGTATCGCTAACACTAAATGTGTTAGTATTCAACATATTTCATAATATGTATTTTCATGAATCAAGCACTTCTACATGAGACAATTAAAATACTTTGGCTTATGATGCTTGTTCGGTTGTAATTAATATTCTGTTTTTAATTTGCTAACCACTATTGTGTGTTTAAGTTATTCATTATTATACATACAATATTTCTGTCTTTATTGGTAGTTGTATTAATTTGTGCCAAATAGTTCAAATTAGCTTCTTTCAATTTGCTAAGTAATTTTACGCCATTGAAAGTCAAAAATTTCATGGAATAAATATGTGTAAATGTGTAAATGTGTAAATCTTTGGGAGTGTGGAAAAATGGTAAACAGAAAAGGAAATTAACTTACATTAGTAGCAGTGCAAAATACTTTCAGTTTTAATAATTCTCATTTTCTGCATTGGAACTGCCAACGCATTAGTATAAAGGCCGCAACGTAAGGCCTTGGATGACTACCAGAAGAAGAGGAGAAAATACTTCACAGTCGGTTGAGTTTTAGTTCAACGTTTTAACTTTTGCTTTCAAACTACTACTTGGTAAGCGCATATCGTTGTTGTGGTTGAAGATATTCTTCAGTACTTCTTTTTTCGTGTATCGCCTGTCGCTACATTTGTTTTGCATGCGAAAGTAAAATCCGTTTCCAGTTTTTTTATCGTTTCTTTTTCAGAGAGATTTTTTTTTTCTTTGGTGACTTTTTTTTTAAATAAGAAAGAGACAAAAGAGAATACAACTTTAAGTTTAAGGTTGTCTGGTATTATTAAATTATGCGTCTCTTTCTTAGCATCATTGTATTTTTACTTTCACAATATTGAATCTTAATGTACAATGCATTGATCAAAAGGAAATATTACATTATGAAATAATATACGCACATACATATGTTTGTATATGTATATACTTTACAAAAATTGTGTTTCTATTTCATAAATACTCTTTTATCTTAAGTCAAAAAGTTGGTTAAGCTTAAGCTCAAGTGGTACCATTGTTTTCACTTAATGTCGTAATCTCAAGGTCAAGGAAAATAAGATTCAAAACAAAAAAGCAAATGTAACTGAAGAAGAGTTAACAATCTCGTTACTATCAGCGTGTAATTTTTGGGGTACCTCAATTTGTTTATTTGTTGATTAAACGGGTTCATTGTATCAGCAATATTTAATTTGACAACAATCAGTCATGGATTACATACGTCTTGAATAATTTGTGCACTCGGTACGTCATGACTTCATGCATATTTCTTAATACAAATGTACATATCTATTGTATTCTCATGAATAAATAAATAAAAGCATTATTTGAATATGCAGCAACTTATTTAATTCGACTGAATGTATTCACTTGTACTATTTAGAAAACAACATGCAATTTTAAAAACATATTTCAAGTATGTACATATGTATATGTAGATACATATGTAAGTAATCCCAATGACAGTCTTAGTATTACTAAAAACAGATTCCTGACATAGTTGTAATGAGAAGCATCAGAAGTTTTCTTGTTACTATTTGAAATAAAGTAACATTCCAATATGATCTTATGTTCGATAGTAGATTTTGACATTTTTATGCATAGACTGTATCTTCATGTACACATCATAGTACTAATCCATCATAGACAAAAATGGCATGTCATTACACCTACACAACTTTTTTTTCAATCAACAACCTTGATTTCGTATTATATGGCCTTGACATTTCGTCTATTATTGTTTACGTGATCTATAAGATGCATATATATCGTATGATAAATTAAATTAATAAGTAATAATGTATGCACGTTAGTTCCAGCAATTTTTAAATTTTCAACAACAATTTGGGAACATTTCGTACGATTAGAAAATCTGGTAATTTTACTGAGAAAACTCTTGTCGCAAATGAAGAATATTTAATCACTTTGTTAGGGGTATATGTTATAGTACAGAACTCATTCATGATAATATTCGCATTCTTCGCATTTGGCATTTATTTATTTAATCTTTATTAACAACTAATAATGTCTATGGTTAACATAGACACAGAAGGAATTTGTATTCTCTACTAGGAATAACACATTTCCCACATATTTTAAATTGTGTACAATCTCAATAGAAACATCAACAAATTTAGTTCAGCAAAACCAAGTTGTAATGCTTTAATAAATGCAATTTTATTTAAAGTCAGTAGGTACGTCTCTTGGGCTACCAATGTTTGTCTACAAATAAGGACGATAAGTCCTATGATGGCAATTTAGTTAATCACAAGAAAAAGAACAAACATTTCTCATATGCACTTTATACTAAAAGAAAAAAAATAAAATCACATTTTTGACGAACTAAAATTCATCAAATGGGAGGAGAAATCTTGCAACAGTCAATTAATCCATAATATCTGAGACGTAAATGTTTTTTGTTACAAAATCAGTTAAAACTTTCAAATTAATACCTATCTATGTATGTATAGTAGGTATAGGTGTGCATAACATGAATATTTTTAAAGATTTCCCCATTCAAATGTGGGAATACGATGATAGCGAAACTATTAACGGTTATATCACGACTATATGTTAAATTTACAAGTTAAAATTTAAATTAGTACCTACAATAATTGCCTGAAGAATTTATGCAATCGATTCGATTTTTTCTCCTTTATCATAATATAAACAACGCAAAACCTGTTTCTTTCGAATTGGGTCAGTACCTAAACAGGTGTAAGCAACAGATTGGAAATAAAACGAAAGTGCTGAAGATGAAAGTAGGAGTAAATGAAGATTGAGATAATGTGGAATGCGAGTGCTCAAACAATTTGTGATAAAATGACAATGCGTTTACTGAGAAAGTAAATAATTGGGAGAAAATAACCATTAAGGAATCGTACGTCGAATTACCAAGAGTTAGTATCGTCTTGTGTTAAAGAATACTGCTGATTGATGTTAATTGAATAAATCGTCAACACATTTCTAATTTTAGCAATAAATACTAAAAATTTTTAGTTTACCAAACGATAAATATATTATATATTTGATATTATAACTAACTTTTTACCCAGAAAGTGTAATGTGATCAATTCTACACACATTTAGCGAATTTGCTATTAATATTAAGTGAAAATACTGTGAAATATAAATAATAGCAAATTTGCACGCAATGTCTGAAGATTATCGATAAAACATTATTGTATCAGGAATATATGCAATTTAGAAATGAAATAAGGATGTATTTTAATAACGCAAGATTTGATGTTTGTCGCTAGCTTTTTCAATTCCCAATATTGGTGCGTGCACATATGAAAGCATATGTAGTACATCCATTCAACCATTTGATAAAATAAAAATCAAATAAATAACAACCTTGCTCATTGCGCTCAATTTTAATCGTGTACATATTGCACAGCATATTCCAAATATTGATTTTCAGTTAGACTTTGATTAAAATTTCGTTACCATTTTTTCTTCTTAAAACTCTTAATATATTATAACCAAATGCTAAGACCATGGTCTCCCTATAATCAACAGAACAAATAAAACAGATACATAGTAAGTCACCTCTCATAAGAACTGCCCTGCGCAGAAGCTGGCGAAACATATGGTCAAGCAACTGTCAAATAACTTGCATAACTTGAAAAGCCTCAAAATCTACTATCAAATTGTATGCTGCAAGTTTCTCACTTGTCGAGCAATATATTTAAAACAAAAAAAACCACGATATAAATTATTGCACAACCAACAGGATTTTTAAAGAGAAATATCCTGTTGGCATTGCGACACTTTCGCAATGAGTACTAGTTGGCGCTCAAAAATCGAAAGTTTCATTTTTTGCCTTGAATTTACCTAACGAGTCACAGGTTGTTTGTTTGTTGACTGAAATTGAGTTTTTAGTTGAAGTGCCACAAGAGTTGGACCAACGATCTGAACACTGCTCACATACAACACACATAAATATGAATGCATATTAATACAATAATTTGATTTCAAAATCTTGTAAACTGTTGCCCAGCCAAATATTATGTAATCATATCATTAAACTTCTTACTTACTTTTGATTCCTGCTTATCAACGGTTGTATCGAATAATAGTCCTGAAACACTGGTGCTGTGAAACGATCTCTTCAAAGAGAATCCTCCAACACTAGTAGATGGGGAAGGAAGCAAATATGTCGAAGATCGCGTTTTATTGACTATACCCCGATTTAAGAATAAATGACACACAAATTTATCCGCCTGAGAACGCCGAATGCACTTAAGACTAGAATTACTGAAACAAGCCATTATCCTTTTGTTAGTTAACTTTCCCAACGGCAGAAATCGATTAACAATATTTTTTTTAAGAAGAAGGTATTTGTTGCGCGTAAAGGAAACGAAAAAAGAAAGTAATGCACAGCACTTGCCCGAAACACTATCAGTGCGAAATCACAAAAACTCAATCAAATATTCACTGCAAGAGGTTAGGTCTGGTTATTATATTTCCTTTTTACTTTACCGGACTTAATTCAATCGACTGAATGCTTTCGGTAGTGCCGACCAAGTGGTTATGATCGAATCTTCAGACCGCAGCTAACACTACGGCGTTAAGTGATTCGATTTCTCTCTGGAATACTTTGGACTGGTGAATTGCGGAGGCCCCGCCGTCGCTGCTTTCGTCACCTCAGTGTAGTTTTTGTTCGAACCACTCACAAGTTTCAGTTCTTGCCTTTATCAATAGGCCAAGTAAACCACAATCTTCTCTTAAGGTGGAATCTGGGCCTCCACACCACATCCCTACCATTTGCTTGCGTTTAGTATACAGTATTTATTTATTCTCATTGGTTACCTATTGTCTACTGAGTTATTTATTCATGTATTTCGTAACAAAATTTATGACGATTCGCGTTTTTTGTTTGGTTATTTTTGGTAGAGTCTGATAAGGATTTTAAATGTCTATCACGAATAAAAAATGTCATTGGACGGAAATTCCTTAGCCGTATTTTCTTAAATGTCTTTGATTCAAATTCAATAATTAGAACATATGGATGAATATGTCAAAAAAAAAACTTTAACAAAACAGCTGACACCAGGTCTCTGATAAGTAATTGGTATAAAATGAGTCTGTTCGTAAAATAATTCTCAAAAATAACAGTGTCTGCATGCACTTGTAATTGGTAATACAGAGATATATAGAGGCATACAATTAAATGTATTATTTTGATGCATGCAATTTTAGCTGAGCTTAATTATTCACCTGATTTTGATGGAGTATACCTTAATATTAATAACTAGTTATGTTTAAAAAAATATTAGTCGACCGTGTGAACAGTCTCAGATTGGTATAAAATAAACTTCACAATATTTAGTTGTCAAAAAGTCAAGAGATTGTCATAACCTCGTCAATTATAATTTTACGCAAAAAGTTTTACTGAAATGTCTCGTTATATTCTTTTTAGAATTTCAAGTTTATTGAATAAACTTGAAAACTCCTTAGTTCAGATCTTTCGGAATCCATTTTCACCAGGTAATATGTAACATTTGTATTAATGTGCAGCCTCTAGAAATTATCCTTTTTTAGAACATTTGGCTATCGTTGGTGTGGACATAAATTCATCTGGGACAAGGAATCGTGAAAGTAAATATAGTGTCCAAAACTTAATCGGTGATGGTATTTTGTGGGCGGTTCCAAAACATCGTCGATCCGTTGAAAGAAGACTGAGTCGAAAATTTGGTTATCCGGAATACGTTTGGAAACCCCTTAAATTGAAGACACATTTACGAATGTGTAATGCGTGCGGTCACGACCATGAAGTTGGTGTCCTTTGCCGTAAGTTAATAATTGTTTTAATATCAAATTTGATAGATATATCATTTATATACATTCAGCTCATTGTTATGCAAAAGTTCGCACCGAAACCGAGCTCATGCAAGAAAAAATTCAAGAACAGTTGGGCTTGAACCCAGTGGAACAAGAGGTTGTGGTAATCTATGAAGGCGAAAAAAGTGAACAGGTAAATATTATTCATCATATTTAAATAACAAATTGTATTAATACTTTAAAATAAAACGAACAGCCTTCTGAATTTCTGGATGGGAAGCGAATAGTAGAGATGGAGAAACCTCGCCCTATATGGTTCAGCAAAAATCTAATGCAGAAAACAACTCAAAAACCAGCGAATACCAAGGAAGTTAAACCCTCCGATTTGGGATAGATAATTTTCTAACAAAGTCAATAAAGTATAAAGTATCAAGGATTAAATCATTGAATTAATATAGTTCTCTTCGAAAGAAGACTCTTCGATTGATGTACATATTAACGCATTTATTCAGTGTTGTAAATGCGCTCAACATGGCCTAGCCATCTTAGGCGTTGAATCCGTAGACGCCTGACTAGACTCATGTCGATGTACAGCACGTACAATTCGTGGTTGAATCGTCTTCTCCAAGAACCTTCAACGCAAACAGGACCAAAGATTGAACGCCGAAGGAGGGCATGGGCCTGTGCACCCAGGGCAAAGTTGTTGATTGCACTCAACTTGGCGAGATGCCAGCAACGAACCCTGTAAGTGCACAGGTCAGGTTGACATACAGCCACTTCGCGGCGCCCTGTGGATAACCTCTACTGCACCCGCTTAGAGGTGGACCAATGTATGCGGCGACCCCTTGTCCGGGGGTCGGGTCCTCCAGGATCGGGAGTTTCGCGTATGGAGACGGCAGCAGACTGGGATACGGATACTGCTGATGACCATGGACAACGATTTTCGGTTCTGCACGTGGAATGTGGGGTCACTTAACAGACTGGACTTCGTGACAGGGCGAAACCTCACTATAGCCTGCACGCGGTTCCCTCACCTCAACATTCACAAAGGGACCTAACGGTCCCCTGATAAATCAACCATCAACCTGATTGATCACATTGCGCCCGAACGTTCCGAGGTGCCAACATCGATCATCGGATCATTGCCTTGTTGTAGCCAAGGTCAGAACTCGGATATCGATTGTACAACGGAGTAGAGCAAGACCAAAACAGTTTGACGTTGGAAAGCTACAAACGCAACCGACCGCTGGAAACTTTTCCGACCGAGTCTCCCTGAAACTCTCAGAAGGTCCAACCCTGCCAGGCGAAAGAAGCTGCCTCTGATGTGTTGGTTCTTAAAATGCCACTTAGAAAAACCCATGGTTTGACAATGAGTGTCGGCGCATTCAGCGAATCTAGCAGCATATAAGGCGACACTGGATAGAAGGACGACAGCTGTTCGTGAGCTCTACGAACTTAAAAGAAGGGAAGAGCACCGGCGTGGTACGGCAGAAATAATGTCCGTTTTACCAGCGGGTGAAACAACTATCCAAAGGGTACATACATCTAACAGAAGCCTGTCGGAACGAAGAGGGACAACTAGTAGTAGAGTCGCATTCGATACTGAGAACCTGGAAGGATCACTTCTGTAGACTGTTAAACGGCGAAGAGGACAATACCGCTGTCAGGCAGAATGTTCCACTCCACGCAATGGACGACGATAGAAGAGAATTCCGTCCCCCCGATCTAGCGAAGTAAAAGTAGCGATATCGAGACTGAAGTTGAACAAAGCTGCTGGAGCCGACGGATTGTCCGAGGAACTGTTTAAAGCAGCTGGAGATGATCTGGTTGGGCCCATGCACCAGCTCATCTGTAGGATATGGTCGGAGGAAACGATGCCCGACGAGTGGAATCTTAGTCTCGTTTGCCCGATCCATAAGAAAGGAGACCCCTTTGACTGCGCCAACTATCGGGGGATAAGTCTCCTTAACATCGTCTACAAGATCTTCTCTGCCGTCCTGTGTGAGCGCCTGAAACCATTCGTCAATAAACTGATAGGTCCTTATCAATGCGGTTTCAGGCCTGGGAAGTCCTCTATCGATCAAATTTTCACATTACGGTAGATCCTTGAAAAAACCCAAGAGATGCAGATCGACACCCACCACCTATTTGTCGATTTCAAGGCTGCGTATGACAGCGTGCATAGAGACGAGCTATACAGCACCATGTCTAGTTTTAACATTACTGCCAAACTCGTCAGGTGGTGCAGGATGACGGTGGAGAACTCTCGCTGCTCCATCAAGGTCGGTAACGAACTCACCCGACCTTCAATGTCAAAAAAGGTTTTAGGCAAGGCGATGCGCTGTGATGTGACTTTTTCAACATTGTACTTGAGAAGGTCGTGCAAAACTCACACGCCAATACTAGAGGCACGATCTTCCAAAAGTCCGATCAACTGCTAGCATACGCGGACGACATTTACGTGATTGGCAGAACTCAGCGAGCCGTCAGTGAAGCGTTTGCTTGTATTGAAACGGAGGCGGTAAAAATGGGTTAGCGGTGAATGAGGGCAAAACAAAGTATATGCTGTCATCAAGAAAGGACACACAACATCGACGACTCGGTCAGAACGTCACCATAGGCAGCTACAACTTCGATGTAGTAAAGGTAAATCTACCTTGGCTCCCAAGTAAATAGTACGAACAACATAAGTACCGAGATTAAACGCATTTTGTTTTTGGTCACCATACAAAGCCGTTGTTCACACTAAGCGAAAACTATTTCAAAAACTTTCAGCGAGGAAATTGTTAATATTGAAAGACTTAAGTTGATAATACACTACGGAAAGATCCGCAAGTAGTATCCACGAAATTTTGTTCATACTTAGTGATTACGAAATTTCAATCCCATCTTCATGTACCGTACCCTTGCCTCAGAAACTATATGGCAACCTTTTATAACAAGAATGATATTCGAAATTAGCAATTTTGAATAAAAATAGCTTGCCATTACCACATACTGAAGACTGAATTTACTCGAAAAATTATGGAAAAGAAATACCTTAATTTATACTTGGTTTTTCTTATCTTCATTTCTTCTTTCGGTTAAAATTAATGATCCCATATTCACACTTTTTCGAGTACCAAATTCATTCCTGTCATATCTTGAAAACTAAAATGAATACATCACCCGATATTTGATTACTGAGTGAGTACTTCACCCACTGCCAACCAAGCATGTAGTCCAACACTGAGTACACCGAGTGCAAGGAGTCTATTCAATTCATTCATTCACACCATACCTTTCAATCATAACAGTAATGGTCGAACATGCTCTCATCTTCGAAAATTACATCTTTCCACCATACTGGATTTTTTCTCTGTAATCCTTAGCACTTTTTGCAGCAGACTTCTGCATATATAGGTCAAGAGGAAGAGATCCAGGACGACCACTAGGCCTGCTGTAGGAGTGGAATTTTGCTCAGGTCACACCTAGGCATGCTAGTCTCTGAATTCTTGTCAGCAGCTTCAGGTTTAAGGCTTTTATGCTGGCTTGTCGCCAAACTGCGATGCCGTATGCCTGAATAGGCATTACAATAGCTGTACCCACCGCATTGAATATGGATGTTTGCCTATGCTAAATACACCATTATACCCCCGGGAGATGATATTGTGTTCAATATGGACAGTAGGAGGCACTCCGTTTCAAAAGGTGCGGGTCAACGCTTTAGAATTTAGCTCAAGGTCATCAAGACGGTTAACTTCCCTGTGATGAAAACATCTTGTCAGCCTTTCTACCTCCTGACAGATCCTGCTCCAATTGGTGTTTCTTGGATATCTGATGGAGCTAGGCTTGATCCTCTCAGAATTGACCATAACGGTGATCAGTCTGTGGTCCGAAATGAATAAAAATCTACGTATTATGTATGAATTAATGCACTTTCCAAATCCTGTTCAAAGAATTCTGTCCAGATTCCGAGTACAGTCTGTTTGAGATCGTACATGACAAAAATCAAAGAAGAACTTATAATAATAAAAAAAACTCAATTGTAATGTTTTATTTTGTCTATCCAGGTTTTATATATCGAGGCATGCTTTCTACTCGTATTTTTCGTGAGAATTGTTTGACCGTCGAGATCTTCTTTCCTTGGAGCTTTAGCTTCATGAATGCCCAAACATTTTCAATGGAATTTGCATCGGCGACTGTGATGGCCATTTTAAAACATCGACGTCATCCGCTTTTTCACGCACCGTACAAACGACTGCGATGTTTCGTGTCGTTATCTTCTTGCAGTAACCAATTGTCATTCCTTTCTTTAAACCGCCTATGGGTTTGGGTTTAAAGTCTTCTTATATATATTGACCATGTTAGGTGCGTTTAAGTTATTTGTGAATTTGAACAAATGGCCAAATCTTTGTTTTGAGAAACGTGCATCTTTGCCGCGTTTTTGACGATCCGCCTGAGTAACTTATTGGATTGTACATTGGATTGTGTACACCAGATCTAAATTTTGCTTGGCTCAACTGAGTCGTTTTTAAATAAAATAAAATTAATTTTAAAATACTTTCCTCTCTGACAAAAATTTAACACTTTAATTTTTTTTATTCAAAGCATCTTAACAGAACGTGTTGGGCCGTGGTGTTCTGGGTGTGTGCGTTGACTCCAACCTCGATGTCGTAGGTTTGATTCCTACCCAGTTCGACAAAAATTATTTCCCAATCTCTTTCGAATCACTGACAATGCTCAAAGAATATTTCCTGTCTAGAAAAAGCTTCTCAAACTTGGCCGTTCGGAGTCGGCATAAAACTGTAGGTCCCTTCCGCTCGTGAAAGAACATTAGCACGCACAACACTAGTGGTTGCTGAGAAGCTATATACATATACATATATATCTTATATATATATACATATATATCTTAGCAGAATTATTTTTTGCTAATGCAAATGCAACTTCCAAACCGGTTTGCATAAACGTGTTTTGCAGGATACGATCTTATCAAACGTACTGTAAATAAGATTGCCAAATAAAATTACCACCTGTCATGACCTCAATTCCCAAATATATAAAACGTTAATTGGAAATTATTGTTCGTATTCCGTTGCAGTGGTATTAAACAAATATTACAGACATATTTTGGCTTTAGGGCCTTGTATATAAGTCTTTTGGATGGAAAAACTATTTTGTATTTAAAACTTTACAACTTTTTATTTTGTTTATGTACAAGCAGTGTTGAATTCTCAAGGTAATTTACAAACTCTATCCGATGGAACTAAGTTAAAACTAATGAACATTTTTGATACTTTCGCAGAAATCCATTTGTAAATTCCAAAGCAGTCATAACACGTTTGCCCTCGATCTTCACTTTGAGAATATCAATGGAAGTATTATTTTTACAACGTGCTCTCAAGCATTTTTCACTTCGTATGTACTCAATTGATCCAGGACAATTTGAATTTGGTTCTAATGTCGGACCGATACTTATTTCCACCAATTTCATATTTAAATTTTGAAATTTCGTTGTTATTTCTTTATAGCCGAAAAGAGCTCTATAAAGATTATATGTGTCCAAAGCTGTCATGCTGTTCCAATCAATCTCTCCTACGCTGGGAACTATCTTGGGAGCTGTAAGACATGCTTTTCTTTAGACCGACAATTTGGTACTAAATATGTGTACTACCATAAGTTGCAAGCCTTTCATCCTGTTTTTGTGGGTTATGAAAACTGTTGGGATGATCGCGTAGTGTTGAAATCAATAGGTCGGCACCCTCATTTGCTAAGGTCTTATGCAATTCAGGCATAAGTATATGTGGGTCAATATCAATTTCCTTTTGGGCGTATATCTGGACAGCGAATTATTAGTTTCTGTACTCAGACAAGCTAATGAAACTTACATCACCAACATCAAATTTCTTTGGTTCAATTTTCATAATTGAGACACCTGTCTTTGTATCACCTTTCATTATGGAGTATATAATTGGAGCAGCTCCCCGCCATCTCGGAAGGATGCTGGCATGCACATTAATCATTCCCCTAAAATAAACTTCAATTAAAATTATTTGAATTGTTTGTGTATAAGATAGTTACAGAGGAAAAGCACGAATTATATTTTCTGGTATCATATGACCAAAAGACACTACGACTCCTAAGTCATACTGACTACAAGTTCCTTCATTGATAGGCCACTTAAAGGCGGGTATATTATTCAATTCCGCATATGTTCTTATACAATTTGCAGGACTTTTAAAAGATGTAACAACGCTCAACGCTGAAACTTTAGACTTTTGTAAACTGTTGAATAAAAATATTACTAAGTTCTCTTGAAATTATATCACTGTGACGGCTTACCTTGATTTGTGAAGGAGCTTAAGACTAGGTAACGAAAAGTTGTCAGTTCCAAAAAATAGAACTTTAAAATTGTTTTTTGTTGTAAAATGTCGATTTATTTTACAATATTCAAAAATTTTTCGTTTATACTTGTAAAAGTTTATTTCAGCGGCTAATTTGATCATTACTTTAGGTTAGTAAATTGACATAGGAAATAAGAGAGCTCTCTTACTGACATCGCTTGTTGTTGTTTTTTTTTTACCACAAAATATACTAATGGTGAGTTTTATTATTATGTTTGACAGATACCAGTGACAGGCTGGATAATCACCACACTTAACTCTACTTTAAAGCTGTTTGTTTTGAATATTCACAACACAAACAATGGTAGAAGTTAAGAACAATTTTCTTGTAATACAATAAATTCGGTTAGTATTTATTCAAATATAGATTCTACAAAAATAGAAGCAATTTTAGAAAAATCTATCCTATGCTACGGGTGGGCTGATCTACATATATTGGTATATATATGATATGTACTAGCGAAATTACGAACGACCAGTTTTTCGACGACATAAAAAGCAAAAAGTAAATCGAACACACCTTGGTTGTGTCGAAATTCAGTATCAGCTGTCATTCATAAACAGAAGAAGAGTTGGATATATTTCTTAACAAAGCAAAAACTTAAGTAGTTCTTTCTAACGGATTTACTTTATCTTAATGATGCAAAATTAATCAAAACAATGGATTATAGTGCTCATTCAGATTATAACATGGTTTCCCAATTAGCCTTGCGTGTGGCTCTTCAGACTATGAAGGAACGTTGTCTGTCTCTCCAGCAAAGACTTTCTACAGTTGAGGATGAAAATCAATCATTACGTGGTCGGTTGGAAGCAGATGATAGATGTCATGAATCACATCAAAAGCAAAAAGAATCTGCTCTCAGTAATGTCGAATTTGATAACCTACGTTTGCAAGTAGCTGAGTTAAGTAGACAGAAGATGCAACTAAGTGATCATATAAACATGGTGGCGAATGAAAATCGAAAGCTGTGGTCTCGACTGTCACAAATTGCCAAAGAACAAGATGCTATGACAAATCGAACCAAAGATGATAAAAGCAGTACACCACAATCCCCCGGAGATGAAATGGACAGTCCTCGAACTGCAAATCAAAACTTAATTCGTTCGCGAACGTTTACACAACACTCACCAAATCCAAATTTAAGACTAAGAGCAATAAATTTTGAAAATATGGAGAAAGATGGAGAGCGAAGCCTCGAAGAAGTATTGCTAGTAGAAGCTTCAGATGATGATAGCAGCAACAGAGAGCTTAAGTCCGACGAAATGATTGGGGTATGTGAAACAGAATTGGGATTTACTTACTTAAATGTTCTACACGCTTCAATTGACGATGACTTCAATATTGAGGCCAAAAAGTGTCTAGAAGGCCTACATAAAATAAGACTTGAAGCCTTGCAGCAACAACTCGATATAACGTCAACCTTATCGACACTAGAAAATAGATTTGGTATGTATTAAATATGATTTAAATGTATTCTATATCTTTAATGTTTCTTCTTAGTTTTGCAAGGTTGTTCCGAATGTGCTAAAAATGCCCCCAAACCTGAAATGGTTGATAAGAGTTTGGAAACGGATGACAGTGTTGCAGATATGTACAGTTGTACACCACTATCTGCAGAAACAAAGGCGAGTCCAATAAGTGAAGCACCGATTCATTCAACATCAGTTGATTTCATTAAGCTCAAACTTGTGGCAGACGAAGAAGATAAAGTGTGCCCAATGTGTTCTGCTGTTTTTAATAGTTTGATCACTTTTGATGCGTTTCGAAATCATGTCGAAAGCCATTTTATCGACGACTCATTGATGGAAACTGCTATTGATCATAATTTTGAACTAATTTCACATACAGTTGGTGATTTCTGACAAAGCAAGAAAATATTCTTTTCCAGTGAGCTCTAAGTAGTGAAAATTATTTTAATGAAAAGAAGACAATTCGATTGCCGCTAAATGTTAGTATTTCAGTTCGAACAATGTACATTTTGTAAAGTGTTAAATCAACTACATACCTACGTTACTTAAAAAACATATAAATATATACTTATAATACCTATAAAATAAATTCTTTTTAACTATCACCAACAATGTTTTTACATTTTTCTTGTCAATCTTACATTTTGTTCAAATGCATTCGTATCTAAAGATGTAGCGATCTATCGATGTCTTATTTAGATGGGACTTTCTTTTTGTTATACGTACTGTCTGTGCGTTAAGTTCTTCAAGTTCGCAATATCAAACTTTTTCGATTTGTTGGAAGAGCACTCTGAATCTATTCTACGTACTAGGCAGCCATTTACATTTACAGAAATTGAATAATCCAACATGTACATCGGTGGTGCCGAGCCTACATCGTCAGAATCACATATCTGCCACTTGATCCGAACAAAAGCGGGAAAGTTACCGAGGAAGTGCTCTGCAGTGTCGTTTTCTTCTCCACAAGCATCACAGAAGATAGGCCTAGCACGCTTAGGTGTTTGGTGAAGGTGTAGTGGCCCGATAGTGCGCCGGTAAGTCATCAAGACTTAGGGAGTATGAACTTGGTTAGCCACCTCCAGTTATTCTCTCAAGAAGCGGGAAGAAGCCTCCTCAGATTTCGCGGTATCCTGAGACTCAGACACGTTTTAGCGAATTTACACTGCCGATCTGTGTAAATGTGACTGTGTACGCATATTCGGTCTCAAGTAAAAACCAGAACCTCGCATGAAAACGGGAAGGTATCTCTGAAGCAAAACAGAAATCGGATCATTTCCGTTGTATGAAGTGGAATATCTTTATCTTCAATTGTCATATGAAAAAGTGAGAGTATTATATACAGCCTTTTAATATTGAATTGTCCGCTTTCACGACTAGCCAGCATTGACAAATACTTACTGGAACCATAAGTTTGTTTGCCAATTTAAATAACAAAAATAAAATAAAAGCATGTTTTCATTGTCAATTATTTAATAATTATAAATGTACTATCCATTGCAAAATTTAATAAAAATAAATTTTATTACTCTCAACATTTGATTGCATGATCAATGATAAAGAACGCAATGATAAACGACTTTTCATTAGCGGAATAATGATAAGGAACCCAATAATTGTTCGCATTTCACATAATAGTGATGGTACGAATAATTGTTCTTTTCAAGTGAAGCTTTTTCCATGTCGCTAATTTGGAGTTGCAAGATACACTAACAACCTAAAACTAATGATTATTTATTGTAAAATAACATTTAATGCACAGTTGTAGGTATATATTTAAATTTTATTCAACAACATCCACATGAGCAAACACAACTTCGTTGATTGTTCAGGTGGTTTAAACTATAAATATCTTTCATAAATATGTTTTCTTTTTGCCTTTGATTGTATATATAGATATAAACATTAACAAATCATATATGTATGTACATATATATTCTATATTGGCATCCTGTTTAAAAGAATGGTGGGTACTAAAGTTCATGGAGATGACATCATATTTAATCTGCTCCTGAATCACAGTTCCGAAGTGTATGTCATTTGAAGACCAGATAACTTCAGGTAAGTTAATCAAAATAAAAATGTTTAAAACTTGGATACGATTCACTATTTCTGTTGCGGGCGGAGATATTTTGACTTATGATCTGTTCATCAGTTTTGAACTTATTCTTATTAAATGTTTTGTTAGAAAGAGGGATCTATTTTATTATAGTTTTATTTTGTTTTGAAAATGTGTTAATACGTTGTATTTGGTCTTAGAACTGTTGCCTGTAGAAAAAAAACATTAAAGTTAATATGTATGCAGTACAGTATATAAGAAAATATCTATATGACATGAAAAACAGAATTATTATTATATTTAGAAAATAAATAAACAAGATACATAACTAAACATTAAAAAAACAATAATGTGCAGTTTAAAAAAAAAAATTTAAATGCAAAGTAATAATAAAAAAAACTAAATCCATACCTATGAATTTTCTTGGATGATTTTGTAATTACCGATTTTAAGAAGTCACATTTTTGAAGGATTCCAGTTCAGATTTTGAGTTACAGCCAATTGGAACTAAATTGTCTAGATTTAAATAAAACATAAAATGAAACAATGGACAAATGCTTTCGATTCCGATTAATAGAGTGTATCCTAATTTGTAGCTGCCTTGTATTTTCCAAGAATGTTAAAAATGAAATGTCAATATCCTTAACGCGATAAATTAGATTGATAAACAATTATTAGTAGAAAATGATTTTGATTTTATTAACAATTTTTTTCAAAAATATGTACATAAGTAAATTCTTATAATTCCTTTTAGTGATCAAATAAACAAACTCAGATAATTTTTTTGCAACCATTTGTTGCGGAATGAAGCAAAATGGTACACTTTTTTTTATATGATCGAAATTCCATTAAATGCCAACGTTCTTCTTGTTATTGCTTCGATCAATCAATTGAAGCGGAGTTCTTAAAGCTTTGCTGTTGTTAAAGGCTCCCTACAAAATTGAGATGGTATTTATGAACTAGTCAAGAGAGTAATCATGTAAAAATCAGTACATATTACAATGAAATGAAGGAAAGCCAAGGATGATTAAAGTGGAAGAGTTTGGATAGGATGGTATCTGAAATGTTAGGGAAATGATTAAACAAAAAACTCAATGAAATCAGTCCAACCGCGAAATGTTAGGTGTAGGAAAAAAATCACAGTGCATGTATACGCATGATGGGAACAATTAGTATATTTTAATTAAATTACTATGTATCTTGAACATATACATATTTGTTGAATGTTGCTAAATGATAGGGTATGAAAATGATACAATACTTGAATTCCTTATAATAATACTAAAAGAAAGTGGTATAAGTTATTTTTGCCATAAAAATTTCCCGTCTTCACTTAAACGAATATTATATACTTAAAGAATGTGTGTACAAAGTAGACCGAACAAGATTTTTGTACAAACCTGATAGCTTTGTAAATGTTATAAGGTATATATATTGGACCTATTCGGAAACCAACATTTTGAGGAAATTCTGAAAACATAGTACTCAAGTGCAAAATTCAAAATAAACACGCAGAAAATTGTAACGGCTAAAAACGTCCAGGGAGACGAGAAGATCAAATAGAATAATATTTGAGGAATTATTTAAAATTACATCATGATTTATACTCATTATTTATATTTCTTTGGAACGTGAATTCTGTTACAGCTCCAGACTGATAAAACGGAACTCATTCGCTCAAAAAATAATAATGATGCGTATATTTTGTTAATCGCTTTTTTAAACTTTAGTGTCCATGCGGTTACTTGGCTGTCCCATAAATATTTGTACGATAAATCCAGTTATTCGTATAAAATTGGATAATTCCATGTTCAGAAAATTGTTAATTGTAATGATATTACCCAATTATAGCTAGTTTTAAATTATTATGCATTTGTTTTCAGCAAACATTGAATCAAAACAATCAAAACATTATTGACAGTTTACTAGTTTTCATTTTGATTTATATAAGTGTAATTTTATAGAACATCAGATAATTCTTTCTAAAGATGCTTGATTATTAATTGAATTTATTATTATATGTTCACGAATTTCATGATTTGTTATTAATTATAATATATAAAATTTAATATATTAATTATTTAATTGCGCCTTAGTGTGACCTTCCAAATCAAAAAGACGGAGCAGGATAGTTTGAAGTAAATGATGTAGTAAATCATATTATTACGCAGAAATATCGTAATTTCAAAGAAAGGAATGCTTTCATCGTGTCACGAAATTTCCCCATCATGCGAGTCTTAGCTGGATCAATCTAAGTACTTGTACGTATTCCGTATTCATAATAATATATTCAATGTTCAGTTAATGAAAGTACCGTGTTAAATTCTCAATTTCACACGTTGAAATAAAAAAAATGCAAAGTGTAAATACAAAACAATACGCAAACAGACCTATTGGTTCATGCATATGACTTCCCGAGTTTTGATTTAAATATAATTTAGACCAAAACACACAATTTGTTTGGGGTCCCATTCAGAGAATTGAAAAAAATTATTACTTACATACAAACAATGTGACCGACATTTTTATTGACCGCTGAACGTGTCTGACTCAAAATTATGGTAGTGAAATGTCTATCGAGTATTCTATCTTTCTTTGATTACCGTAAAAACGTATAGAAAAAAATATACTTAAAAAAAGAAAATATATACAATTAGATAAAAATAAGCTTTCATGTACCTAATACAAATCCATGATCATATACATAAAAAAAATCTTTGAGATGTAATTCCTTTCTTTATTAATTTCTTATAAGAATTTAACGTTTACAGCGGAAATTATTATAATTCAACACAAATAATGTACTGTGTAAATAAAATGGTTTATTAACTTTTATTTTAACTGATAAAAGTTCTTATAAAGATACAAATAGTTTTGTGCCCACATACCAAAGCTCAGTAAGCAAACAAACAAGTTTCATTCAACGACAGTATCATGTCAACAAGACACAACGGCTAACTAAATTTATCTTCGGTCATGAAGCATTGAAATAGTTATTTTCAACATATATTTGTTTCATCAAAAGTGTACATTTTACTAAATAAATCCGATAACTTTACGGTAAATAGTTGCACTTGAAGGAAAAAAAATCAACTAAGCCAACAAAATTAAACAAATTTACCAAACTCAATAAAAGCATGCGAAGAAATGATATATATACATCAATCAAATATAACTGTTTTACGTAAGAATTGTACGGAAATTAACATAACAAAGAAAAGGCGGTAGACAGCATTCCAAAAAAGTACTGGGACTACATTCAATTAATTTATAGTCAGATACTTACATGTGTTCCGGATGTGAACGAATGCAGTCAATAAGATCTGATGGTTTAAGTTCTCCTATGCAAATTCTATGTATGGCCGTAAACAGCGGGAATCTGTTTTTTTTTTAATAAAAAATAATAAACTTTACAAGTACCGTTAAATACGGTCACAAAATACTCACTTTTCCTCCATTTTTTTGGCTTTTAACATATAATTGACCTCTTCAGCTGTAAAGGGCCCTTGTAATTTTTGACCATTTAACATTTCTGTTTCAAGCTCTTTAATTGATTTTCCAGTCTTTACAAACGCCTCAGATACTTTCCTATTGCGGCCACCTAGTATATATGTATTATATGATATGAATAGCAATGTGTTTTCATCTCAAGGTAAAATGTACCGTAACAAGTTGTAATCAAATCAGCTACACCACAGCTTTCGAAAAATGTTGCTAGCTTGCTGCCAGGGTAGAAGATATCAACAAATCGGATCATTTCCATTAATCCTAAACGAATAACAGCAGCTTTTGTGTTATCACCTAGTGCCAGACCATCAACGAAACCAGCGCCACAAGCAACAATATTCTTGTGCGCGATCAATAAATTGTAGACTTTTGATATATTATGATTAAATGAAATATAACAATACCTTCAGTGCACCACAAACTTCCACAGCATCAACATCATCAACCACAACCACTCTAAAGTGATTGGCTTGGAATAAATCCCGCAATATTTTGGCATATTTAATGTCCCTACAACCAACAGTTGTTTCACAAAAATGCTCATCCGCGACTTCATTTGCTAAGTTGGCTCCCATCAAAACAGAGCACGGAATCTATAATGTTTTCAATATCAGTACAAGTTGATTGCATAACAATCGTTTTAAAATTACGCACTTTTAGATGCCTGGTAATAATATGAGATATTAAATCGATTCCACCTCCCTCGGCTTTATCGAAACCTTTAATCAAAGAAATGGCGACGGCTGTGGGCTTTATCTTTCCTAATAAGCTGGCACAAAAATTGCGGATAAACTGATGCGGCACAACGAAGATAAGGATATCAGCGGTCTTTGCGGCTTCAACGATATCAGGCACAGCCACCTAGAAATAAGGTTTGATATAAATTTTTCTTTGAAAGGGTACTATGGTTTTCTTTAATTATAAATTATAAAATTACTTTAATTTTGTTTTTAACCAGTTAACACAAAATGGTACAGTATCCATTTTTTAATTTCAGTCCCTGCTTTTACTTCAATCCACATTCAGTATATAATTATTGTCGTACATACAAAATTTAGCGTTATTATTTAGTATCCGAAACTTATAACTAAATATTTAACTTTGAAACAGTGCAATGATACTTCTAAAGTCAATGTATTTTATATTCACCACAATTAATTCAAAAAAATATACGACTAAATTGATTGGAAGCGAATAATCATATAGGACTTTTCTAAATCTACAATTAGGGCTGTTAAAAAATGTTGGACTGACAACTGCTAATGCCTGCAAAACTCGCCGGTCTTTGCACAATGGAAAACGCCCGTCAAGGTCGGTAAAGATTGTACCGAGACCTTTAATGTCAGAAAATGATTTAGACAAGGCGACGCACCGTCATGCGACTTTTTTATTATCATTCTCGAGTAGATCTTGCGGAACTCAAGTGTGACATACTAGTGTTGACATACTATATTCACGATCTTTCAAAAATCTGTGCAACTGTTCGTATATGTCGACGCCATTGACATCATCGGAAGAATACAACGGGCTGTCTGTGGGGCGTTTGTGAGCATCGAGAAGGTAGCGGCCAAGATGGTGCCGCACATAATTAAATACAACAGGAATATCTACTCAATTTTTTTGGTTGAATTCCTAAAACTAAAGAAAAGTTTGTATACACCATGACGTACACATAAAATAATAAATGTAGTTTAACGAGTAATTAATGCATCAGAGTTGAATGAACGCTGTACATTGATTTTTAAAAGAAAATTTTATAACGCACACAATCTTCAAACTTGAAGTGATTAATTACTTGAGTGCAACTGAAGACTAATAGGTCATGAATGTGATTATTGAAGAATTTCTATCAATGAATAAGTATAGAAATTACAAACAAAAAATATTTCGTGCATTATTTGTATTATTACATCCGGAGGTAACAGTACATGAACTACGGATAAAGTTACTTGGACTACGGATAAAATATTGCATTAGTAAATTATTTTCGCAAAGGATACTTCGGAAATCGGCTGAAGTTTTCCTAAAGAATCTTATCAGAATGAAATTAGACTCCGATTTTGAAATAAGAGAGGGATATCTATTACGACAACTGAATTTTAACGTTGTAATTATTTTTTTTATTAAATATCTACTACTTGTCAAGATGATGTTTGATAAATGTAACACAGAAAACAGGATCGCACATTGGCAAAATCAAAGACATGTGTGTCTAATATTCAAGTTTCTTCAATGTTATGTTACATGATTCGTTACTTTAGGAGTATTTGGGTATGTATTAAGAACTAAAGTGTCACATGCAGATATTGCATTGCTGCATACAACTTGGTACTCAAAGCCCCTTCAATTTGCTCCCCTAACTTCAACACCATTGACATTAACAACTTTATAAAACGAAAATCTGTTCCTTCCTATCTCCTCTGGGAGAAAACTTCGGATTGGTACAAAAGAGCCAACAAAAACAAACTATCCATCAAAGACTATGCCAAGCATTTAGAAACTTCTAAATTTTCCCGCCATGATATTACAAAAATCACTAGACTCAGACTCGGTCACACCAGACTTTCCCATGAACACTACATTAATAAAAACAAGTCCTCCATCTGTACATACTGCAATCACATTAGCATCCGTCATATACTTTGTGAATGTCCACCACTCCAAAACCAAAAACCTCCCACCCCAATAAATCAACTCCTTTCCAATCCTAATCATAATAACATTAACTCCATAATAGATTTTCTGAAAACGACAGAACTTTACAATTTTATATAATCACTATGTTAATATATATCTATACAGCCTAAGGCCCTCTGTTGCTCTGGCTACTAAGCTATGTTATAATTTGAACTATGTTGTAGTTTTTTGAATAAATAAATAAATAAATAAATATATAAATAAATTGGACAAATGTGTGGAATTACAAATTTCCTAAATCTCTAAAAGGTTAGTATTTTAAATACAATGACAAAAGTTTCATTTAAATATACCTAGGATATTGGGTATACACCACCCGATATTTTGTTTGAAGACAGTATTATTCTAAAGCTTCAGCATTCGCTGGATATTCATGTATTTAAATAAAATGTAAATTTTTTGATAGCTAGCCGTTATAACGAAATAAAAGTAAATGTAAAAAAAGTAGTTATGCTAAAGATGTTATGAAAAAATATGTAATTATGCTAAAGGTATAAGTGATAATGAATATTCGTGTGGAAGGGGCATTTTACGAAACTAGTATTGATATTAGTCTTCAATATCATATTCCTGTGTTTGAAGAACCTATTTAGGTGTGAATCGACAACAGCATCAAATTTCTCTAGTATAAAATAAAAAAAATATATTCAGACGCTAATTTATTTTGAATTTGAAAACTTCTTGGCATGTTGAATGCAGTAAACATTTCAAAAAATCTCCACGGTGTTCATTCTAATTATCACTTAGTATAAAATGCCAAAAAAAGATCATCAAACAAATATGATAAGAAAAAACGGTCGTCTATCTGCATATATTGGTGGTAAGATACAACCTTGAAAGTTATCAAATTGATAGGTATGCACGACAATTTACACATTTATAAATTATTTATAAGTGAAAACGAACTGAAACGTAAGTATGTATGTATGTGAGCCCATGTTGTTTATGTTTTCACATCTAGAACTGCAAATAACGCAAAAGAGTGCCTATTGAAAGAGTGCCAAAAAATATTCCACAAAAAATACAATATGCATAGGTGAATAGCTATTTGCATCGCTAAGCAAAAAGTTGAAATAATATCGGAAATTGCCCAAAAACTTGTTTTCGACTACCCATAACCATAGACTCATATTTCTCTTTTAAGCGGGCACACATAAGTACGTTAGAATTGACAAACCTATACATGTTTAAAGTTCTTTAAAGGGACAAATTGTGGTTCGATTTTCACTTATATAAGTACTAGATATGAATCGACAATCATATTCAGATAAACGCAATAAAATATTATAAACATGCGATAAAAACTCTTCACAAGTAACCGAATACATCTCCCCATTGTTATCGATTCAAAAATTTGAACTAGAGGCCATTCCTTATCAAAGTTTGATATTGTATATGTACTTCCAATTGCCCCCAAAATGTTCCACAGATGTGCAATAAAGCTAAAAAGAAAGATGTGTATGTGCTAATGCAAAATGTGCACAACTGCATTTGCTTAAATTAGATAACCTTTACGTAAGAAACAGTTTAGCCAATGACCGTGACATGAGTATTCAATGCTATCTCTGTAGAGATGCATCCTTCATTTACACATATTCCTTATACAAGCTTTACCCAAGTTATTTTTAAATGTAATCTCTCTCTTTGCAACAAAACAAAAGCAAAGGTACTTACGACATTGGGTGGCAATTTGTGACCAGGCAAATATTTTACATTCTCGTGAGTAGTGTTGATAATTTCAGTTAACTTCTTTCCATCTATCATTTCTTCATAGACATACATTGTAACTCGTTCCTCGAATTCAGGTAGTTTCGCGCAATTCGCTCCTACAATTTTGGCTATTGCCGAACCCCTGCAACGTGGAGTGAAACAATTGTAATGTATGTTATATAATGCTGCGCATGAAAATGCAAGTTGTTCCACGATGCAGTATGTCGAAATGCAACGTATTAAAATTACAAACGATTTCATACCAGTTTCCTGAGCCAACAATGCAAACGGAAATCTTGTCAGTCATTCTGGTACCTCGTACAAATTAACAAAAATAACCGAAATAAAAAGCAATCGAAATTAGAAAAATTTGTGCAAATTTATATTTAATGCAGCTTAACAAAACCGATGATGCGCTCGAACCGACAAGAAAACACTAACTGAATGCGACTATACGTCGTGTGCGATTAGACTCTCTACTCAATTTATTATGACTTTAAAGTGGCAAACAACGATTAAGCTCTATTTTGCACATTGAGTTGACTCCGACCGGGTATGAGATAAATAAACCAGTCGATGACGTTGCTTAGTTATTTGCAAATGTTTAATTAGTAAAAATACTTTTTTAAGGGCTTCACATGGATGTATAGCTTTATAGACCAAGTTCAAAGACTTTTTCTCTTTATTTTTTTGTTACACATACTTCTTTGTATTTTTACTAAATTTATTGTCATCTCATACTTCTTATCAATTTGACATTTTCTTTTTGTGGCATTCGCACTTGGACTGAAGATTGTTTAGTGGACAAATATTCTTAGAGTGATGGTCATTGGATACATCTGAAATTGAATTCGTATTTTAATTCGGACTACGATTACATACGCTATAATACTAGTATGCTTTAAAAATACAACCTTTGTTAAGGCGGTTTCCTTGTGTTTTCTTTACAAAATAACCATGGTCAAGCGCAAGCCACAGGACATATTCATTGTACGCTAATGGCAGTTAGCATTTATGATTTTGCAAATTATCTTATTCAAATGAGTTATTTATAGAGTTTAATATTAAAATGTCCAACACGTCCAGAACTTTTCATAAGAGGGTCTTATGGCATAACCAAACTTTTGTTAGCATTTTAAGTCTTATACTTAATAATGAAATTGAGTTGATATCAGTATATATGTACGTAAAAGTTGATGATTGGACATTTATTTTAAATGAATTCGAATTTCTTGACATAAATTAATAAAATCATTCCCAGCCGTATCCCCATATTTATCAAGGATTTTTTTATGGTGCTGGCAGTGATGTGACTCAGTTGTCAAAATAAAATAGCTTGCTTAATTTCTGGTTGTCATTGTCATTGTCAAATATAATCACTGAGTACTAGTTGGAATTTTATATTGAGGCGGTTTTTATATTACACGATATTGATTTCATAAAAAAAAATTGTTGCTAGTATTATAATGCGGTCACGTAGTCGCAGTCGAAGCTTTTCTCCAGCCACGAGAGGATATAAACATAGAGACACTAGAGTATCTGATAATAGAGACTACTGCGACCGATCCAAGAAGAGGTCAGTAACGCCGGACTATAAAAATCAATCAAGTTTTAGAAGGAAATCACGGTCTCCAAATAATTCATACCGTGATCACAGATCTAATGATCGATATAAACCGAGAAGCGATAGACGGAATAATCACTACCATGGAGCTGCCACTCAAAAGGAAAATAATTTTATGGACATACGAAGAGCTGAACGAGAAGCAATAGGGGAGGAGGGGACTTCAACAGTATGGGGCAAATCACCCCAAAAACGTGAAATATACACTGATGACGAAGATAATTTGGAGAGTAAAACCCTTGCGAATAAAAACAGTGTATCAAAAAAGAAAAAGAAGAAATCAAAACACAAAAAAGTTTCGGGTTCTAAAAAGTCAAAGAAAAAGAAATCAAAGAAACACAGAAAGAAATCGAAGCGCAGTTCATCTAGTAGCAGTTCTGATAGCTCTGAATCAGATGCTTGGGTGGAAAAAACGAAGGGTGGTGACAACGCTGCGTCGGAAAAATGTTCCCGCGACTCTGATGCAACATTTGCAGTTCCTAGTGGCGGTAATAGTCTAACAGAGGACTTTGGTCCAACTCTTCGGCAGACAAGTGGCTTGACACAGAAAGACTTCGGTCATGCTCTTTTACCTGGAGAAGGTGCTGCAATGGCAGCATATATTGCTGATGGAAAACGAATCCCTCGTAGAGGTGAGATTGGACTCACATCCGACGAAATTGCTCAGTTTGAGTCTGTTGGATACGTTATGAGTGGAAGCAGGTAATATAATTTTAATTGTTATTTAAGTGAGTTATTAACTTAATGTTGTTTATTGTGTGCAGGCATCGTCGAATGGAAGCAGTTCGAATACGTAAGGAAAATCAAATTTATTCTGCCGATGAAAAACGAGCGTTGGCCATGTTCAGCAAGGAAGAGAGACAAAAGAGGGAAAACAAGATTCTCTCGCAATTTAAAGAAATGATAAATTCAAAGCTTAAAGCGGACAAAAAATAACCGACTATTTTTCTTTAAAAAGTGTAAATAAACATAATAAAGTATGTATTTACAATTAATACAATATGTTTCATATAAATTTTTTTTCACACATTTTTAATTAATATCGTCTAGTATTGAATTTGCCAGGATAATGCTGTTATAAGTCCAATTTAGTATTAGATAATGAAAGTACGGATAGAGGTAAAACCAGTAAAACCAGTCAGAATAACTAAGAAGTTGTTCGCAACAAATGCTGGTCAATATAAGAAAAGCTATTTAAATATATAGTCCGACACTGCAATTTCGCGTTTAAATAACGACATAACCAGAGCACTGATTAATATAATCCTATTCTTTAAAGAAAATAAATTTCAAATAGAGTCTAATGATTTGAGAAAATTTTCGTCAGAACTGTCCTTTCCATAACGTACGCTTTCTAAAGAAAGTGACGTTTGAAATAATTTATCCTGAATTTACCACACTTTCTGTCAAAATTTGGTGTGCCATTTATGAAGCATCTGCTTTTTAAAAGTTTTTAGGTTAATCGTTAGTTCTATGTGAAATGAGTACAATAATCAGTTGTGCTTAGAATTAGCATTTACATAAATCGAAATTAAGAAATCAATTTGATTAAACAACTACTAGAAAATAACGATTTCTTTTGAACATAACCAGACATACACACATACATATGTACATAACCCAAACAATAGAAAATGTTCATGTGCCAACTTACCGGTATACAATCATTTTGTCAATAGTGTTAAATGGGTTTAGTGGTCAGCTTTAAATGCATGAATTGATTTTAATTAAAGACGACGCCTAAAAGAGGAGTTCAATTAACATAATTGCTGACCATAATCAATCAATCATTCGTCTGTGCATTGTGTAGCCGGCGTGTTCCCATAATACGGCATCATGGAATCAAAACATCGCCCTTCACCTAGTGAAGTGGGTTTGATTACACCTAGTGGAGAACAGCCCCCTATTGCAATGGATTTTGAAATGTCCCAAAACAAGCCAAGTGGAGTTTCAGAAAAGGTTCAAATGAAAAAGCAACTCGGACTACTAGAGGGTGTAGCCATTATTTTAGGAATCATCTTCGGGTCGGGGATTTTTATCTCGCCAAAAGGTGTTATTCGTGAGGTGGAAGCTGTCGGAACTTCTTTAGTAGTCTGGGTGCTGTCGGGACTACTTTCAATGATTGGTGCGCTTTGTTATGCCGAATTAGGTACAGCTATACCTAAATCTGGAGGAGATTATGCATACATATTCGAAGCTTTTGGGTCATTGCCGGCTTTTCTTTATCTATGGGATGCAATGATGATATTTGTGTGAGTAATGAGAACTTTATTAAATTACTTTATGGTTTATATATTCAGTCGTCAGAAATGTAAATACAGACTTCTTACCTACAAGTTTCACTTGCATATTAAACTAATTCGAACAAGTTATGCGTTGCCATTTGCTTCACAAATGTATAGTCATCTTTAATACATTCTTGTTTCGTTGGATGTGCTTTGAACTTTAAATTAAAAAAAGCTTTATTTGTTGCATTGTGGGTCTCAGATAAAATTCAGATGCTAGCAAATTCTAAAGTCATTTCTATAGATTTAGTAGTTAAGTCTTTATGCCCATGTACATATTTTTTGAAGCGACTTAAATTATGAATACAATTAAAAACAATAGTGAAACTATAGTACATTTATTCATACATATGTACCCGTTATGAGCGAGGTATGAACATTCGATTATGTCGACGCCTATGACGGGCGATTGGGTTCAATTGCAGTTGACAAAAAACTTTAGAACCCCACATCTCGTGAGAGAACAATATCTGGATCCTCTACGGGCTAGCGATGGGCGATTGCGAATGAATTTCACAATCGAATAAATTGGATTGTCAAAATGTCGATTTATTCGGTCTCATCAGAAAATAATAATTTACAAATTATTCTCAGTACCTACTACAACCAAGAGAATGCCGGGTACTAATGAACCATTGTAGAAATGTATGCATTCCTCAATATATTCATATGTTGGCGTCAGTGTAAAAAAATTAGCGTAAGGCTGTTGCTCCAATAAGAAACTATACCTACCAAAATAGGAACATTGGGAATGGAAATGCAGCCAAACCTCTGTTAGTGGAACAGCCTTAAATCAAGTCAAACCGAATTGGTTTCCGCGGGTATTTGAATTTTGGAGGCTCGACTTTATTCCTCATCCTTCTCACCCAATTAGTGAGAGAATTGTACTCTCACCCTCACGAAATGAAAAAGTGATAGGCAATTGCGAGAGTGCACGAAGGACCTACAAGAATCGAAAATCAACAATCGACTCCGCTCAATTTGAATTAGAATAATTGCGTTTTTATTCGCAGTTTCCTATCGCTAGTCTGAATTTAACGGCTTAATACTGTATTAGTCAGGATAATCCTAGAATGTCTTTGATTTATAATATGTATATACGGCTTATCTGATACTGATCATCTGCACATCAGAGACTAAAAGATATGAAGAACCTTTTTGAATTCCTATTAATTCGTTGTTTTCTTATTTTCAGGCCAACAACCAATGCGATCATGGGACTAACGTTCGCTTCTTATGTCCTGCAGCCATTCTTTTCAGAAGAATGTAAAATTCCGGAAGGTGCCTTGCAACTTTTAGCAGCAGTGACTATTTGTTTTCTTACATTTCTCAATTCCTACAATATGAAAGCTACAACGAAAATGCAGAATGTAATTATGTTTACTAAGATCGCTGCTCTTGTTTTAATAATAATTCTAGGCATTGTGTGGATGGCAATGGGTATGTACCATATTTCGTTTTGAATAGCAATTGCATTGATTCAAAATGTCAACGTTGTTATTTTATTTATGTTTTGCATTTCTATTCCCTTTTGTAGGAAATGTGGAGAACTTTAGTAAACCTTTTGAAAACTCACAAACAGATCCTGGAAAACTATCGGTTGCATTTTACTCAGGTATATTTTCGTATGCTGGATGGAATTATTTAAATTTTATGACTGAAGAGCTTCGTGATCCATACAAAAATTTACCCCGTGCGATATATATATCCCTACCTCTTGTTACGGCAATATATGTTCTAGCAAACGTATCATATTTAGCTGTTTTAAGTCCTCAACAAATGATTGCATCCGAAGCAATTGCTGTGGTATGTGTTAAGAATTTAATTTCAATTTTTATGTAATATGGTCTAATGGAATGATTTATGATTTTAGACATTTGGAAATAAAGTTTTAGGAGTCTGGTCTCTCATAATACCTATAATGGTGGCCATTTCAGCATTTGGAGGGTTATCAGTTCATATTATGACATCGTCGCGTATGTGTTTTGTTGGCGCTCGAAACGGTCATATGCCGGCTATACTTTCCCATATAAATATTAATAAATATACTCCTACGCCATCATTAGTATTTTTGGTATGCATGAGTATAGTATATTCACTTGCAGCATATATAACAATTGTATGATCATTTTAATTTTCAGTGTGCGCTGTCAATAGTCATGCTTCTTGTTAGTGATGTGTACGTACTAATAACTTACAGCAGTATAGTTGAATCTTTCTTTATTATGCTGTCAGTCTCTGCAGTGCTATGGTTTAGATACAAACGACCCGATATGGAAAGGCCTATAAAGGTTAGTAACGATATAATTGACAATATGAAAATAAGAGTATTGAGTATTTGCATTTATATTTTCAGGTTCAACTTTGGGTACCCATTGTTTTCGTTATTATCTGTGCATTTTTGATTGTGGTTCCATGTTATGTCGCTCCGTATGAAGTTGGTATGGGCGTTCTAATTACAATTATGGGAATTCCCTTTTATTACGCTGGTGTCGTATGGCGAAATAAACCAAGTTGGCTGCAAAATGCTATCGGTAATTAACTAACAGAATATTCTAAATCAGTACTAATACTAAAATGTTTATCATGAAATTTCAGGACGAGTGACTTTTACGTTTCAGAAGATCTTCATGTCAGCCAAAGAAGACAAAGACTGAATGTTTTTTTTTTTTAAAATTGTGTTCTCTCTGTCTCTTTCAAGAATTTGTTAATTTATTCTAAATATTTTTATTTGCAAATGATTTTTATACGCTTTTAACATCACTCTTGGAGACTTTTTCTAGTTTATTTTGGTAATACAAATTTTTCTCAGTGTACGAATTTAATCTCGCTTGTATCTCTTATTTTTATTCGTTTATTTAACGTGCATTTATTTTTGTGTATTTGAGATTTCTCTCTTTTTTTTAAGTATTTTTTTATAATTTTTAATACGTAAATAAAGTGTGATTTTCTGTAATTTCGAAATTAAATTTATTTATTTTTATTTATTGGGAAAAAACAAACAAATGCACAAGCCAAGCTTAGGTCAGCATCACATTGGAATTGCGTCAGCATGATATTGGCAATGAGAACACGAACTGAACAGGCATAAACCCTTAAAACATCTCTCGTAAACAACTGTCTTCCCAGAATTGTCAGCCAAATTTATGAGTCCACTCTTTATCCGCGAGTCCCTCATCTAGTAAACATATGGCTCTAAGACAGGTGAAGGCGTTGGGGATGGGGTATACGTATTTAACACCAATAACCGTATATACCGAAGAATGGACATTAACAAATCCACATTTCAAGCAGAGATATTAGCAATAGAAATCTGGGAAGATGTAGACGGAGCTATAACTAACAAGTACATGTATATTCTTCCTAACAGCAAAGCTGTTCTTCTAGCGATCAAAAGCTACAAAGCCACACTTAAACTAGTATTACACTGCCGAAAACTGTTACATCAGCTGGAGAGGTGCTGAGGTTTGTAGTAAACCAGGGAGGGGCTATCCTTGAAGACCGTTATACGTTACTTTGTCACACCCTGCACGAGGTGCCTTTGCTTATACCGCGGATCTAGAGGAGAATAACTTATAGGCGATGTTTAGAAGACTTATCCCTCGATAGTTGGCGGAATTGAACGATACCAAGATTCCATTCGTGGGGAATGCTTTCCTTCAACCATATCTTACAGATGAATTGGTGCATGCACCCTACCAGTTCATCTTCAGCTGCTTTAAGGAGTTCTGCAGTCTGCACCAGCAGCTTTCTTAGTCTAGATCGGAGGGACAGAATTCTCTTCTATCGTCGTCCATTGCGTTGAGTGCAACATTCTGCCTGACAGCGGTATTGGTGTAGTCTTCGCCGTTAAACAGTCTGCAGAAGTGATCCTTCCAGATTCTCAGTATCGACTGCGACTCCACTACGAGTTAACCATCGTTCCGATAGGCTTCTGTCCGATGTTTATACCCTTTGGATAGTTGTTTCACCCGTTGGTAGACCTTTCAGACATCATTTCTGTCGTAACACCTGTTTTGGTGCTTGCTGGTACTGGCTACATAAAGGTTTCGCCCGTCAAGGAGCCCAACAGCCTGAGGCTGTGTTATCCGTCTTAATTGTCCAGTTTTGCATTGAAATCTCTTATAACGATGTTGGTGTCGTAGCTGGGGCATTGATTGTATGGCTTTTCTAGGAGATCATATAAGTCGTCCTTGCTATCGTTGTCTTTATTCTACGTTGGGGCGTAGAACAAGGGGCCGCTGCATACATTCGTTCACATCTAAGCGTTTGCAATAACGGCTATCAAGGGGGCGCCAAGAGGATACTGCATGTCCTTGACCTGTGCATTTACAGGGATCGATGCTGGCATCTCGCAAAGTTGAGAGCGATCAACAACTTTGCCCTGAATGCACAGGCCCATATCGTATTTATCAGTGTGGTTTCAGGCCTGGAAGCCCACCATCGATCCAATCTTTACATTACGGCAAATCCTCGAAAAAACCAAAGATACCTACCACATATTTGTCGACTTTATTGATGTATGTGGCAACGTGCTTGGAGACGAGCTATACAACGCCATGTCTAGTTTTGACTTTCCTGCCAAACTTGTCAAGTTGTGCACGATAACGCTGAAGAACTCGGGCTCACTGAGACCTTTAATGTCAAGAAAAGTTGTAGGGCAGGCCACACGCTTGTGACAACATCGTACTTGAGAAGGTCGTGCAAAATTCACTCGCCAACACAAGAGATATCATCTTCCAAAAGTCCGTGCAATTGTTAACATACCACCCAGCGAGCGGCTAATGAAGCGTTTGCTGGTATTGATTGGTTTAGCGGTGAAAGAGTTCGAAGTATATGCTGTCATCAAGAATGGACGCACAATATCGACGACTCGGTCGTCTCCATAGACAGCTACAACTTCGAGGTGGTTAAGAACTTCATGTACCTTGGGTCCCAAGTCAATAGTACGAACAAGTCTGTACTGATATTAAACGCAGAATAGCTCCACCGCCGTTTCTTTGGACCGAGCTAACATCATATAAGACCTTGATCATCTCTGTCCTGTTCTAAGACGCAAAAGCCTGGACTATCTCAACTGATGAAGAAGCCATTGGTTTTTTCGAGAGAAAAATTCTGCGTTCGCTCTTTGGTCCTGTTTGCGTTGGTGGTGAAGAAGATTCAAGAACGAACTGTAAGGGCTCCACAGCAACATGAGTCAAGCCAGGCGTCTACAGATTCAACGCCTTAGATGGACAACACTGCTCTAGCCAGGATTGGAATTTCATCGCTCTGGGTGAACACAACAACAATGGGATGGATTTTAGACCAGAAGTCGCTTACAAAGTTCATCGGTATTAACCTCAGTAAACTCAGAATCCTACCAACCAAGATTACAAATAAAACTTCATCATAGTAAGGCGGCCAGCGCTAACCTGGTCTACCTTTTCTCAACGGAAGAAGGAATATTGCTCTAGTACAGAAACCGAGGAAGAGTACAATGGCTAAAAGACAGACACTTGAACACCTACCAATACAACCCAAATGGCGAAGTAAATAGGATAAGAACCTGCATTGCAGCTAGAAAAGAGCTTAACTTGATTCGTCTACACGCATTCAGCGATGAAGATCAAACAGCGGTAATGCTAGAGCGGAAGAACTAATTCCCGTAAGTATTGGCATTAACATGCATGCGTTATGATGTTGTAGCTGATTGTCCAAACCGACTAACCAGAAGCCTTGTGGAAGAGGCTAAGAAGAGGAAGTGGGCTCTCGTCTTAGACTGTGACTCTAACTCACACCACACAGTCTGGGGTAGTTCGGAGTCGAACGACAGAGATAAAAATCTTTTCAATTTTATTTTAAAGAACAACCTCTGCCTAGTTAACATTGATAGCGAGCCCACTTTTGTTACCAGTATTAGACAGGAGGTCCTAGACCTTACCATATTGATCATTGGAAGGTTTCAGATGCTCCGTCTTTCTCGGACCATGGACTCATCTTCTCCAATCCAATTCATCCAAATCAGGAATCCTAGAAACACCGACTGGAGCATGATTCGCTCAGGAGGAGAAGAAGGCTGACAAGGTGTTTGCCTCACAGGGAAATTAACAATACAAACGACCTTGAGCTAACTTCTAAAGCGTTGACACGCACCATCACCTCCCTAGTGGAAAAATGATCTTGAAAAAAATATGCAAATCCAAATACACTTCCCATTGTGTACACAAGAGCAATGACCTTAACCGCTTTTCCATCTTTGTCTACACAGATGGTTCGAACATGGACAGGGGAACTGTCGCGAATAGTCAAACATGAACTGTTCGATAAGATTCCCTGACTACGGCAGTGTTTTTTCAAGCGGAAGTCAAAGAAGCGGCCAAAATGATATCATTGCTGGAAATGTTGATATTAGCATTCAAATTGACAGTCACGCGTCCATTAAAGCAATTTTGGCTTTAGAAATCAAGTCCAAGCTAGTCGCAAGCTGCCGTGAAGAGCTCAAGGTTCTTGGCGTACAGCATTCGATCACTCTATGCGTGGCCGCGGGGCATACTCATAAGGGTATAATCGCAATGAGCGGGCCAAAATGGGTAGTTTGACCGAAAAATTCCACACGATGATCCTCATTACAGATTTGATTACGAAGGTCTTCTTCATCCATTTCTCCAAGGCAGTTGTGAACACACATTTTAGTCTTATCAACATTAAGCACATTAAGCAGGCAGTTTTCTAATATAATCGGAAATTGCTCACTCTCACCAGTAAAACTGGTTGAACCTGTACGCAATGCTGCTACACGATACAGCATACACATTTTTAGAACTATTATTCATCATTCTCGTTGAGTGTACAGTTCCATCAATAAAACATATAACTTCATTTTTGACTTCAAGGATGTGCTAAAGATCAACCAGACTAGAGATAGCCTAATCTAAAATGACAAAAGGCTTACTTGCCGAAAAGCTTCACAAGCTCCTATTTAGCCAGTAACCACCATTAATACAGGCCCTTCAGTAGCGAGTCCCAATTTGTTCGAAAACTTAATCTCCTCTCTGTGTGTTATCATTATAATTAATTTTAAATAAAAGACTGCAAAAATAGTAGTAGTACGCAGGTTGTTCACTTTTGTTATCATCAAATCGAAACTGTTCCGCTATGAATACTCAAGCTCTCGCAATCGAAACTTGGAACCGAAACTTACTTTTTTCAAAGAATTCTGTAGTTTTATTATTATTGAAAGAGATTAATATAAATTAAAATTAATTTTTATAAATAAAAATCAATGTGTGTTTGTCCTTTATAGAATCTCAAGCGGTAAAAGATGTCTTAGGCCATTTTGTTCAGAATCGTCTGCAAAAGGTTTATGGCACATTTTGTTTCGCAGTTTCATTGGTTTTTTTAAACATGCGTAATAACACGAGTTAGGTATTCTCCACTAACCTTCCTCATCCCGGTCTGATAATGTGATCAATTTACATTGCCGATAAAGAAATAAATAAGTAAGCATTCGACTTTCGAATGAACTTAGTTGAAGGATTCCACTACCGGAGTGTATGAATATTGCACCAAAAAATCAGTCTATAGACAACAATCACCAAACACATTAGTGTTTTATTCATCTACTATCTAAAAAAATTAACGTTATAAAGTATTGTGGATTGTAACTTGTGAAAAGTGCATCAATAAGTGAATTGTGATTTGTGCTCAAGTATAACAAAAATAAAAAGGGAAAAATGGCAAGGAAGAGGAACTGTCCAGATAACGGCAGAACTTATAACAACAATCGCAATAATAACGATAACAATAATAGCAACAAAACTAGTCTTGGTTAAGTGCCAACGAAATTCTATAACAGTTCCGGCAGCTGATAGCTTTGGAGGAAAATAACGTGTTGGCGTTCATTAACTCGGTTGAAGCAAAGAAACGAAACCAAAAAGCATCCCCAACATATTCGTAAAAAAGCAAATGTACATATCAAAAAAGGACATTGCTGGAAAAAATGTCCAAAAAATGGTTGGAGAGAAATATTAAAAGGAAAAGCAGGAATCACTTCTACTAGGTACAGTACTTCAGTGAACTCTATTCATAGTAGTTGTCTGAGTAAGAATACTGTGCATTTGAGTACCGCATTTAAATACCCAACCACTGTACAGCATTCGATCACACAATATGAAAATTAATACTCTATTTAGTTTCAGTCATACAAGTGGGTTCTTATTTGAAACAAAACATATACCATATTAACTATCAAAAATACACTGAGTACATTGAGTGTGGAAAGTGAATGTATCCATTTTAAACAAATGGATTCATTTGAAATATATGCAGTGGGCATTTTGATTGTAGTTATGTCTTGTGAAGACAAAAAAGCTTCTGCCCCCACAATAGAGCATTATTTTTACTAAACAAACCAACATTTGTGACACAAGTTCAATGAATACATTCATTGTAATGAATGGATTGATGGATTCATTGCACTCGGTGTACTCAGTGTTGTGTACTCATTCTTCGTAAGTGCACTGAACTAAACTTGATGACTTAATATTACATCTATTGTAATACAACCCAACGAAAGAAGTATGTTTCCGAACCGAACCATAGTTGAAATAGAAATAAATAAGGAACGGAAAAAATGTTCAATGGGAGAAATTATAAATATATTAAGTTGAATTACTATTATTCCTCAATATCGTCAGCAAAACTTTTATTTGGCATTCGATGATTTTTCGACTATGGATGGAAACAACTACGAATTAATTAAAATAGTGAACTAACAAGTTAGGATAGATACTTATTTTAATGGCAGTATTTTCGAGTTAAGACGCGTAGTTGAAATCGATAGACAGAAAATATTAGAAATTCTTAATCAAATCTGAGGATTGTATTAAAGAATTTGCAGAAGCAAATTGTATACTATGACATCGATTTTAAGGAACTGTAAAATATTCGAACAGCAGCGGCTGTTTTCGAAAATAACAAAAAACAGCCTTTGCCATTAAATTACTTATTGAAATTCTTAATATAATTTAATAAGAATCTTTTAATTCCAATCCCAACAAAAAACGGCATTGAAATAACTTCTGAACTTTCAGTTGTAATTGAGATTGCCTTACATATTCGAGAAGAAGTTAATAAAAGAATTCGATTTTAAGCCGATAAGTGATCTTCTGACGGTGATCCACATTCAAGGCAAATTCTACAACATCAGCCTGATATGTACACAGGGCCCTACCGACGAAGGTGAAGACTCTGTCAAAGAGGCACAGACTTCACGCTTCCGACTCACTAACTTTGCGACAGGTCGTAATATGATCATAAGTAGCATAAGTTTCCCTCGCAAAAAACACTCAGCCACCTGGCGATCTCCGGATGGTCGAATCGCTAATCAAATCGACCATGTGCTTATTGATGGACACGCGTCAAATATGCTAGATGTGCGAACATACAGGGGGGTTCGCAGCAAAATTCAGGGCCTGACTGTCTAATGTCAAACTGCATCAACCAAAGGAGAGAAGCTTTGACTTTTGATGTTTGAGCAAACCGGAGGTTGCCAGAGCCGACGAAGAGCAACTAAGTGAGAGACTCTCCGGTATGTCTACGCCGAACATCAACGCCAACGATATGTGGTTGCATTGCCGCTCAGCAGAAACCACCCTAAGCTACCTACCACCATCGACCGTGGTATGATGGCGAGTGTGAGCACAAAAAATGTGCAACCGACGAGGCATATCAACGGAAAACTAGAGCAGCGCAGCAGGAGGAAAAGAACTTCTACGTCTACAGAAAAGGTCTCTCGCAACCTCCCAGCTCAAGGATATTGAAGAATCTAGGAACAAACGAAAAATACGGGCCTTTTATAAAAAAGCCAAACGCCTTACCTCAGGCTTTAGGACAGACGCCCAGGGTTTCCGAAATTGCGAGTGCAATCTAGTTATGGACCAACAGGAAATGGTGGATGTGTTTGAGCAGCACTTCGAACAGCTACTTAGCTGGCCTGACCAGAAGAGAGTGATAGGGAATCAGGAGAAATACTTCGTTGACTGGAGATGGGAATCTCCTCTTACACATTTCAATGTTGACTCTCTGGGCCAGCAGCAGTTTTATATTTGTTAACTGTGTTGCGTCCTCGTTCGGGAAGATATATCGAATTATGAATTATGATACTTACCTTTCTATATGTGAAGTGAATTTATTTTTTGCTCGGCTAGTATTTTCTCGGTTTTTTGATGGTCCATGGAGCTCGAGATTCTGATAACAATCGATTTGCTTCCGATTTTGATCTCAACATTTTTTGAGCCAATGGTGGCCTCGACTTTTTAATACTATTATTATTATATTATTATTTTGTTTGAGAAGCTTTTTCTAGACAGGAAATACTCTTTGAGCATTGAGCATTGAGCATCAGTGACTCGAAAGAGGTGGGTCGTGAAAAATGTTTTCGTAGCACAGAGCAGGAATCGAAGGTTGGGGTCGAAGCACATACCCACAACGCCGCGGGCCACCAAAGGAATTTCTACCTAACTCGAATTTTATATTTGCCATATTTTGGCATTCTTCTCAAATTTTTCCATACAATAACCCACCCTCTAACTCGAACAAATATTGATAATTTGATAAAATTTTACTTAGAGGGAGTTCACTGTATTTGTAGTAAGAAAAGATAATATATTTTCACACAAAAGCAATCAATTCGATATTCCAATTACGACTCAATTACGTTAATGTAAAATGTATATGTATGTTCAATTATGTATTTGACTTAATTATCTTATATCTGAAAAGCCCGTGAATTACTTTTATGTCTTATGTTGCTATTATTTCTTAAGCCAATTAAAGCCTTTAATATGATCTTGATCAATTAGCTTTTGTAAATTATTATATATAACTTGCCATTGAGGACTACTTCATGTAATGTCGTGATAGTATCGCGGCGGACTTAAAAGAAATAATATTTGGCTAAACTAGTGATGACGTTATTAAAAGACTGCAATTATTTCAGAATAAAGCAGTGTCAGTTAGTGCCATATTAAGCTCGTTAAAGTGGTTGTAATGAATGTTTTAGTATTTTTATTATATAAAATCAATGACCTAATGCCATAGTACATTACCTTACCAAAATATGTGCAATATAGTAGAGATGTACAAGCATATAACTTAGTGAAATACCAGACATACATAAACAACTAGACACATATTGTATGCTTTAAAAGGTTTTGTACACAGTTTGCTAAAAATAAGTAGTTCTACTGTAAAGTATTGCAAAAAAACTGATTTACAGTAGCTCAAAAAGGAGCTAATTGATACAAATTTAACTACATTGCGTACAATTGCGTAAAATCAATATATACATACAACATATTCAACATATTATTGAATCACAGGCGTTCATTTGTCAATCATCTGACTTTGAATATTTCTTAGGCTATCACTTCTAGAAACCTTAATGCAAGTAAAAATCAAGCAAATTTATTTGGTAATATTTATTATCCAGTTAATTAAAAATGCTAATCGTATGTCTATAGAAAATGCTAAACACTAATGTACATATCGGATAGTTCTTGTCGTCCTTTTTTATTTTATTATATTTTTTCCAATATTTTAAATTATAGACATGACATGTAAATAAGTAAGTAAGTAAATGTGGAATTATATAGCAAAAATGCACAGACACAGACTCTTGCAAAGGCACATTTGAAGAGCGAACTATCATTAGCGATTACTACTATCAGCACATTAAGTGATTACCATGATGTTGTCTTGATGAATAATACTGCACTCAATTCGTATTGAACGTGATATGATATTCGTACGCAGTCAAAAACATTAAAATAGCGCTAACGGCAACTCAATTTAGAGTGACTAAGTGTTTAATGACTTGTTAAAGAGTTTGTTCGGTCTCCGACACTCTCCCTCGTTTTTATAAATGATCTCCTGTCTGCTACTTTTAATCCAATACCCAGCTTCGCGTATGTTAATTCTGATATTGACAGCATATTTATCTGGAATATGAATAATAGAGTGCAATTCAATGCTTAAAAGACCCCTGATAATCAGCCATTCTCCATAAATGGCGTTTGTAGGAACGATAACATATTCGGGGTCACCAAAAATGCTGCAAAGTGTATGTCTAAAGCAGAATACAAAAGCGAGCGATTAAACTAATCGGACACAATAATATCGCAGAGTCATTACACTCGCTCGAACAGTACCGCCTCTTTTTTATCTCTGTTTTACACTTTTTTAACTAACTATGCTCAAGTGAGCTAGCCTCTAGGAATGCCTATCAGTTGACCCTTAACCCTACATTCAGGTTTAGGGAAAAACTTAAAGACTAGTTTTTCAGTACATGCTCTCTTCCTTTATACCTTCGGCCCACTTAAGGTCCCTTAGAACGCACAAAACTTTTTCTTCTTTGTATGGCGTTACTGTCTAGGGTGGACCTGGGCCTCAACCAACATGCCTCTCCAACTAGCGCGATCTCTACCTAGTTGTCTCCAGTTTCGCAAACCAAATTGGTTGAGGTCGGATTCGAAGATTGTTCGGGCCGGAGCTGTGGTGTCCATCCGTTCTACATGACCTAGTCATCTTAAGCGTTGGATCCGTAGACCCCTAACTAGGTTCATGTGGCTGTACAGCCCATACAAGCCCAAACACAAATAGGCCCAAAGATCGCACGTAGAACTTTTCTCTCAAAGAGATCATGAACTCCGCGCCGTATAGCAGGACTGGAATGAGCAAGAGTTATACTACGCTTGATCTCCTCGCGCCTCTCTCTGCTGCAATAATCGTAGTAGATGTCGCAGTTTTTCATGCTTTTCTTGCTCGGCCCATCCCATTGCACTTCTTGGATGGCGGTGATATCTGCTTTATAGCAGTCAAGGGCCTCCGCGAGTTCTTCGGCTGCACGTGACCTGTTAAGAGACCTCACATGTCACGTGCAGAACCGAAAAGTATGTTACTTGTTCATTCGCTGGTTGTCCCTGAACAGTTATTTTTTTTACGTGGTGAAGGCATTAACCCCACGCACAACCCCCAACTGGGAGGTCAGGTCCATTTATTTTACCCTTGCGCGAAGGGTCCGGATGATTCTGGTATCGGTAACCTCGCTGAGGTTGTGAGTGCCGCCGTTGACCCTATATGATAAGGTTCCTCCGCCGCCAACTCTACTCCAAAATCCCGATATGACCTTGAAGGCAACCTTTATATCTGAGCTCCAAATATGTCACAGTAGCTCTAAAATGGGGTGTACCTGGTAGCTCTAGATGTCGCTCGGCTAATGTGATGATAAGCTCCTCCGCCGCATCCATATATCCGTAAAGAGAGATGAGTCCTGATGAAGACTTCTCCACTCTTCCCCTCTCTCGTTTGCAGTCGCCAATGACGTCCCATGGGGTTGGGTGCCCCATCTTCAGTCGAAGGTGGCCGGTTCCCGGATTTCACCACGGGGTGGTAAGAGTAGGAGTTCATTGACAGAGGCTAAGTGCAGACGCCTGTGCCTGCATAAGTCGCTTGACAACGTTTCGAACGCGCAAAACTACTAAAGTGATTTTCGATAAAGTTCAATTTCCTAATACAGATAATAAGAGGGTAGTTTTTCTACGAAGTTTCATCAAAATCTGAACAGCCATATAGAAGGTGGATTTCCGCATACTTCAAAAAATTACATTTCATCGACAAAAATCTCAACAAAATGTGTTCAAGTATCCTTATTGATGATTTAAAAGTTTTTCCCTGCGAATCAATCATTCTCTAAAGCTGAGTTCGTAATAAACAAAGAGGCAAATGCAATCCACAACCTTCATGATCAAAGAATCCGCAGTGAAGTATCAGTTCGCACCCGTACTTCTTTGTGAATTTGAAAACTCCATGTGAATGTATCATCAGAGTTTGCGAAGTTCGCAAGTCGTAGTGCCCTAATATGAAAGGGCCCTAACAAATCTCTAAAAGATGTGTGCATCGTATATATGAGGTGACATGACAATGTTAAATTAAATAATTTAAAGTTTATGTGGAATGTTAAGTTCGTAGTTGAAATTCCCCTTCCCTCTCCTGTTTGTAACACCATCAACACAAACAGGACCAAGTATCACACGCAGAAACTTTCTCTCAAAACGACGCAGAGCTTCTTCTTCCGCTCTTAAAAGCGTTCATGTAGGACGGGGATGGTCAAAGTGTTATAAAAGTCAAAGTGTTATAAAAAGATAAAGTCAACTTGGTGTTTCGAGAGATGGCTCTGTCACTCAATTACCCCTTGAGCCCAAAGAAGCGAGATTGATTATTGTCTCTGTTTACTGCAGAACTGGGGTAATCGAAGTACATGACTACTTCAACGTTTCTGCCGCCGATTACGGCGTTCTGTTCGAGCCGACGATGACGTGAGTCGTTCAGTGATGACAGCATGTACTTTGTTTTGTCCTTATTGAAGGCCGCTGGCATCTCGATAGTTCTCGCAGTCAAAGGGGTCAGATCTCATGTGGACTGAACAACTAACCTGACATTGCACTCCTTCGACCATATTTTACAGATAAGCTGTAAAGATGTCATCTCCAGCTGCTTTAAACATTTCTGCAGACAGTCCGTCCTCTCCAGCAACTTTGTTCGGCTTCAGTAAGTAGGTATAGGGACCGATTTCTTTTTCATTTTAGTCCAAATTATGTGGAAGGGCACTTGATAATAGAACAGAAATACATTAATACGACCTGTAAAATATGGAAGTACAATTTGAATGCATCTACTAAGTGTACCTGTATGAAATGAGCGTTTTTTAGAAAATATTAGTAGTATTTTAATTTGTAACAAGTCCTTAGTATTTGTACCTTAAAACAATCAATTATCAGTACAAACGATTGTATATGTACTATTAATTTCTTTGACAATAACAAACGTACTTAAAATGTTTTTTTTTCAGACTGACGTGTGCTTCTAACATGTTATTAACCGGATAAAAAGGCAACATGTTTGTTTTCCCTATTTTGGAAGCCCAATTGCTTAACTGCGCCAGCAGTATCTTATTTTATTAACTTATTTAATTCGCTATTCTAATTTGTTAAATCATATATTAGACCTGAAATGACTTTGCACTTTATCTTCACAGTTTTTTGTTAAGATGTAGAAGCAACCTTAAAAATTAACTTGATATTTAAAGTTATATATATAATATTGGATTTACACCTCTATCGTCAGACCGACACTTCTGTATGGAGTCTCAGTTTGGTGGACAGCACTAAAGAAGACTATCAACTGCAAAGCACTCAACCGAGTACAAAGACGGATGGATCGACCACTCAACCATTCTCAAGGAATTCAATTTTCTTTCCAGCGACACAGACCGCATACTACCCCAGGTCATCTTCGAGAAGAAATTCTCAATCAGCAATCGTTCCAGATCGGACTGGCTATCAGACAGGCATACGCTGAAAGATCCTCTGCGCATTTTCACAGATGGATCGACGACAAAAGAAGGGGTGGGTGCGGGTGTCTATCCTCAACATTGCTATCTCCGTGAAGCTCCCTGATCATTGTAGGGTTTTTCAGGCAGAAACCTTAGCGATTAAAGAGGCGCTGTCATGGCTCAAAAATAACTTGATATCAAAAAGGGATATCACCATCTGTTCCTATAGTCAGGCCGCCATAAAATCCCTTGACAGTGTCATGTTCTACTCAAATACATCCCTTAATTGCAGGCTGAGCATTTCAACATTCGCTTCATGTGGGTGCCGGCACACTGTGACATACTAGGAAATTGCAAAGCCGATGAACTCGCCAGGTGTAGTACAACCTAATCCCTATCAATAGCAGGGGTACCACCTTCCTTGCCGATCGCTACAGTTTACCATCTTCTTAAGATCCCCACGATTAAACCCACTAATGACGAATGGCTAGAAGGCACCACCTGCCTTAAAACAAAAGAAATCTGGCCATCACTCAACCTAAAACGGTCACTCAGTCTACTTAGACTCAGCAAGCCCTCATTGGATCCTAATGGGAGTCATAACCGGGCACTGTGTAATTGGCACTCATGCTCGCAAGATGGGTGCCCCATATAATGATTTTTGCAGAAGCAGACATGGATGAAAAGGAGGAAGAGAACACTCATCACCTTCTCTGCTCCTGCAGTGCTCTTTCCAGTCATAGGTGCCTTCACCTAGAAGCCTACTACTTCAGCGGCCGTAACGAGCTAAATAGTGCCAGCATTGGCCAACTAAATCGCTTCATTAGCAGCACCAACTGGTTCCAGTGTTAGGAAAAGTCAATCCGCGTGGTATCACCTGGCCTAAGTGTGGCTGCTCTTCAGCAGTAAACCACTACAATCTAACCTTACCTAACCTTCGTGTTTTCTCGAACAATAAGAAAATAAAATGAACTATTTATGGACTGTATTTACATAATGTGTATATATGCGGGTGTTGTGCATTTGTGTATTTAGATAGAAAATGACACAATTTCAATAACTAAGCAAAACATATTATACATGTTGTATATGCACGTATATGCTTAAGTATGATTATTTCTAAGAATATATTTTACAACTTCATATAAATTAATTTGTCTAGACTGTGAACCGGCGAAAAACATCTTCACATCGCATCGCACATCTTCACAATGCATTTTATTCGTTATTTACATTCTAAAATATAGGACATTTTCTTTATAGAAAATAATATTTATATTGCTATGAATCCTTTAGTTAAACCAGTCCCACTTTGTGTGACTGATTTCTGATTGCAATTTCGATATTGGTGTATGGTGCGTGTTAACATTACGCATAAATATTCGTCTATTGCCTATGGGCTGAAGTGTTCTAAAATTATCAACTAAGGCCCCATCAATTGTATCCTGAAGTTGCCGAAAGCGTGAGATCTAGAAACAAGATTAGATCAGAAATTAAAGAACACATAATAATAAAATTCTTACCTGTTTTGGTGAAACTGGTAGCGTTTCTGGATAAAGCACCCAAGTGATTGCTTCCGAACAAGGTGGGGTGGTTAAAGATCCTGTAGCAGAGATGCAAATGAATTGATAATAGATTATTTTTTGTGAACAATATGTGTTAAAATCATCAATGAATTTGCATTCAAGTACGAATATAGGTATAATGCACACTCGAGCTTCTATTTTAGAGACAAACACATACAATTGATCATTTTTATTTGAATATTTAATTAGTCTGGACATGATACATATATAAATTCTCTATGACACATTCATATAACCAAACATTAGTAATGTGTACGTTTTCTAACCGAAACCGCCTTTGGGATTTCATGAGTATCAAACCCTACTTATACAGATAACTATGTGCATTATATGATTGCAGTGTGTGTATGTTATGATTTTATTATTATTTGCTGCTGCTTGTTTGCTGCCACTTTCGTTGTGATACCATAATATAAAATAAATTCACATACTTGTTATTTATAAGAGCAAGTCACGAAGAAGTTATTATATATTAACGTATGCAGACCGCGTACTCATCTTGAAGTATTATATACACAAAAAATTTTGCTTAGAAAAAGCCTAATAACGTATCTGTCCATGCACATTTACACATATTGTGTTCGATGGCTACATTAGTCCCTCAAAAACGTCCATATTTTCTCAGAAAATAACTAAACGATCAATATAGCAGGACGCTGGGTGTTGTAATTATTTAGGGGTGTAAATATAAAGCACACTCTAAGAATGGGATGAACGGCTACTTAATACGGTTGATTCAACTGTGAGTCAGTACGATACCCTCAGTAATTAATTCGAATTAATTCGAACTACTACTTTCAATTGAAAAGATATTGACTTCAACAAAGTAATGTAACGCTTATACCCATAGCGCAATTCAGCGTTCTAACCTTCTGACTTTGAAATGTTTAGTACGATACACGTAAATCAATTGCTTAAATCGGAATAAAGAGTTCTCGTGGTGACACTTTACGGACCATAATATCGTAAGCCAGATCGCAAAGTTCTAAGTGGAGCTACTTCCTACTCACTCGAGTGTAGATTGTTTGGATTCAGTTTGAGTGACTATTTGTGTAATTCATAACTACTTGTGTAAAGATTTTAGTCCTTGTAATTGCATTCTATGTCAAATGCCTGCGGTCAATTTCGATATGGAGAACTGAGTGTAAGTCAAATAAACGCGGGCAAGCGCCCATTCATGTCCAACCGACAAAATGCATAATTGCGATTTGGCCTTTAAGTTGCTTTTTCGTCACGGACATATTGAGTTGTTTTATTGTACATCTGCAATTACCCGAGAAGTTGATGCAAATATATAGGAATTAACGAATGTGTGTGAGAATGTGCAAACAAGTTAACTCTAAAAAAATCTGTATACACTCACCCCTATAGGTATAAAATCTATCCAGATCCACATTCAAAAGCAACGATGACAACGAAAATGTTACATTCATGTTAACGTAATCGTGAGAGTTCTCTATCATGGATAAGTGTCTGCAAATTGTCATAAGACCCTTGTGTTCTATGTCATCTAGCTGTGAATGTACGTATAACTTCACATAAGGTATCCCATTCGCGTGTATTTTCATAATACTTACTGCAAAGAAGAATCCTAAAACAGCAGCACCATCAGGATGCGTCAATGCTTCCGTTATATTTTCATATTTTTTATTACGATGAACGATGTGCATTTCCATAGTGTATCGGATATCATTTATCACATGCTCTGCACCTCTATTGTTTTTGTCACCCCAGTGAAAGTGGATACCTTCCACTTCAAATTCACCTGGTAGTTTACCACCCCGAATGTAGGGTCGAATCTCACCCCCATCGATGGCTTCTTGTGAAAGTTTAGGGATTGAAATTGAAACTGAAAGCAAACAAATAATGATAATGCGCACATAATGAGTGGACGGTTGTATTAAACTGATAAGAGACCTATCCAATTATGCTCACCTGTGTGACCATTATTCATTAACTGAAGAGGGTATGGGAGTAGGTCGTGATATCCGATAAGGTCAATAGCTGGCATATGCAAAGCAATGGTCTAAAATTATGTGTTTACATTGTTAATTAATTAAGTCATAGCGTCTATTGTATGATTATCCAATTAAATTGGACTACTCTTTAATTTATGAGTGAGCTATTTACATTGTCCAGAAATTCAATCAATTTATAACTAGTTTGTAAATAAGTTACTAAAATGTATGTCTTTACCTTGCTATAATGGACTGATATAGGTGATTGTGATTTTCCTGAGCAATGGCCATGGTGTCTGGCCCATCTTCTCTGATTTGGTTGAGAATAGCCAAAACCATGACTATTGACATCTGAAAATTAAAGATCTTAGTTAGTAATAATACGTACACAAGTAAATCAATAATTTATAACAGTCACAAAATATTTATATTGTCAAAGTCTTCACCACAACCAAATAATATAAATATAACAAATTGTTGGCAACCTCTGATAAGGGTGTGTAAACATTTTATCAAAATGATTTAGTTGACTGACAGCTATCACCGACAGGCTTTTTTATTATTGTATTAGATTAGCTAAGTTTCGCGTGTACATTATTTTTAAATTACTAAATTTTAAATTACTAACACTGTGAGTAATTTTATAAATTAATGCCATGGACAAAATAACAAATTGTGTAGGTACTTATTTCCCTAAGTCAAAGTTCTCTAACTCAAATTTTTTGTTAGCCATATTTCATTCTCCGCAATGTTCCATACAGAAAACCATTCTTTATGTCGAACTCTCCAAAATTGGAATCGATTTTAATGTACCGTGATTGTTCGACTCAGGGATAGTCCACTTTATCTGAATATTTATCCATAAAAACATTGAATGACGTTATGATGAACCAAGAGCAATATTACCATTTTGAAAATATAACGTTCGCAAATTCTTTTCTGTTATTTTTGTTATTGCAACCAAGAATTAACTTGTAGAAATTGAGAGCATTTAATTTGCCTTGTGATTTTCTCGATGTCATGTGACTTCATGTGACTTCATCATAGTTCTAGAGATCGTGGAAAGATGGTGTTTTTGCATTTGTGTGATACAGGAGTTTTTAGATCTGCTGTTATAACCCACATGTCGGTTTAACCGATGTCGTTGTAAACGGTCTTGACTTTACATCAAACAAGTTTGTATGTACAACAATAAAAAGATTCAGAGATCAACTTCGGAGACATTTAAAAATCTATCACTTCAAACATGCCTCAGTCTTAGGGACTGGCATAAATATATGTATATCTATCTATCTAGATATATATGTATAAAGATGTATGTGTGTAAGTTGAATTGGAGTTTTTAAGGCATTGATTAGGCATAATTTCTCTTACATACTTTTACAGTACGGGGCCGTCGAAAAACAAGCAGTACTCGCACTTGATAATTTGTATTTCATTTACTAGGTGTACCGGTATAAGCGTTTTTTGAAAATAAGACACTAATTATTAATGGGAAAGTAAAAACTATCAGAAATTGTTTGTTGTGCAGCACTTAACATTGCTGCCATTTGCTTTTGACTCAAAGTGTCATCTCCATCCAATATCGTTTGCGATTCGGCGTCTTCAAACTTTTTTGGTGGTCTTCTACGTTCTTCATTTCTCACATCAAAATCATTATTTCTGAACCGTTGAAACCATCTTTTGCATGTTGCTTCTGATAGAGCATGATCACCATATGGCTCGACAAGCATTCGATGCGACTCTGCAGCACTTTTCTTCAAATGAAAATTTGCTTTCCGCAAATCATCACTTTCTGGTACAAAATTCGACATTTTTAACAAGATGAAAACATATGATTTTGTCTGTTCAATGAATTATAATAATAATATGGGTGGCGCTACAGTCCGTAGAGGGCCAGAGCCTAACTTCTCAGCAACCACTAATGTTGTGCGTGCTATTGTCCTCTCCCGAGTGGAAGGGACCTACAGTTTTATGCCGATTCCGAACGGCCAAGTTTGAGAAGCTTTTTCTAGACAGGAAATACTCTTTGAGCATTGTCAGTGACTCGAAAGAGGTGGGGCCGTGGAAATTGTTTTCGTCGCTCAGAGCTGGAATCGCACCTAGGACGACGAGGTTGGGGTCGACGCACATACCCACAACGCCACGGGCCACATTCAATGACTTGATGTATACTAAATATTTTTCACAGATGTCATAGCAAACAAACAAAAAAAAAAATGCTCGTTCACAACAAATGTTCCCTATCGAGACATTTGTATTATCTTGACGCTCACTTCATACTGGTACACCTGGTAGATCAGCTTTTTGGGTTAATTTCTCACATTTTTGGGGGTTTTGCAGTGAAAACTCAATTATTGTCCCTGGAGACATAACTAAATAGAAACTTTGCCTTTGCTTTATAATAAAGAAGATGAACTGCGAAATAATATTCAATGCTTTCAAGTGTATTCATTCTGACTATCTGCGTTTATTTTAAAGAGTTTAGTAGTCAAAAAATATCACAAAGACGCTGTATGGAAATTTTGCGAGAATAAATTAATGCCGTTTTAAATTTAAAATAAGAATAGATTCGTTTAGTATTTATAGTTTAATATCATCATTCTCCAGACAACATTCATATAAAATCGATTACTTTTTATTTTCTGTTAATTTGCTAGCTTATTTTGATTTACCCATTACAAAGTACTTATGGTTTTATACTGCAAATTAAAAAATCATTATATCAGATTCGATGTACACACGTATGCGCGAGTAATTACTGATACGCAAACTTACTTGACATTCAAACTTATTCCTACCACGTTGTTCCGGGATTGTTTTTGTCATTATCCATCAAAATACAAGTCTGCTGTAGATAAGCTATACAAAAGTATGATCACAACCCACATATGTATCTGTCGATTACACAGTATTTAGACTGAAAACCGTTTAACTAATGGAGGTTTTTGGTGAATGCACACTTTCTCTTGATATAAATATATAACATAATACGTATGTATACCTGAAGAAAATGTTTGCCAACATTATCAAATCGGTCAATGCCATTAATGAGTTCGTTTAAAAATTCTGTTTCGAGATCAGACACATATATTACGTCACGGTCGATGAGAACAATTATCACATCAGAAATGCGTGTGATGTCAATGATTTATTCAATTGTCAAAAAGTTATACAACATTCGCTAATTGAAAATCTAAAAAATTCTCGAAATATCAGCGATATATTAAAAATGTAATGTCGTTTGGAGATTTGGTTATGTAACTAATTGTAATAATAATTAAGACATGCGAAAAAGCATCCACAACATTAGGTGGGAAGGAATATGTAAAATTAGAGAACATATATTTTATTACAGATGATGTGTGTATGTAGATGTGTGGGAATATACAAATTAACACATTTATTTGAATCTCCCATATCTACCTGTGCAATATGAGTGATGAATCAAAGTGCATCAAACTTATTTCCCCATATTCGGTCATCATATAGATTTCTAAGATACATATATGTATGTGCTCATACATATATATGGATGTACAATGTACCATATGTACATACGAAACCTGTCTTGTGGTTTTGGGTGAGCGAGTTTTTGTTTTAAAATTCTTTTTGTCTTATTTGATATTCAGTAGGTAGTTTTGTTGTCGATAAAGACATACATTTATTGATCAGTTTTCGTGCTTCGATTTGATGCTTTGTCTTGAATAGCTTAAAAGTTCTCCATCCCATACTAGATACACGGCACGTAATCGAATCTTCGAATCAGCACAACATTCCGTCAATTGATGACATTGAATTCCCGATCTAAGTCATACACTTCTCACGAGGAGCTCGAGCATTTTATTCTCAGCAAAGAAAAAACTTAGCTGAATGTTAATAAACGACACCATTTGTATCAATTATTATAAATGGCTAATATCAATCTTAGTCATGTGCATATTGTCCAGCCATGGGTGCTGAGCTGAAGGCTTGCTAGTAATTCAAATAAATTTACTAAAATATTTGAATACAGTTGCATAAATCTATCCGAAAAAAACGATAAAGCATCAAAATGCATTCTAAGTCGCAAGACTATACATTTCCTTAATTTTATGGAACGTGATTCAAATTATATAACTTAATTCAGTGATATTAAAAATGTTGCTGCCTAATAGGTCTAAATATCAAAAAAATGTTCAAACATGTGATGAAATGAATTTGGATTAAGAAAAAAAAAATCGAGCATGTGATTGTTACTTAGGGTAGCACCCACACGGGCCGGACAGAAAATTACCTTAATGCAAAAAAAATTATTTAAGAACACAGCTAAATTTGTTCACGAGATTTGTTGTAATCCCTGAATATATATGTATGTATACGCATATGTTTAATGCAGGCGAAATTAAAAACAAATTGTTGCTTGTGGTTTGAATTTTGTTGAATTCATTGGAAAACCATTTAAATAAAATGTAGAACACGTGACATGAAATGAGTATCAGCGTAACAGATTTCCAGTTTTCTCATTTTAATCGTAATAATGAATGCAATTATTTTCTTTTACCTTTGCTCAATGATAACACAATAATTTGTATGATAAGAATGCATTTCACTGAAAGATTTTTATTCCCCACGGGTAGACTTAGCATTGTTATCACTTTCCAGCAAGATACACAAGCTTCAAATTTATACCACCGATCACCACACGCCCGGATTAGTTCAGAGACAGGTCCGTTTACCTTACTTTCTTACTTTCAAAAGAACACTGGTAAAGTCAGAACTCGTATTCATCGGTTACTCTCTAGGTATCGCGAAAAATATGATCGTTTTTTTTTTTGTTCATTGGATACAACGTCCATGTTATCGGTGATACATACATACTATATGTATGATAAGACCAAATATAGATCTATACTTTGTTTAAGATATCAATAAGACATGCTAATTACTTATAAATGAATTGAAAATCGACGAAATACTCACAGACCTAATTTAAATATTCGCATGTAATTGTCACACAAGCATGAATATGACGCATGGTGAGTGTATTAAGTCAGTTTTTGAAGGTATAAAAAAGCCAAATAAAACCACATTTAAAGGTTTTTTATCTTAGAAGGGGCAAACTTTTACTACTGATGATTTTCATGATAGATTCGTTATCAGCAGGTGGACAAATTAATTTACAAGTTCAATCAGTGAAATCTCAATTGATACTTCTGTATTGCGCTCATAAATAAATAGAATAATATAAATAATTTTTAGATAGAATTTTAAGAAAGAAATAGGTATATAATGGTTAGATAGTTATATGCATGGAGTGTTAAAGCAGAATGTAGGTATAAAATGGGCATATAAATATAATATAGTATATATCAATATACCGTACATACATATATACTGACATGTAAAGATTCCTTGGTAATAGAATACGAATGCAAAAGTATATATAACTACACACAAATTTACAGTCGAATAATTAGCCTGTGAAGCTTCTGAGTTAATTATCAATATACATTTGTACATATACAAATGACAGTTTCGATTGGATTTGTGTAATGTTATCTGATAAGACAGATCACAGAGATATGTAATCCAAAGTATTAGTTATGGTAAACTCATTGCTGATTATTTACATTTGTTGATTCATTTCAATGATAGATCGCTTTGGATTATTTACATGAATCACAAACGTGTAGTGTATTCTTAAAATAATCCAAAATTAATCATGGCATACACATATTTCCATTTCAACGATATTTGACCATACATATTTGACTATAGTGGTATGCATACAAAATTGAATGTTCCACTGTTTATTAGTATGTCCACGCTAAATCCGTATGCAATTCCCACAGTCTTCGAGCGATTGGTCATAGACTGTTAAGCCCAAATCAAGTTAAATCTATGTAAGTGGAAATAATTTTGAAGTAGTTAATACTCTAGGACTCATTGAACGACGCACGGTCGGTGAAACTTGGTATAACCAAAGTTCACAATAACTTAACGCCTAAAAAGATGCCTAAATTTAGTTAAAAAGATGTTGATCATTACAATAGATGTCTTATTCATATGGGATGAAGTAATAACATAAAAATGAACACAGTGTGGTGAGGAATATTATTACATTCATAAAAAGGGTTCGTGGAATTTCCAACTACTTGGGTGCGAAGTGCACTTGTTGCACTAATTGAAGTTAAACTCAACCAACCAAGAAAAAAAGCTATGTTATCGCCTATGTTGCGTCCCATAATGTTATTCGTTTACCTTTCAAATATTACCTAAAATGACAAAAAATTGAGAAGTTTGATAATCAAAGGTTCAGCAAATTGATTTTTTGAAAATGCTTACCGAAGCAGAGAAATAAAATATTGTGTCTGCTTTTGCAGTAGTAAGAAGGTAAGTGCTATCAGTAGGGGTAGGAGATGTTTAGAAGATGGCACAAAAGATTTTTGTTTTGTTTTCGTTTGTTGAAGGGTGATCTTTGAGAAAGAGCTTTCCTTTTGGAATGTGCTTTAATCCATCCGATCGACCTTGATCCTTGGTTGTACTTATTTTGAAACCTATTTGTCTGGCACAACATTTTCTGCCAGGGAAAAAGTATGGGCGGAGACATTTCTTGTCTGTGATTCAATACCAAGATAGTGATAGAAAAAACTCTCACAGGCACAGTCGGTTGGGGGAGGAAATCACATTCAGAGAGTGGAAAGCTTCTTTTGCTGATCACCTTCACCAAACGAACAATAAACAGCATTCATTTTGCTCTTTCTTCTTTTCTTAAACCCCATCTACATGTACATTTACAATACATGTAACATATACACAGCAATGGGGTATATGCCATCTATATGCCCGTATATTGTTTTGCTATTTGTATGTTAAAATTAATAGTTCTGATTTAAGAAACTAAAATAGGAACCTGGTATTCGACTGAATGTAGTATTTATTTAGGTACAAATGAGACCTTGGAAAGCTGCCAAGTACATAAACGGATACACGTCAAGCATCTCTTTTTCTCTCAAAGCCACGCAACTCAAGACCCACTTCGATAAGCCCCAATAATATCGTCACTATTTCACTATGCAGCCTCTCTGTTCATAGAGGAACAATTAGACACTGCGTTTACTCTGGATGAAGTCAAAGAAGTTATAAAAAACTCAAAATTTAATAAAGCACCTGGTATTGATCGCATCGCGTTTGAATTCTATAAAAATCATCTTACCACTAGGTAAAAAGGCGATTACAAAGACCCGAAGAACTACAAAGGGATTACATTTGTAAATACTTCAGCCAAACTGTTTACCGCCCTGATATATAAAAGATTGTACGAATGGGTACAAGAACATAACATTCTTAAAGAATTTCAAGCTGGATTTAGAAGAAGTTATTCTACAAACGACCATATATTTTGCCTAACAAATATCGCTGAATATTATAAGAATAATAAAAAAAGTTGTACGCCTTCTTTGTTTTTGATACAATTCCACGTGAAGCACTCTTCTACAAGTTGTTCAAGTTGATGCAGTTGATGATTAACTGATTTAACGCATATTGTAATTTTTGGAATATCTCTGTTAATCTTGAGAAATCAAAAATGATGAAATTTAGAAATGCAGGTGGACGCTACTTACGCTTGGAAAAATGGAAGTTAGACGGCAAAGAAGTTGAGATAGTATCCAGACACAATTATGTGAGTATCCTGATATCGTCTTCTTTGAGACTAGAACCACATCTTGAAGAAAAACTAGCGGACAATATGGGGTTACACAAGTTATGACGCTGTGGAAAATTGCTACGGTACTACTTAAAGAGGATATTCCGGTTACCGAAAAATACCCCTAATTATTTGCATGCACACACTAAAATTGGAACCCCCCCTCCACCCCTTTTTCTTATACACCATCAAAATATACTTAAACTTCTCTTAAAAGTACTAGAGATGAATGAATCCAGAATACCAAACGTAGTACTAAATAGTATAATTTGAACAAATGGAAATATTTGCGAAGAATGGCAGATACTGAACAATATCATCTCTTAAGAGAAAAATTTAGCTCAATTTTGGAGAACTTGGGCAAACACACTTGTGACCAATATGTGGTAGAAGCCGAATCATAACTATATAATAATAATAAGGGTGGCGCTACAGCCCATAGAGGGCCAGGGCGTAGCTTTTCAGCAACTACTCGTGTTGTGCGTGCTATTGTTCTCTCACGAGTGGAAGGGACCTACAGTTTAATGCCGACTCCGAACGGCCAAGTTTGAGAAGCTTTTTCTGGACAGGAAATACTCTTTTAGCATTGTCAGTAACTCGAAAGAGGTGGGGTCGTGAAAATTACTGTCGTCGCTCAGAGCTGGAATCGAACCTACGACGTCGATGTTGGGGTCGACGTACATACCCACAACGCCTCGGGCCACCACTATATAGAAACTATTAAAGAAAACTTAACCACTCTTAAAATGAGAAATCGTATTTAATTAACAGTCACAATTTTTGGTATTTGTCCAATTCTTAAAGAATTCCGACTATCAATGTTTTGAAAACATATCCTAGACGAAGCAATAAGTATCCTTAATGGAGGATGATAATTACTCAACTGCAGCACTTCGGTATATAAAACTTATTATAGATTTCTAAATTCATATTTTTATATTTTATCAACCTTGTAGATCCTTTATGACTTATGTCAATATTTGTATTGTTATTGTAATAAATGTACTAAAATAAAAATCAATTAGAGAAACAAACGAAACGTCACAAAAAGCGTACACAAATTAACCATATGACCATAGTTTTTGTTAGTAAAACATTTTTCAATATAATATGTGCCTCTTTACCACATTTTTCCACACACAACATTCTAAATACACTCTTTGCATCTAAAAGAGATATACAGTCCAAATTCGTTATAAGGACTTTCAAGGGACGACATATTGGTGGTTATAACCGATATGTCGTTTTAACCAATATCACGGCATGCGAAGAAAGGACATAATAAGATATGTCAGTTTTGCTTCCTTAAAATGCGTACTAATTTCGTCCCTATCATTTAAAAATGTGGATATAGTGGTGTGTGAAACGTAAAAACGCAAAACGAACAATGGCCCGAATACAAAACAAAAGCAACTGTAGGATTAAGCAGTAAAAGATCCGAAAAAAAGATTAAGCAGTTAAAGATCTGAAATCCTATGTATGTACCATATGTATGCGCACAGAAAAATTCATCGTATCTGTAAACAATCGCACCATCTATCCCGCATGGTACGGACGAATGAACGGATTTTGATGAAACTTGGTCTATTGATATATAGTGTATAGAAATAACAAAATACTCATTTTACGATTCACTGAAACTGCAGACACATCAGACAGTTCTGTGTAAAGTTTTGTTCCTCTCTGTCATTTTCGCAAATCGTTTATTTTGTTATTGTTATTCATAGCGGGTGCTAGAAATCACAGGAACCTTCGCTTCGGCTGGATACCAGCCAGTTAGCCGACTTCACAGCTGAATGCCCCCTAGTCCATCTAAGAATTTGACGGAATTTGTCCATACATTTTTGGAGAAATGAATCTGGCGGGTCATTCGTGAATTTTTGCCCTCAATAAAGTAATAATTCGTAAGTTGCCCACATAAATAAAAAAATGCATGAATATACGTCAAATTCATAATTCCTTTTGGAGCCTCTGTTCGTGAATATAACAAATTAACCAATTGATAGATATTATTAAAAGTATTATCATTCCTGAATACATTACTATTATTTGATTATATTATATCAGTCCAACGATACATGCTTTTGGTACTATTAATTAATGTAATATAACAGACCACTTTTAAAGGTTTACTTACAATTAGAGGATAGGAGGATAGAACTTCATATCTGGTACCAGCTCCTGAAAAGTAAAATATCTCAATACAGAGGAGTCATGGATATGTGTATACTCTTATTCTCTGAGTCGAGGCACCACAGAAATCGTATCATGAAGTGGAATATCTGTATCTTTATTTGTGTATGATAATACCCATCAAATTTGTTCTTACCGACTCCATATGAAAATCATGTTTGAAGTCGAGGTGCCTCATATTGGATTTGTGTGGATTTTAGGTGTAAACAAGTAGTGTGGTATTCAACTAATAAGACAGTTGGACCTTATAATGTAATAGTTTAATATGTTCCTAATGCTAATGCGTTTTTGGACAAGATTGTTTTTCCCCATAACAGGACAATGTCTCTCTCTCAGGATTGGTCTCGAAGACTTTCCGAGTCGGAAAGTTAGTGTCCATCTGAGTCGAGACAATACAAATCATTTGACAGGGCTAATGTCGTTGTACAGCTCGAAGAATTCATCGTTCAACTTTCTCCTCCAAACGACTTCTTCGCAAATCGAATATGATTCGAAAAATTTTAATTTTTCTTATCTGTGTATAGAATTTCCGAATATTCATCCTACTGTAGCGCTACTCAATTTTCCGGAGGTCACGCGTTTCATGCTCTGCTTTTTTTAAGGATAAGCCGGTGTTCCTCCCTTCTTTTCTGCTTGTAGAGCTCACGAGCAGCCCTCGTCCTTCTCTGCATCGCCGCTTTGTATGCATATATTTCGTCGACATTCCTCCTCCACTCATGAGTTTCTCCTTGTGGACGGGGGCTTTTCTCATGCCTTGACAACATTGCCATTGGTCTTCTACATTTGATGTCGGTGGCATAGAACTTTCTGAGAGGTAACTGGAGACTCAATTTTAAAATTCCCTGCATTTTTTACAGCACTTTGTTGGTTTCGCATTGTCCGCGAAATCCGCGTGTGGAATTTGTTCATCGTCGAATATGTAACCTGTGTTAAAAAGTTTGGTATAATCTGTAATAGTGAACTAACTTGGACTGACCATTTAGACAGTATAGTGTCGAATATGTATGCGTCTTTTAGAGATTTGTCAATTAGCAAAATTATACTCCCTATCAACGTCTAACTAAATCGGTATTTTTTCTAAATTCAAAGATTTTATCAAGTCTCGGAACATCGCCACATTCTCCTAGAATGTGAAGTAGACGCATTCAAAGAATTGTAAGTTCTTAATGTATAGAGATAACTCTAAGATCGTGTGTCAATCGCAACATCATCAATCTGATTCACTATTACCCCCACGCGTAACCCCCGAACCTGTAGGACCGGGTCCTGGTGCCTGGCAAGAGGCCGCTGCATACATTGGTTTACTTCTAAGCGGTTGCTTACAAAAGCTACTCAGAGGGCACCGCTAGGAGTCTGTATGTCAACTTGACCCGTGCATTTACAGGGATCTTTTATGATATCTCGCCAAGTTGGTTGCCAAGAGCAATCAACAACTTTGCCCCGGATGCGCAGACCCATGCTTCTTAAGATGTTTCATTCATTGGAAATACTTTTGAATTCGAAATATGCAAGTGCACTTTTGATTTTAACGAACGTGATTACCTGCCTTGAACGTCTAATACCATGTGTTGAAAAAAATATTGAGCATTTCTCAAATTCTTGTTTTTCATTAAAGTAAAAGAAATATGTATTTTGTACGTATTACTGTGATAGGTTATAATTTTTCGTGTGTGTTTTTTCTCAAAATATGCATACTTAATAACTTCTGCCCACTGATCAGAATTATACGTGTACAACCAGAATATTGTTAAACTACATAACACGTTACAGATGTTAATATCGATAATACACACTACACACCTAAAATACCATCACAAGCAAGTGTGTGATAAATTATGTTTTTCATCTTATTTGTCTAACTTCTCTTAGAACTTTAATGTTTGAAATTCTGTTGGTTCATTCTAATGATGACTTTGAAATTAATTTAATAATATCTAACAGGTGAACACAGTGTGGGTGGCATAGGATTTATGACTTATGATTTATCCTGTTCAGTTAATTTTTGCACTTTTTTATTCAATTGCTTAGACTGCCATCTTAATTAAAACATGTAAATACAAAATAGACAAAATATACTCAAGAATTGTTTTTATTTTAACTACATTCCTCACTACTGCGAATTACGGTAGAACTCATTAGGTTTTGGAATATCAGCAACCAAAAAATTAGCTGGAATGAAGTCGAATACATTTCTTAATACGCCCAATAGTATCCTTTCAACCGTCTCTGTTACAACTGGTCGAAGTGCTTCGAAGAAGTCTGGCCAGTTGGAATTGAAGAATTCATTGGTGCTGTTCTCTAACTCCTTATTTCCATTGAACAAATTATTGAATCGAGTTTTGAGTCCACCAATCATAAGATCTAACCTTACACTGGTTACGTTATAGAAAATCAATCCATCTTTTTCGTAAAGCCTCGTCTTAGTGAACATGTCTATATTCATATTATCTGTGAATTATACGGTTTTAGAATATATATTAGATTCATTTAAAAAACATCCTCGTAAAATATTACTAGTCTACAGAACTACAAGAATTTTAATTTTCATTGAATAAAATATAAATATATAAGAAACGCGACCAATTAGATTTGTCGCCGGTAACCTTATGCATTAAAGATTATGAATGCAATGTCCGCGAAATGTGTTGTATGCATATGTATGAAAAATATGTTTGTCGGTGTAGTTTGATTTAACTGAAAGCAATTATAATTGAACTTTATTGTATGTGCATTCAGTCATTGATGGGAAAATTAGGCTTAGAGAGAAGTACGTCTATGGTACAAATGCCGTGTCACCTCGCGAGACCGTCTACACATCAATAAGTACGTAGATTAAGTCCATGCTATGAGAATTTATTCGAAAGATGACGTATAACTAAAAATGACATCACTTGACTTTTGTTGGGAGTGGAACTTGACTCATTTTTCATAATTCTTAACAAGGGCATCAAGCAACCAAATAACAATTATTCTTTCCATAAGAATGGTGTATACTGTATACTCTTCTATACGTACCAATTTCTATAAACATGGTTCCATGTCCCTTAAGTGTAACTACAAGTATTTTTCCATCCATTTTGTACTTTCCATCCATTCTCATTTTCGGCACAACGATTTTTGTTTCCCAATGAAAGTCTTTTTTGCTTACTCTGAATTTGAAAATATTATATCAACATAGTATATATAGATAAACTTTTTATTTAAAAAAAACACATAAGTAACCTTTGAGTATCTTATACTGTAAGTTTAAGTTATAGTATTATACTTATTTTAGCTCTCATATGCCAATATTATTGTATGTCCTTTTACTTACTTGCTTTCTTTAACGATGGCGTTACCAAAACCTTTCACAACAAGGTCTGTTAAATTAGCTGATATAGTTGCTACTTGATTATTATCTTGCTTATATATTACCCGTTTGAGCATATACGGATCAATTGGTCCGATGGTTTTTAGTCCAGGTAGGCCTAAATTATATAAATTTAGATTTTTTTATATTTAAGAGTTATAGAAATTAATTACCTTTCGCCAACTGTCGAAATAAGTTCTGGGTTGAGTCAGTTGAGCATTTTGTGAATCCAGGCTCATATATTTTACATGGCTTAATGTATGTTGCTGTATACATGGTAAATTATTAGGAATTATTAACTATATAAGTATTTAGTTGAAAGATTAACTTCAATACTTCAATAATAGTCTATGGTTAATGTAATTAAAAGAAAATGAGTTAGCAGTCTAAGATTATATATAAATTAATTCATGCATTTTTTGTTGGACATAATCGTATTAAAAATAAAAGTAGCGACTGCGGTCACAATCATTTTGGTTTATCTAAAAACTCACATACGTATGTACACATATCTATATATGTATAGCCTTATGTCAAGCCAACACAATGGTACTCTCTTTTATGATTGTTTTTACTGCATAGGGTCAACATTTATGGGCAATCACTTAGCACTTATTTCTTCAACACCAGATATAAAATAGACGTATTGGAAAGGATCCAATGCGATTTGGGATTCACGACAAGTAATCACAGTGCACACCACAGCAAAGATGTTAACATTTTAGCGCAATGTTGTTAAACGCAACGGATAATGTGTGGACATGACTTCGGAAGTTTTTGTGTACGATTCTTGAAATTAAATTTGAGTACAATATCAACTTACGTGGCTCCTTCAAATAACTATCCGCGGATGTTAAGGATACCAGACATAATGTGACTACAGAAACTTCGAATAGTTTACGAGCCATTACGCTTTCTTTTTGAACTGTACACTGCAAATATAACATGAAAAGTGAATTCACAACTTGTGCAAACAAGTATTTATTACTATAATCACTTTTGCAATTTTTCTAGAATTAATAGTAGTAACATTGTATTTATGCATTTGATACTACAGGTACGAGTAGTTTAAAGTTTCACTCACACAAAGTTACTTAATTAGGGTATGATTGCGCATTCAGGTAGGGCTGCGGATTCATACTGAATACTTACTCATATGTAAGCTGAATCTAAATCATTTAATTCATTCACTGTATTCGTTTTTGTGTGGTTTTGTAGGATTTTGATTATGTAGGATAATAGTGTTAAATTCTCAAAAGAGATATTCTTCTTTGAAATATATACTATATACTAGCACAATTTATTTAATATATTGTATGTTTTCATAGTTAGTTTTCTTACGAAATTCTTACAGTTTTACTTTTTTGTATTTCGTTATGTATATTCAATATATCAATAAGTTTGCTCAAGAGTTTGTGCCTACATACTTTTGAAATGCAACTTCTCAGTTATTTAAAACCAAATCCATAAAAATGGTTTACGGTTACAATTGTTTTTCTCGTCTTACGTAACTTAACTAATAATAAGTACGACTAAAAGTTCAAGGTTTGGCCAATGGAAGCAGCAGGTTGCTAAAGGTCAAATCTGAGCACTAGTTAAAAACATGCACTCACCATACCTACCTACATAACTAATTGGGACACTTACACTCTTAAAAAACCTGAACTAGTGTCATGATCGGTTAATGATATTGAGAGATTAATAAGAATTTCTGAATATTAATTGCAGGGTACTATAGATATAATCAACAGAACGGTCAGTTCTTCTTGATTTTTTCTTTAACAATCATATGTGTTAGTTAAACAGGTTTGAAATGACAGCATAACTACAAAACTAGAATGTTTTATTGAAGGCAAATTAAACTGTAATTTCTATTCATTGTACAGGCTCTAATAATAATTCGAATATATTAATACTAGGTATATAGTAAGACCGGACAGCTCCGATCATTTTTTCTGATTGAGTGATGTCTGTGTCATTGATTGAGATGTATTTCTTATGGTTTATGTTTGATCTGTTAAACTTCGAAACCGGTCTTCACGGCTGTAAATCAGTGATATCCAATGATTATACCTTAAATCAGATCAGATGTCAAGAGCTGCGATTTAATTTCTATGCCAAATAAGCGTACACATTCTTGTCAGGTTGAGCTTCTCTGCTTACAAGTGAATACTTCCCTATTAGTATATAAAAATATAGCAATAATCATAGCATTGGCTTATTAAATTCTAGAAAGTAAGCTATTATGATTGCTTACATATTGATAAAGTGCACATATTAAGGATAATAACCTTAATATGGCTGCCTAAGAAAACATAGTAATATATAGTGTTACAAGCATAAGAAATAAAATACACTTTTTCTTTCGTCCCCTTTATTGAACATTCGTCCGCACAACAACCCTCTATCGACTACATGGTAGGCTTGAAGCTATGTTGTTTTTTCCCTTTTTGATGGCGAAAGACAGTGATACGACGTTTAAAAAATATTTGCTTAATCCTCTTGGGTCTTTTGGAGACAACTGAAATTGTTGATTTTTTCAAAGCTTTTTTTGCGGCTTTATTCAAATATTTCTACGGCAATACTAGATCGGAGTTCAAATGACAAAACATCTGTTCACACCCGCCCATTTATGTACGGAAAATCATATGGCTCTTTGGGTGTATAAATTAGAGATCGCACAAATTGTCATCGCACCAAAAGGAAACAAAAAATACCACAAAAAAGTACCCCGAAAAAACACAAGCAAAACATCCACATTCGTATAATATTCATTTATTAGAATATTCCACATTATTTCTCTTAAACTATATCAACACTATTCATTTAAGCATAATATCAAAATTAAAATTCTTCTTTTATAACACTTTTACGCCATGTAATAATTCTCACAAATTAATTTACCTTCAATACAAAATCTTAACCATAAAGCTGTTCTGATGTTGGAATATCAGAAATAAAATACTTAGCAGGAATGTAATGAAATATTTTTTGTAAATTGTCGAGCAAAATACTCTCTACAGTTTGCGTTAAGGTCGGCCGTAATGCTTCCAGGAAATCCATCCAATTCTCGTTGAGTAAAATATTCAAACTGTCTTCCAGCTCCACAGCACCGTTGAACAAGTTATCCAATTTTGTTTTTAGTTGACGAATTTTAAAGTCAACTTTCACAGCAGTTACATTTCCAAAGGTCAGGTCACCTTTCTCATATAGTTGCACTTTGGTGACAGTATTCATATCAATGTTTTCTGAAGACAAAAAGAGAGCGACAAACACAATTTCATCTTAAATACATTTTGTTTTTGTTGTAGTTTTACCCATTTCTATGAATAGTTTGCCATGACCTTTTAAAGCCAGCAGTAACAATCTTCCATCCATCTTATAATCGCCGTCAACCCGAAGTTTCGGAATAAAGAATTTGGTCTTAAAAGTATAGTCCTTTTCGTCAACCCTAAAAATGAGCGGAATGAAGAGAACGTTGAAAATTGACGAACTCACTTACACATTCTCCTTAATATTTGCTTGCCCAAGTCCTCTAATTACAAGATTGGTAAGCTCTGCGTTTAAGTTAGCTGCTTCATTATTTTGAGACAGTTTAACTTTACGAATTTTATAAGGATCACTTCTTTGCAAGTTCTTAATTTCGGGAATACCTGCATATACGGCAAGCATATTATTTCAAACACACACAAATATAATCGAGAGATTTTTACCTTCACGCATTTTATCAAACAGCTGTTGCATTGATTTCGTAGTGCACTGAATAAAATTAGCATCTCGAATACTACAGGAATCCAGAAAGTCAGCTGAAAGTTAAACAAGCATCAACTGTTATGAAAGAAATCTTACAGACAAAGTAAATCTAGTCAGTACTATTCCCTGGGATTTTAATTAAAATACACAAAATCAATACGTATATTTAAAGAAATACTTACGTTTTTCAATCGTGTAGTCCAAGCAAAGACTGCCTTTTGTAAGGATAGCCACAAGGAGGCACAGATAGATTTGTTTCATTACGCTGCCGAAATACTGAGTGTACTGTGCAGACGATTCAACAAAAGACGATTAAGTTCTTTAATTTCGTCGTCTAAGCTAACGGGTCAACATTATAGCAAACCTGAAAGATTTGATGATAAATGGAGTGACTATTTTTTTATTGAAACTGGTTTTGTTTGGATTTGCTATGGTAATTCGAATAAGCCAATACATATATTTTCTCATGTTTTAATATCAAGTCTTGTTTGATTTTATAGAATTGAAGTTTTGTTTTATTATTAAGTCTCTGACTCGTGGAACGAGATAACGTCGGAATCACTTAACAAAAAAGATATTAACTTCAACTAAGAAACCAGACTTACTAGTGTAATAGAAATATTCGCAATTAATTATTTTTAGTATAGAGCAAAGGTTGTAAGTGCTTAAGTTTATATGAATACATATATTCGTATGAAAGAATTGAGTAATTTTGGAGATATTTTATTGGAAATGATTTATGTCCTCTTATCTCATATTTGAATGAAAAAAAACCGCTTGGTTTTAGTTCTCTAGCTGATTGCGAACCCGGATATATAGTGCATAGTAAAAATTACTTATTTTTTTATAAACTATCTTTATGTGACATGACATACATTCATTACAACTTTTATAGCTTGTAGCAATCTTGATGTATACCAGTAGCTTGCATAAATTAAACAAACGACGGGACGGTTATAAGTTTTCAATTAAAACGTATTTTGTCATATATTTAGCTCTTGGTGTTATTTTACGACGATGAACAACAATTGTGGCTGTGAGCTGGAATCGAACCTACGACGTCGAGGTTGGGGTCGACGCACGTACCCACAACGCCACGGGCCACCACAACATCCTTATAAATCCTTAAAATATCCTTAAAAAGATAGAAAGTGCTTTAAAATGTTTTGCATCCTAATACTTCTTTTACCTATCTAGCAGGGGCTTGGCATCCATATAACCCGATTCCAACGGGTTACCTTTCTTAATGCGTCTCTTCAACTATGTATTATATCAATACAACAAGCAACATGAATCTCTTAATATGTACATATAAACAATATATTTTTGTGTTTCCGACAACTGCAAGCGACAATTTCGGAGAACACAAAAGTCACAATCTGCTCGTCATCCGCTTTCAAATCATTCTAATGCTTTACGTAAACGCATGTACTACTCACATCGTACTGCATGCCCCTTCTCTAACATCACCCTTAAGATCGCGGCGTATAGTGACATAGTTAAGATTGTCTTAAGTTTTAATGTTAGCTTTTAGCATTTTTGTCCAGCATGTAAGTAAAAGTATTAAAAATAAAACAAAAATGGAGAAAAAAGCATCACCCTTAAGAAAACAATCTCAAATCTATCTCTCTGTCCTTGTTGTTCCTTTATCGGTCGCTGTGTATGACATCTGTCTGTTTAACGCAAGTGCGAAAAATTACCCACTTTGCATCGGTTTATTTGGTCAATTTTGTATATACTTTTCCCTTAGATTAGGTTCTTTTTTACACTTAAATTATAAAAATAAGATAGTATTGCTTTTCTTATAATAGGGGATTTGCAATATAAAATACAGAGTTACCTTTTAAAATTGTCCACGCCACGCCACTGCTATCTAGTCTGAAAGGTATTTACAATGTCAAATACCTACGTTTGATATTAAACATTTTAACGTTTTAATTAAGTCTTAATTTTTTAAAAACGTCAACAAATAATAAGTGAAAAAATCATTAAAATTCCAGCACAAATTCCATTGTACCATTTTACGAGGTATACCGGTATGAAGTGAGCGTCAAGACACAAATGTCTCGATAGGGAACATTTGTTGTGAACGAGCCCTTATTTTTTTTGTTTGTTTGCTATGACATCTGTGAAAAATATTTAGTATACATCAAGTCATTGAACAGACAAAATCATGTTTTTTCATCGTCGTCGAATTTTGTACCAGAAAGTGATGATTTGCGGAGAGCATTAATTTTTTGTTTTCATTTGAAGAAAAGTGCTGCAGAGTCGCATCGAATGCTTGTCGAGGCATATGGTTATCATGCTCTATCAGAAGCAACATCCAAAAGATGATTTCAACTGTTCAGAAATAATGATTTCGATGTGAGAAATGAAGAACCAAAAGACCACCAAAAAAGTTTGAAGACGCCGAATCGCAAACGATATTGAATGGAGATGACACTTTGAGTCAAAAGCAAATGGCAGCAATGTTAAGTGCTGCACAACAAACAATTTCTGACCGTTTAAAAGCTGAGGGAAGGATCCAAAAGTGTGGAAAGTGGGTGCCACATGAGTTGAATGAAAGTCTGATGGAAAACAGAAAAAAAACACATGTGAAATTATGCTTCAAAGACACGTAAGAAAATCGGTTTTGCATCGGATTATTACTGGCGATGATAAATTAATTTATTTTAAGAATCCTAAACGGAAAAAAATCATGGGTTAATCCGGGACAACCATCAACATCGACTGCAAAACCAGATCGGTTTGGCAAGAAGACAATGCTGTGTATTTGTTTTTTATTTTTTAATACTGATCTCTACCGACAACAAATGATCAATTTGAACCATGCATTGATCGAGAAACGACCAGAATTGGGCAGAAGACACGGCAGTTTTTGCTCCATGACCATGCACCTGCACGCAAAGCAAAACCGGTTCAGGATACAATCAAAACACTTGGCTGGGAGCAGCTACATCACCCGCCGTATTCACCAGACTTGGCTCCTTCCGACTACCATTTGTTTTCATCAATAGGACACGCATTGGCTGAGCAGCACTTCGATTCCTACGAAGAAGTCGAAAATTGGGTGTCTGATTGGTTTGCCTTAAAAGACAAATAATTTTATTGGCGTGGTATTCACAAATTGCCAGAAAGGTGGTCAAAATGTGTAGAAAACAATGGCCAATACTTTGAATAAAATGTTTTTTGCTTTCATATTAATAATTAGTGTTTTATTTTCATGAAGTTGGGAAGCCACATAATATTTATTAACATGAATTTGTAAAAAAACAATTTCATTTTAATGTATTATATCATATATTATGAGCCCTGAATTGTTGGAAAGAGTTAACCGACGTTTCTTTCATCTACGAATATATATATAAAATAATATATATACACATTATATATCAACATTATGCAATTATGTTTTATATATACTAAAATATAATATATAATATACAAAAATGAACATCTTAATACCATTCAATTTCGTGAACATTTGCTGGATTCAATTTTTCTTCTATATAAAAAATCTTACTGTATTTGCTAACAGTTGGTATGTCTCTTTGAGCACCATTTCCATCAAATGAAAACCATTGGGGATTCATTTAAATTACTGTGGGATTTTTTTTTCATTCAATTAAATTACTTTGGGATTTCTCGAGTTCACTTATTTCTCCTAATGGCTTTATTATCGACATTTTTTATTCACTGAGTACCTTAATAAGATAACTATGCATCACTCTTGATAACTATGTATATGCGGTAAAAGTTGTATCAGTCAGAATAAAATCAAAGCAAACTACCCTTCAATTGAATGACATTTTAAATTATAACGTCAAGGTGTTCTCTTTACATATGTAATTAATGTTGATCAGGATAAGATCGGATAAGAGATTGCAGGTTTCGAAACGTGAAAATAATGAATGACAATATCATGCGAGCGAAAGTGCCAGAAATGACTCTACTGGATTTCGGTATTTACATTGTGTTCTTAGTAGCAACAACATCCCGTGTGTATCTTTATGGTAAAATGACCTTAACGTTAGGATTAATAAACCGTTTATTTCAGTTGCGATCTCAATTGCCGAAAATGATATGTTTTATTTTGTGCAAGTTATTGAAAGACTATTTATTACGCGCTTGAGTTTTAATGAGTATGGATTCGAAATAGCATTCAATGATATCGTAACAGTCGATGATTGGTGGCTTTTCGCCAGAAATACATTTACGGAAAGTGTCGCAAAATTGGAGCCGAAAAACAATTCAACGTTTGATGTAAACCTGTGCGTTACTTTACCTAGGTTACGACAGTTAAGAGTTAGAAATGAGACATGTAGCGTTAGTTACTCATTTCGGAATCTATACAGTACATGCTATGGAGAGTATTCCAGTGAAAATGAGGACTTGAGTGGTTTTCAAAAGTGAGTAAAAAAATACGCATACATATGTAATTCCACCAATATTTTTGTTATGGACATTTTTGAATTTATGTTTTATTTACGGACAAAACATTTGCAACTACGTATATATTGGATCAATTGAATGAATCAGTCAATTTTTCCTTTCAAATGGAGTTAAGCGTAAACTTTTGGATTCAGGCAATAATTGATCATCGAATTCGTGCTTCATACTCGTTGTAATCGATTTGTGCAATCGTTTATTTTCGGTTTGTGGTTGTGGTTCATGAACCAATTGAAGTGGTTGCCTCTATGGCGCCACCCATTTTATTTTTATTATTATAAGTTCTCCTCAGCAATATAATTTTTTGTCTTATTTACAGACCCGAAAAAATTGCAGGTCTTTGTTGAATTAGCCAAATATTTGGATCTGGCGCTATGGCGAAAGAGTTTGTATTTCGTTAGTATAAACTGGCCTCAACTGACCACAACACGGGACGAAATGTGTGTTTGTTTTGTGTACCAATTCACATAAGAAGAAGCACTCAACGATTCTTTTTGATATTTCTCAGAGTATGGTTATGGATAACTAAAAATACCCATACAGATAGATAATTATCCACGATCTGACATCACAGGTTACATATGCTCGTTGACATTCATCATCAACTTCTTCTTCTTTGATTGGCGCTACAGTTCGGGGTGGACCTGGGCCTCAACCCACAACCCTCTCCAGCCAGCACGATCTTTCGCCAGCTGCGCAACCTAAGTTGGTTAAGGTCCTTTTCCAATTGTGTGCGCCATCTTGTGCAAGGAAGTCCCCCGTTGCGCGGTCCCAATGGCTCGATGTCAATACTCTTCGGGCCGGAGCTGTGATGTCCATCCGCTCTACATGACCTGGCCATCTTAAGCGTTGGATCCGAAGACGCTTAACTATGGGCATGCCGCTGCACAGCCCGTACAGTTCGTGGTTGAATATTTTCCTCCAAACGCCATAAACGCAAACAGGACTAAAGATCGTACGCAGAACTTTTCTCTCAAAACAACCAAGAGCTTCTTCATCCGGTCTCAATATCGTCCATGTCTCTGCGCCATAGAGCAGGACTGGGATGATCAGGGTTTTATGCAAGGTCAATTTGGTGTTTCGAGAGATGGCTCTGTTACTCAATTGCCTCTTGAGCCCAAAGAAGCAGCGATTGGCAAGAGTGTGTTGTGGTGGGTGTTTACGTTTGTTTCGCCTTGTCTATTGAAGGTCTCGGTGAGTTTGTTTCCGACCTTGATGGAACAGCGAGAGTTCTCCATCGTCATCCTGCACAACCTGACGAGTTTAGCAGGAATGTCAAAACTAGACATGGCGCTGTATAGCTCGTCTCTATACACACTGTCCTATGCAGCTTTGAAATCGACAAATAGGTGGTGGGTGTAGATCTGCATCTCTTGAGTCTTTTCAAGGATCTGCCTAAGTGTATATATTTGGCCTATAATGGACTTTCCTGGCCTGAAACCAACCAGATCATCTTCAGCTGCTTTAAACAGTTCAGCGGACAATCCGTCCGCTCCAGCAGCTTTGTTCCACTTCAGTCTCGATATCGCTATCTTGACTTCGTCTAAGTCGGGGGGACGGAATTCGTGTTCATCATCGTCCAAATTGAGTGAAACATTCTGCCTGACAGCGGAGTTTGTGTCGTCTTCGCCGTTTAACAGTCTACAGAAATGATTTTTACAAATTCTCAGCATCGAGATTCTACTACTAGCTGTCCATTTTCGTCACTGCAGGCTTCGGCCCGAGGTCTATATCTTCCGGACACTTGTTTTACCTTTTGGTAAAACTTTGGGCCTTCCTTCCTGTCGTAACACCTCTCCATCTCCACGACCGCGTGCTTCTCATGCTCTTTCTTTTTCTTTGTGGGAAGCCGGTGCTCTTCCCTTCTCTTCTGTCGTAGAGAGCCTTGTAGGCCTCCTGCTTGGCTGCATGTACCTGCCTGCACTCGTCGTCAAACCATGGGTTCCTTCGGGGTATCGCGAAACCCAGCACATCAGTGGCAGTTTCTTTAATGGCTTTTTGAAAACGGAGACTCGGTCAGAAAAGTTCCTATTGGTCGATTGCGATTGTAGCTTTCCGACGGCAAACCTTAGTGTTCTTTCTCGAACCCGTAATTCTCTCAATATCCTCATCCTTACCTCATCCTACCTTTGTAGCAGTCCAGGACCTCCGCAAGTTCATCGGCTGCACGTGGTCTGTTCAGGGATCTTACATTCGTACGTACAGAACCGAAAATAATTGTCCTTTGATCGTTTGCTGGGGTGTCAACTGTGAATCCGTCCATATCCGAGGCCTGTTGTCGGTTCGTAACCGTAGATTTTTTATGTGGTGGGGGAGTTAACCTCACGCACAACCTACAACTGGTAGGCCAGGCCCATTATTTGACCCTCGGGAAGAGGGGATCGCTGTATACATTAGTTCACGGGGGGGCGCCAAAGGAGGCTGTATGTCAACTTCACTTATGCACAAGCAGGGATCGCGCTGGCATCCTACCAGGTTGGGTGCAGTCAGCAACTTTGCCCTGTGTACATAAGCCCATACCCCCTCATCAAACCAGCATTTATTTTTAGTGGCAAGCCTAGCACATCAGTTGTGGTTTTTCTGATGGCTTCTTGGCAGTTCTCTAGGACTTGATGTCGTCGGTGAGAGTGAGAGGTGAAGCAAGACTCGATCACAAAATTCTCTGGTGATCTCCTGCGATTGTAGGCGTGTTAAAGTTGCGTGGCATCGCTGTTTTTTGGCATCATTTTGATTATTTCGCGGGGTCCGGGAAATCCTCATTCGGCCTTTGGCTTCACATACGTATTGATCCAAATCAATGTTAGCGCCTTGCAACTTCCGCTCATCCAAAATGCTGCTGGAGTATTTTGCGTCATTCGCAATATGATCAATTTTGTTGAGGGTGGATTGATCTGGTGACCGCCATGTCCTTTGTGCATGTTAAGGTCTGGAAACCATGTGTTTATTACATTGAGGTTGCGCCTAAATCGTTATTGGAGGTGATATCGTGAATGCCGTATTCTCCGTTTGCGCAAAAATGCTCTCCTTGATAAACTTTGAGTCGAAGTCACTGCGGACGATCTTGACGTCGTAGGTTTGGAAAGATGCTTGAGGAAGCACACTTATGAGGCTTATGCTTTGGAATTCAGCCTTGATTGGGTTCGTCGTGGCTTGTTGCTGCTTCGTAACTATACCTTTTTTCCACCGTGGGCAAGTTACCCCTCGTGTAGTCCCCGAACTTTGGGGTCGGTTCCTAATCATCCTGGTCATTGGTTCACCTTGAAGCGGTATTATCTACTGGTCTTCATAATCCATTAATGAAGGGACGGAGGCACGCACTCATCATAAATAGTACCCTTGCGGAAACAGGTGCGTTCTTAGACTTGGTCCAAACCTAGTCGAAGCGACGAAGCCCATGCTCAACATGCGATGCTCGCATACAACTGTGTTTACCATCTATCCCGGTGAGTAACTCTCACAACAGCACGAAGTTTCATTTTTCAGATTGTATTCGCGATTTTATTCTTTCGCTCATTACCCAAAATTTCATTATCAAAGGTGGAGTACATACTGACCTGAAAACCGCTATCTGATTACAGATCATCCAAGCTGTTTAAAAAAGAGAGAGATATGTTTGAGATATGTGCCACCCTGAAGCTTTGCCTGGCAGATTTAACCATGATAATCATTTTTTTGTTATACTGGGATTCGAATTTATATTTTTTATTGTATATTGCATTATGCATGTTTGTTTCAACTTTGCCATTCAGTGAGTGCTGAGTGTAGATGAATGAAGGAAATATCATTTCATGCTGCGAACATGCATGCAATTTACAAAAACTGGAGATATCATTCATTCCTACCTAAATACTGCATTCAGTTGAATACAACGTTTCTAATTGAGGTTCGAAAACTAGAAGTATCAATTTTAACGTTAGATATAGATATAGAAATATAACGAATACATACGGGTACTCAATTTGTCGTTCGTTATAGCTCTAGTGATGAACATTTGTTAACACCACTTTTGTAGGCTATAAAACGGCGATGACGACAAAAATAGAAGAATAGTCCATCCAATATAGGCGATGATGGACAAGTGTGAAGTTACAGCAGCAAACGAAAGTCCAACAAGGCTGCTGGTGTCGATGTACTGCTTGCCGACACTTTTAAAGCAGCTGGCGATGATTTGGAAGGTGCCTACACTAACTCATCTGTAAAGTCTGGTCGCAAAGTATTCCCGACAGATGGAATCTCAGCATCGTTCGACCGATCCTAGAGGAAGGAGACCCTCTAAACGAACACCTCCTCAAGAGTCAAGCTGTCAATTTTCAATTGCCATCATTCATTCGTGGTGGCCCGTGGCGTTGTGGGTATGTGCGTCGACCCCAACCGTCGCAGGTTCGATTCCTGCTCTGTGCGACGAAAACAATTTTCACGACCCCACCTCTTTCGAGTCACTGACAAGGCTCAAAGAGTATTTCCTGTGTAGAGGAAGCTTCTCAAATTTGGCCGTTCGGATTCGGCATTAAACAGTAGGTCCCTTCCACTTGTAAGAGAACAATAGCACGCACAACACGAGTGGTTGCTGAGAAGCTATGCCCTGGCCCCTTACGGGCTGTAGCGCCACCCATATTATATAATTATATCATTCGTCTTAAAATTTTTTCTGATTTTGAGGCGCTCATATTAACGCCACGAACTGGTTAGTATTTTCGTCCACAGTTTCCAATGCAGTTTGCTTTCTAATTGTTATGTCCGATGCAAGATGAAATTGTAAAAAAATATGAAATCGTCTTCCATTGCAATTTTTTTCATTTGTGGCTTTTCACTTAACCTCATCAAAGAATTTCTTTTCCGACTAACAAAGATCAGTGCATATGCATTGGATTTGTCCGAATTGATATTGAATGAAAATAGTTGAATTCGATTGGTTAATGCACCACAACAACAAACCGATAATAAAGGATTGCACAAATCGATTACTACGAGTAAGAATTCGATGATCAATTATCGTCTGAATCCAAAAGTGTGCGCTTTACTCCATTTGAAAGTACAAATTAACGATTCATTCCATCGATCCAAACATTTTTTTATATTTAAAACATTTTTTGCAAAAGATCTAAAAAGAATACATTTAGAAATGAGTTGCAAATTCCATTTCTATTTCTCAAATTCCCTTTCTTTTGCTCAAACTTCATCACTAGAAACCTTTTATGCTAATATATGTGTAGGTAGGTTTATGAGAACTACATATAAAAGTCAAATAATTCCCATACATTAATTTGCCTTGACACACAAATTAATTTTGTTTCCGCCATTATCCAAGGATACTGATACGACACACATTTATTCGATTGAATTTCCTAGCTTGAATGTACATGAGTCAGTGCTACGAAAATGTATCAACCCTCTAGGAAGATATCAATTAAAGTGCATTTAATAAATTTATATAAACTGTGCTGCTGTTGCGGACTAATTAATTTTACTTTTAATCCTTTGTCTAAAAGATTCGAGGTTTCAAAACGATTATTAATTATTTCATCATCAGTGCATAAAATATTTGTCGGTCTTTATGGAGTTCTTGGATTTTTTCTTGCGTTAATAATAACCCTTTCATACACAAACATATTGAAGTTCAAATTTGAATCAAGTGCCATTAAGACGCAAGAAAGTTTACTGAGCGATTCTGAATCCATTTGTGAAATTTTTGCTGGATTTTTACTCGGAGTCAATTTCCAAAGATTCAGACACATGATTCTACCGACCGCCAACAAAATACTATTCATTTTACAAAGTATTGAACCTGAAACTGGAGATATGATTTACGTCGAACACAGTTTTCACCAAGTTCTAGAATTTAAAATCTGTCTCACGGCTATTGTAATAGGTTTTAGACTGATCTTTTTGTTTGGTATGACAATTGCTGGCACTGTTTTCATAGCAAGAGAAAACTCTAGTTCCCGTATTATGGGATTATTATTTGTGATATCTTTATGTACAATATTTTGCTACGTCAATCTTACTGCGACACTTGTGCATATGAGCCATGTATACTCTCAATTGGTTTTATTGTGCATCTACTCAAAGTTGAATGACGTTTTGACGTTTTGCAATTTGTACACAAGTCACTGTCAATTGAAGAAAGTTATTCGAAAGTGTTTCAAAATATCTCTTGAAATACATTGTGTCAAAAAAGATCTAGATATTTTCTTTACAGTTTCCTATTTCATAAGCTTTTTGACGCTTTTTGCACAAGTTCATCATTTGTACGAAGTGCTGAAAGTAATATTTTACAATGGAGAACACACTGGGCATAAAGATCTATACATCTGTCTTTTGTTAAATTGTCCGCTGTTTGTGGCCCATTGGCTCGAAATATATCTCATTGGTAGATTATCAGATATGCTGATAGAAGCACATAAACAATACCAAAATGTAATGTTGAATATACTTGTTACTCGAAAGTTGATTAGGAAGAAATATTTCGAACGAAAGGTTAATTTGACTTACTAATTTTCGAATCAAAGCGGAATAATTATTGTCTTTGCATAATCTTAGTGTAGATGGACCTGGAGCTGTTCCAAACGCACGTATATGGAATTGACACGCAAGTCTTCGGATTTAGTAAAATTGATCAGCGGTTTGCTTTTGATTACTTAATTAATCTTATTATTGCTTATGTAATAACATGTTTGCAGTTCTATGCGGGTGAAGAATTCTATAAAAGTATGTGATTAATAAATTTTAATTTGATTGCAATTCCCCAAATTATTCTATCTTAAGCACTAAATTAGATAACAAACAAAAATTTCTTGCAAATGGGGCAAATAATTTGGTAAATTAATCATGGTATACTTATTTTTGAATAACTTGTAATTAAAAAAAAAAGAATATTCATCATCAGTTTTATTAAAAGCTACTCGTCGAATATGTTGCTGGAATCACATATGTATTTGTATTCATTATTATTGTTGAATGCTTACTAACAATAAATCTTACATACATTTAAAATGTATTTATTTTCGTAAATCGGTTACAAATTGGTCGCAATTTGGGTAAATAAAATAATTTTATATTTAAGATATGAAAGACATTGACTTTATTATCTTACCGGCGTATATTAACAAGGGAATTCGTTACAATCTATAGTGAACTTTGTCCTACCTACCTGGGCGACGCTCTTGCTGTGCGATCCAATAGTAGTCTTGTACCTACTTTGAATTTTCGAAACGGAACCTAGTGCCAGGATTTATGAAATCCACGTGAAGCTGTATGCACCCAAGTCTGTTTTTACACGGTTTTGAAATAACACGAACAAAATAAGAAATGGTGCCGTTTTTGCCGCGATTTCATTCGATTTACTACTTGTATCATGGTTTTTTTTTCTAAACGGATTTTGTGGATCGTATCTACCGTGTACAAAAACGAATTAGGTGTATTTTCATTCATCTTACATACGAATCACATTAACTATATTTAGTATGTTCTTCTGTCATCCATTAAATATGGTATTATTGAAGTTCACTTTATAAATAATTCATACTGTGTACTTTTTTGACTTCATTGCTCATACGTATCAACTCGTTGTTGTTGGAATACAAAAATAGAGAGTTATGTAAATACGTATGTTGAACATCTCTTCCGCGATTTTCCGTACCTAACCAGAAGGGCAGACGAATGGATCAAAAACGTTGGTTTTTCATAAGAATACTTACACCGCTATACGTAATGATGCCTGTATAATGATGCTACCTCCATATTATTATTAATATCTATGAATTTCCGAATAAATAATTTCCGGGTGAATAATTAAACAAAATCACTCAATTGTGTCGATGATAAACAAAAATTCCTTCCCCCCGACTTAGACGAACTTAAGATAGCGATATCGAGAGTCGAACAAAGCGACTGGAGCGGACGGATTGTCCGGGAACTGTTTAAAGCAGCTGGAGATGATCTGGTTGGGCGCATGCATCAGCTCATCTGTGCTTACCCAATGAGTGGAATCTCAGCGCCGTTTTGCCGGTCCACGAGAAAGGTGACCTCTTTGACTGCGCCAACTATTGAGGGATCAGCCTCCTCATCATCGCGGAAAAAATACTCTCTGCCGTTTTGTGTGAACGTCTGAAACCCTTTGCCAACAACATAATATTCCCTTATCAGTGCGGTTTCAGGGCTGCGAAGACTGCCATCGACCAAATATTCGCACTTCGCCAGATCCTGGAAAAGACTCAAGAGAAGCAGATCCCACCCACCACCTATTTATCGATTTCAGGACCGCATATGACAGCGTGCATGTCTAGTTTTAACATTCCTGCCAAGCTCGTCAGGTTGTGCAGGATGATGACGGAGAACTCTCGCTGTTCCATCAAGGTCAGTAACGAACTCACCGAGACCTTCAATGTCAAAAAAGGTTTTAGACAAGGCGAGACAAACGTAAACACCCGAGGCACGATCTTCCAAAAGTCCGTTCAGCTGCTTGCTTACGTGAAAGCGATGAAGGATGAAGAAGCTCTCAGTTGTTTTGAGAGGAAAGTTCTGCGTTCGTTCTTTGGTTCTGTTTGCTGCTGGGCTGTACAGCGGCATGCACCTAGTTAAGCGTCTTCGGATCCAACGCTTAATATGGCCAGGTCATGTAGAGCGGATGGACATCACAGCTCCGGCCCGAAGAGTCTTGATATCGAGCCATTGGGACTGCGCAACGGGGGACTTCCTTGCACGAGATGGCGCACACAAGTGGAAAAGGACTTTAACCAACTTCGTTTACGCAGCTGGCGAATGATAATGCTGGCTGGAGAGGCTTGTGGGTTGAAGCCCAGGTCCACCCCGGACTGTAGCGAAAATTAAAGAAGAAGAAGAACTAAACTAAATATCGATTGGAGTTTATTGTGCAATGTAATTTATTGTGTAAGTGTATGATGTAATTCAAGCTAATTTGTAATTCTTGTTATATGTTAAACTTACCCAACCTAACATTTGCGGATAATGTCACTATTCATTCAAATTCAAAAATGTTCCAATTTGAAAATATAATAGAATGTAATATATATTTGAGTATTTACTACAAAGCATGTAGTTTTTGAGTCTTATCTCTTTCCTTCTTCTCAACATCTTCTAAGCATTATTCAATAAAAGGGTCGAGAAGCAGAGCACGAATAAGGGAGCCACGATCAAATTTGTACACTTGGTGCAACTACCTCATCTTGCCTACATGATGTGGTCATCTACATGATGGAATGGCATTCAATGCATAACCTTGGATGTCGTCATGACGGAGAAATTCGTTCCACGTTGTCAGGCCCACTTTCCTTTCCTTTCGAAGAAGCAGCTGATCATTGCAAACATGTTCCTTTTCGTGTTTCTCACTCCATTGAGGCGAGTATATTCAACAAAGGCACGGTTAATTTTTTTATCGGCAGCCTGTGTTCGCGATTATGTTCGTTAATTAAATCTTCCCCCATTTCATAATCATAACACAGCTACTTGCCTTCTCAAGTAATATCCCTTGTAAGGTGGATAGCTGATCGTTTGTACTTTTGCCGAGACGAAAGCCGCACTGTTCATCATGTACTTCATTATAGCTCAAGAATTCGCCTCCAACACATTTCTTAAAGGGACTAAAGTTAGTTTGAGCAATCTCCTTATTTTAGCATGTAAATTTGTTTTTATTTATATGATTTTAAATATTTACTTACTTGCTAGACAAAAATACTTAAAACTAGCTTAATTAACTTATCAAAAACGTGTTGGAATTAATCCTAACCTACTGACCCCCTTCGAAAACTCTAAGCTAATCCAATTATATGTGTTTTTAGCTTTCGGCTTAATTTTCGGTTTTAAGGTCCTGATATACATTTGATTTTTTGAATTTTAAATTACCAAAAAAACTTTGAAAAATTTGGTTTAACCTGATTTACAATTCTTAAAACTAACTTAAACTACCGCGAGCCTTATAACTAACTTAACCTACTTTATCTATATGCATAATATATATTATCTATACGCCTTGGTGCACCTTTTTTTTTGATTTTTTCGTTTTTATCTTAAAACTATATTAAAATCTATGTAAGTTGGCCACTATGGTTGGTTATGTTCCTGCCATAATATAAAGGTAACCGATCTCCACTCCCGCCGAGGGCCAGTAAGTTAGAAGTAGAATTGTACGTCCAACTAGTTTTAAGCATTTTTGTCTAGTATGTAAGCTCATTATGAATTATATAATAAAAATTAATTTAAAATGAAAAAAATGACCGATCTCCGCTTTGCAGAAGTGAGGTGCAGCATGAACAGGTTACGATTATTTGACAGGTCAGCCCCTCTCAATTCACCAGCGTCACAAAACATTCTTTTCACACAAGATGCAACCACAAAGAGACCAATCAACGCTGCCTTTGTGTGGAAATAAGGTATTTATTATGGACAGCTAAAGTGCAACAATCACTTTTCGTACGCATTTTTGTCACGATCACAAGTTCGTCCAATAACTCATCCCCATTTTACATACAGACTCACTTGAGCATTTAAGTTCAAAGTCTGGATATTGGAATTCATCAAGCGCATAATCAAATTTATGCAGGAAATCGGAAATCGAGCCGAAGTTGTACTTTCAAGTTTGAGCTTTAAAATCCCGACTCTTCCTACTAACGGTACACACTCCAATGCTCTACCTGCGTGCCTGGGACTTGTGAGTACCCGCACTTCCACCTTTGGTGACAATGGAGGTGCAACTCCCTATAGGAAAAGCTTTCACTTGTTCGAATAGTCCACAGCTCTAGATCCTCTTTGCATACATACTCTTTGCATGCATACATACACACGAGATGTATGATCGACATTGTTTTTGGTGGGCGATGAGTCACATGGATTGTGTGACTATTATAAGTCGATGACATTGTCCGTCATTTTCGAACGCACTGGTAAGTGAATGGCGTGACTAATCTAAAATAGCATACTTTCGGGTACTCTAAGCTGTTCACATCGGTTTTAACTTTATATTGCTTAACAATCGACATACAAACCAACTACCCACTAGTCTGATCATTGTTCTTGTATTCATTCTACAACATACGAAAGCATGCCATTTGCTGAACATTCCGATCCAACGTCAAAATACTACATAGTCTTACGTCCGAATTCGAAATTAAACATAAATTGTCCTATATATACGAGAAAATCATTTTTACTACAATGGGGTGGTATCACAATTTGGGGAAACTTAATTATTAGATTATATCCACATTCTAAACACCATCATGCTGCCATTTGAAAATTGGATGTGGTAATTAAGTGGGAATTCATGTAGGATAATGACCTGAGTACACTTCCAAGTTTGCGAATATGTGAATTTTATGGAACAAGGTAATGAAGAGGTCGTCACATTTTCTCTGTCATAACTCCACCTAAACGGAATTCAAAAGTGGAAATTCCGGAACTGGACATTTAAAATTAATATATAATTAGGTTTAAGAGTTCAGGCTATATGGATGATAATTTATTGCTACTGAGATCTGTGCAATATTGGTACATATACACATATGCTTAAAAGTACAGCTTCATTAATGAAGAATAATATGACCACCACACATAAAAATATTACTTTCACAAAAACTGACACTGTTTCTATTACATTCCTCAGTATCCTATTAAGTATCAATCCCATTAAACAGAAATTTCAACAGGGCTTATGCTTCGTATAGTATTTATATATTGTATTAATTATATTTGCGACACTGAAGCATTATCTTATTTATTATTCATTTAAATGATTTCCTTTAAAGCGAGACATATATAACAGCAACGGAGCTTGGTACAACAGCTTTATGGGGTATGGTTGGAACTTATTCAGGTGGAGGCTATATTACGGGTCTTTCCCTTAATATTCAAGAAAATAAGCAAACATTGGACAGCCTCAATCACAATAACTGGATTGACAGAGCTACAAGAGCAGTTGTAATTGAATTCGCCCTATTCAACGCCAATAGTAACTTATTTTGTAATATAAAGTGTGTGGGAATATAATCGGAAATTATTATATATTAATATGGCAACTTACAGGTTATTATCAGAAATTCCGTCGACTGGCACCATTGTTAGTTACAGTGCCATTAGCCCATTAAAGTATTCAATTTTGGGTAAAGAATTTATTGAGTATATATCTGCAGTATTATTTTACGTACTAGTTGTATATTATACCATTCATTTAATATTCACAATATTTAAAACTGGACTGACATCAACATTGGGGTGCATGTGGATTTTTTTGGATCTGATTATAATTGTGGTAAGTAAAAGAATAATTTTAGTGTAAATTAAATAATTGTAACTTCAAAATGTGGCTTTATAACGTCCAATGATGAAATTTTCGTATGCTGAACTGTTGGGGTTGCTTGCACGTTTGCTTGCATTACAACTGTAGATTCGAGTAGAAAGTAAGAACTTTCTAATAAGCTTTCTTCTTCATCCTTGTTTTGGCAGCTTTTAAATAAGTCATTGGTCTAATATTTTTGCCAAGTGGGCAGTGTCCGGTAATCATGCCTACTGCATTGCTAATTTTTTTGATCTTTTCAGATCGAGATTTGTTTCGTTGTTTGGCATCTGCTGTCTGTCAACCATCTAGCATTTATTTTTTGAATAAAGAGGTTATAGAGTTGTAACTGAAAGAAAGTTAAAGCGGTACCTATGCTACAAGAGATTCCATTAATCGGCAGTCTAATGGATTGTTTAACCAGTTTACAGTTTCCTGGAATGTTTCTATGGCATGGCATCCAGTAAAGGCGAGTTTTGAACTGCTCGGATATCTCGTTAAGAGATGCACGACTGTCGACTACTATTTATGAGTTAATAGAGAACGCTGCCAGGAATCTCATTGCTGTCTGGGTATTCTCAAAGATACAAATATCTCGGGCGGATATGACGTCCCACCTTATCCAGGACAGCGCTTCGCTAATCGCCATTACTTCGGATCGGAGAGACGAACCGATTTAAGCAGGTTAGACACTCTGTGAAATCGCCACTTCCTGCGCCATCTCCAGTCTTGGATCCATCTGTGTATGTGTATGGCTGCTTTCAGGGAAATGTAATTTAGTTGTATTTTTGTAAGGCTTGGTTTGTGTGTGATTTTAGCGTGTCTATAGGTGTAATCGCAGCATTTAGAACAAGCCCTTAGAGGAACCGCGTAGTTTTGAGATGCAGATGCAGATTTGTGTCTGTACATTCCTTAGTTTGTTGAGACGAGTGCCAACGTTTAGTGTGAGCCGACACACACAAAAACACAAGGTGTACCCAGGGGATATTGGTAATGGCCATGCCTAAGAAACCAAGCATGGCAAATTCAATGAAGCTTAGTGAGCTATCAATAGTGCGTCTCAAAGTATGGAGGGTCGTTTCTACCTATGCTGTACACATGTGAATACAGCGAGAGTTAAGTTGAGTCCATAGAGGGTCTTAAGAGTAGATCTTTCTAGAGTTTTCAATAGAAAGGATCTGATACATCTAAGAACCTTAGGGTGGACGTAGGGGGTCCGCCTTGGGTATAAGAATGACTTTAATTTGTTTCTAGCGGGGATGTGACACAGCGAGACGCAACCTTTGAAAATGGTTTCCGGTCAGGAGGAGGAGCTCAGTTGGTGTTTTACCGTTCATACCCGGTGACTTGTAAAGACTGGAGATTGTATCTCATGACCTTGTAACTCATGACGAATTTCCCGAAAGGAGCTTCCAATTGACTCTTCGTTTGAAGAGTTCCACGTATCATCGTTTTGTTTTTTAATAGCTGGGTGCGAAGAGAGCTGAACGATGCTTTATGCCGCTAGGGTTTCTTTGATTTTTCTCAGAACTTCTTGTACGTACTCCTTTTACCTCTACTAACTTCAGTTTTTTATGAGTTCAGAGATTCCTTATATTAATCCTAGTCGAGATGGTTGGACCAAATCGAAAAACTCGATTTTAGGCATAAATCGTGAGGAGTTAGCGTCGATAAAGGAGGATCGAGTGGCCAGGAGATCTCTAGTGCGTGGTTTATACCCGCGACACTTTAAGTGGATCATCCCGTTCAAAATTCACTTATAGGAGACCAGACAGTTTTCGTATAATTCATAAACGACGGTTGTGATGGCGCATGTTCATGTAGCATAGTTTTATTAAGAATAATTCGTGCGACATGTTTCATGCATCCCCACAACAGATAGAATTCAGAATTGTCATTCAGAAATTATATTGCCGATACAATTTTACGGAATTAGCACTCGACCAAATTATATCCTTAAAAACAGACGATTCGTTAAATTGTAATTTGAACACTGAATTTTATCGACCGCTTAAGCCACAACTGCTTTTTGATTTTCTCATTTATTTTAAATGGGTTAACCACACAAGAGAAATAATCAAATTAGCGTTGCACATTTTATATTGTATTACATATGTATACTTTGTATACTGTATATTTATTAAAAATAAACGGAACAAATTATAACAAAAATTGTGGGCAGATATTAATTTTCCTGACTTAATGAATTGAAAAAGTATCAGGGAAAATATGATGCATACGTTTTTGTATTTCGAACTGGAAAGTTGACAATGTCGATGCAACTTATTTCTGGTACAGATTGAGAAAAAAAATGAAGACAATATCAATAATTGATAGTGAATGTTAATCCATTAGTTTGCACCATCGGTTTTGTGAATGTCCTTTATTGTGTTGTCCTATTGGTACTTAGTTGAAGACTCTTCAAGCTTGGAGGACATCACATCCATCCGCTATGTGGACTATCCATTTTAGGTATTTAAAAAAGTGTTAGTCGGTGTGGTAATCCATTATTTTGCACCATCGGCTTTGTGAGAGTTCTTTATTGTGTTCCGTTGGTGCTTAGTCGAAGATAGATAGGAAGAAGGTACTTAGACCATATACATCGGCTATGTGGACTATCCATTTAGGCATTCAATCTGTAGACGCCTGGTTAGACGTGATCGCGCTTAAAATACTTAACAAAGAGTATTAAGCTGCCCCAAAATAACTTACGCATCTCTTTTTTTGCAACATGTATGAATATGCTTAACGTTGAGTTCCTCTCGTACTGCCGTGATTCTCAGTAACTTAACCACAACGATGTTGAAGGAATTAAACCACTAAAGTGGGCGTTTTTCAATTCCCACGCGGAGCTACTAGGTTTAATCATTCAATCAAGAATTTAAAACCTCCATTTCTTTTGAGGCATTGACCAAACATTATATAATGTTTAATGTGTTATTGATCTTGGTTGAAGACATTGTGAAAAAGTGTGTTTAAACTTTAAATCAGTAGGAACAACAACAGTTTGTTCAATATGGCACTCCCCCTGATCATTCTTGAACTTAAATGATCTTTACGACGAACACAACTTACATAAAATAACTGCTGTTAATCACACAAACAAAATGTTCATTTTAATAAAATAAATCATGGCATGAGTGTGTCTAGATGAAGGCCCTGAAAGATATACTACCATTGTGTCAGCCTATTTTCAGAAACATGATTGTTTCTTTTTCTTGTAACTGTTTTAGAAATTCAAATATAATATTGTAAATAAAAAGCGTTGTAACAAATGTATTTTCAGCTCGGATATGTGACCCTGGTGTACATTATTTGGCATAACATATATCTGGACACGTTTTTAAAAAATAACACAATTCGTACCCATCGCTTTAGTTTAGACATAATCTGCTATTGGTACACATTTTTCACGTTTATACTTGGGCTGTGCGTTTTTCTAGTGTGGATAAAATTACTCAAATATGTCAATCTACTCCTGGTGATGCGACAGTTTAGTAAGACACTTCAAAAGGTAATTATTATTAGAGAGACTATGATAAAAGGGTAAAGTTAATATCTTCCCACTGAATAGAGTGCTCAAGATTTACTGGGATTTGCTATAATGTTTTTCATTACGTTTGGTGCTTATACGAACCTCTCAATCTTACTGTTCGGCTCATGTCAAGAAAATTTTCGTGACTTTTGGAATGCCTTGCTTTCCATAATGCGAATGGTATTATGCGATTTCGATTACACGGAAAGTGAAGAAGAGTATCCCATATTGGCTTCATGCTTTTTTCTGTCCTACATATTACTTGTGTTGTTCATATTAATGGTATCGTTTTTCGTTAACGCTTAAGAGCATCAAATACTTGATTATACTTTCAGAACATGTTTCTCGCAATTTTATATGACACTTATTCCGAAGTGAAAACTGAATCGAAAAGTGGAAAGCCCAATAGCGTTAAAAATGACTTCATGTGTATACATGAAAAACTGAAGGAAATTCTTTCGAGAAGCAAGAGAAGTCCAATGAAAGAATACATACATTCCCATGAATCGTCAACGTGGCATGCTGAAAATAAAAAAATGAGAGATGAAATCGAAATTTTAACCAAGTAAGATTTTTCTTATTTTACTTATTTGTTTTCGTTAATGAAGTTGATGTGAGTTGCATTTTACCGCGCAGACGAAATTAATTCCATCATTCATGACAGGCGTACATAGGTACTATTCTCCTGAATACTAACAAAATTTAATTGAAATGTATTAGACCCATGGGATCACGGATTTTAATCTTGAAACTTTTTTAAAACTGTCAAAAATTTTGCGCATTTTTTTTTCAAAAACATCTGAGCAAAGAAATGTACAGTTAAAATCTCGGGGTGATTTATATTCCATTACAGGTTTCTGCAGTAATGCGAACTCGCTGTAAATATCTCGTGTTTTCTTATTTCTAAGTAATTGCGTGTATATTAACAGTTTTCAAGAATTTTATCCACATTCCTGTAGCGGTTCTTAATAAGGTTGCAATAACCGGCGATTTGGTAACCACAAGCGCTAGGCGGCAGACCTATTATCCTTGACGATAATATAATATGGGTAGCGGTAGAGTCAGTAGAACGCCTATGCCTAGCTTCTATAAAACCCACAAATGCTGTGAGTGGTATTGTTCTTCGAAGGTTGGAACAGACCTATAGTTTTATGCCGACTCGGAACAGCCAAGTTTGACAAGCTATTCTAGGCAGTCATACACCTTGAGGATTGTTCGAAATTCGCAAAGAGGTGGTAGGATTTAAGATTTAACGCCACTGGCCAAGAAATTTGTTTCTAGTAAACAATCTCTCTGACTTTATATGTAATAAAAAATATGTGAAGGAAACCATTATAACGACTGTCCTCAATGTATTTTTTCCATCTAGTACTTTCATTACATTTGAGGAATTTTTTACGATGAACAATGAAAATTGAAAATATAGCAAGTGGACACGATTTCTGCACAAAAGATTAATGCTAAACCACGTGATATCACGGTGACGCTGACAGAAAGAATGGAAGGGTTCCACACCATAAATTAATTTACTCGCGCAAAACTCTGTATCCATGCAGTTTTGCTACGCAGTAGCCAGTAGTTTTTGCACTTTTAAAGTACATAACCGCATGAATAATCAGAGTTAAACTTGTTTCATCAAACTTACTATGAATTAACCTCATCAGAAATCGGTTTTAACAAAACAGACAAATTTATTACTGCTGAAGATACATAAATACATACAAGACACACAAATATGTAATTAGCCTATATATTTATATATTATCACCTAGAGTATGTACGTTTAAAGATTTTTTTGCATTTAGATGGAAATTAAGTTTTAAATAGTTTTCGTTGCACCTTTTGCCACCTAACCCCTTATTCTTTTGTTGTCAATTGTTTGTTTGGTCAAATAAACAGAGTATTAAATTATTTAAAAACAGATTAACTAATTCATCATCACGCTTGAAATTCATTCTGATAATTGCTGGCCACTTTCATGGTTTTCACGTAAAAAATATGTCGAGTGCCTGCACAGACAATTTAGTTTTAAAAAGTTTTTTGTATTCCTTTGTTGAAAGTATAAATAGTTCTCTTTCTACTTGGTTTAATACGTTTGATACGTTTGCTTTGTTCTAAATTAATCTTTCTCTTTTTCAGATGGTTTGAGATCCATACCGAACAAACGTCTCACGAAGGAATAGAAGAGTAAGTTACTGAAAACGTACAGTAAAATTTAATTATTCCACTTATACCGCCATAGATTATATAAAAGGATTCAGCTCTTAGAAGAATCATTATCTAGACTGCTTGTGAAAGTGGAATATATTCTTGGAAAATTGGAAACATAATAACACTATTATTTGGGCTATTACATGCATGTTTGTGGTGAATGAAGAACAAAATGTCACAGTAGCGAAATTTAATTTAAACAATCAACAGCTTTTTTCTACGTGATGAATTTGAAACTTACAATTTCAAATGCGAAATTAATATAAACAAATGTATGGAAATATACATTTAAAAATACATTTCAGACTCAATTCCCTAAAGTGCCATAATTTTGCCCGTGGAATAACAGTGGAACATATTAACATCAAAATGCATATATGTATTGTCTGCGTCGTGTGCGGTAATGGATCGTTGTTCAGAAGACAGCAAAGCCACATTTTTTTTTAAACTAAGTGTACAAGAGTGGAATTCGGAAAAGATTGCTGTTCGTATCCGTCAAATATCTGTGGTTTTCGCGTTGAGTTAAAAATAATCACTTTTCAAGTAATACAAATAGCTCAGCTTTTAGGGGGATGAAGCAATCACTCAAATCGTAGGCAGGGTAGGTATTTGCTGTATGGCTTAGACATTGCATACTTTTGGGAGATTGACTTCAGCGCACCGCCGTATAACAGTTTTAAGTTGTTTTTTCTGATGTTCCATTTCCAGTCAAATTTTAAATTACTCACAGTAATGAAAATTATTCACACACGTTCTTAGCCTAAGGCTCCATCGCTCTGGCTTAACAGCTAATTGTAATTTTAACAATTATATGTTAGCTTCTTGAATAAATAAATAAATGAATAAATAAATAAATAAATTCACACACGTTGTAATGTGTTTTAATGTACTGGGTATATAACTTCATGCGGTTTGATAAGAGAAGGCGTAACTTATATTATTTCATTGCCGGTGCAGTTCTTGAAGCCACAAAATGGGCAAAATGTCATGGCTTCAGATGGGCAATACTCTGAATAATACTATTGTACTACTATTTATTAAAAAAACTTTCAAATTTGGATATATAATAATATTTTTTTTTACTCAAAAGGTTATTATAATGACAACTTGAAAGAGTTCAATCCACCTAAAAATTGTTGATAAGAGAGTTGAGTTGAGTTGAGTTATGGATTTAATCTGGTCAAAGGCATCCGATTGCTCTCACAGGAGATTAGATATCATTACCTCTTATTCGCTACCCATATGAATCTTTCGACCACTTTTTCATGACATCTGGTGGTATAATATAACAAAGAAATTTAGTATAAATATAAATATATTATAATATTAATATAAATAATATATAATTTATAAATAGTTTTGCCTGTCAAATATTGGCAAGTTCATGGGTATTCATGTCTTATTGATGGGTTAATTAGCTGTCTGCTCCTCCTGATTAATGCGGATAATCAACTTTGTCAGGAATTCGAGGCATTGGGGCCCATACATTACCATTTAATAGGACGGGTTGAAACAAGTTCTCGAACTTCTTCTTTGAGGGGTGACGACTTTTCTTTCGTTGGCAATATGCCAAATCTCAGGTCTGCTAGAAACCTTTAATGCGATCCGAAAATTGCATTTCCCGGTAATGCTGATGTCGTGCCAAGTAGAGCAGATCGGTATGCCAAAAGAAAGACTGATATTTTTACTTCCCAGTTTTGTTAATTTCCATCGACTACTTTCCTCCGATACTTCTCAAGTGTCAGGTTGAACTTTCTACCATACCATCCCACTGTGGATCCAACGTTGTTGCACTTTTTTTATGTATGCCTAAGGTCTTACACACTTCCTTGTTGACCGCGAACTCAAAATTTCTTCCCCAGTTCGAGTGCAGCTCCAAGAGAATACCGAAACGACATGTCCAAGCGGAAGAATGTATCTGCACAAGTCCTGGCCTCCTGATTCGGTATGGCATATGCCTCCGGCCACTTGCTGAAATTGGGGATTACCATCAGGACGTACTTATTAACATGTTCGCTGGTTGGAACCATTTCGTATGGTGCTCCAACGTTGTACTCTGCTTATTTTTCTCAACCGTCTTCGTGTTGTCCAAATGGATCCGTTGTTATATTCCTCCAAAATGTCCTCCCCCTCCTCGAAACCACAATACATTTTCGCGTTGTTTTGCCGACGCCACTTTCTGTAGTCATCGCCCAATATGACTTGGCGACAGGATTTTCCCATGACGGTCTGATTCCATGTTCAACGGTTTCAATAATTTTGGACAGGTCCGGATCATTCACTTGCTCTTTGCGGATCTAATCGAGCGACCACTGCTCCGCTGGATGTTACGCAGAAATCCCACATCGATCAATGTGTTCCTTTTCTGCTGCCCTAGTGCAATGTTTGCAATCAACATTCTAAGGGCGTCGCGATAGTGTACCAGTATTGCCATGTTGTTCTGTTTTTTCTGTTTTCTATAATGCCATCGAGCAACGACTGGTCTTTCGGGATTCTTGAAGCAAGCACCGTAGAGCACCATGGTCCGTTCTCAGATGGAATTGTTGGCCACACAAATATTTGTCAGCTCCCTTTTCGTGACGCTGTAGTGTCGCTCAGGCTTTGACAAGACTTTACTGTAATAGGCAATTACCTTTTCCTCTAAATCAACTACTTGGCTGAGGACACCGCTTATATGTGTAGTTTAAATTTTGTTGCCGAATACTGGATACAGGGGGAACTCTTTGAATACATTGAATGAATTAAATTAATTGAAGAACTCACTCTTGAGGGTAGGGTAGGTAGGCTTAGTCAGTGTGGACGTGTTTTTTGATCGATCAGTGATTTACTACCCAGTTGCATAGATTGCAAGCATTAATCCTCCCAAACTAATAACCAAATTTGACCTAAGACACTGACTCCTATTCAATCAAGTGTTTTTATAAAACATCAAACATTTTCTTCCTTTCTTACATAATTTCCCTATTATTACCCAATTTTCTCTATTAATCATGTATGCGTGTGTACATTGCTGTGTACATTGATTGTACTACGGTGAACGAAAAATCATGAAGACCCATGGGTGCAAGAAGAGATGTCTGGAAATGCCAAATCTGCAGGAACTCCGTACAACTCACAGCCCAAGCCAACAACCGTTTCTAGTTTCCGTTTCTATGACCCCCGAAGCACAACCGTCAAAAAGAAAGAGAGAAATCAACAGTCCAGGTAATACATCCAACACCGTTATAGAAAACAACAACTCAGCTGTTATAGCTGAAGTACGTCAGTTCAGAGGGAAATTGAAAGAAATTGCGACTAGTTCCAATTTTCTCTCAACTAAATATGACGAACTGAATTCAAACATGAAGAAAAACAATGAACTAATGGACAATATCATACAAGAATTAAATGACATGAAGGAAAAAAACAGAAATAAAGACGTCTTAATTGAAAATTTACAAACAAAAATTAACACACTGGAGCAACAAATGATCAAAAACAATATAGACATTAAAAATATTCTCCCTACGCCATAAGAAAATATAGTGGAGATAGAAAAAGCGATAGCGAAAACAATAAACATTGAGTTCAACGCCACCAATGTCACTGACATACAACGAACAAAAACAAAAAACCCGCAACGATCTACAATTGTGACGACATTTGCGTCTAACATAAAAAAACGCAGTTTATAAAAACTCCCGCTCCACTCGCTCATTCAAATTGAAAAACATAATGCATAACACAACATCTCTCGCGCCAGCTCTTCCTGATGCAACTGTGTACGACAACAATCAACTGACAAAAATCAACAAACAGCTAATGTGGATGGCAAAGGAGAGAGCGAGAGGCAGGAGAACTGGAGATATGAGTGAGAGAGCGCAGGAAGAATTTTGGCTAGACAAAACGAGACTACGCAGCCAATTCTAAATTTCTAATAAGTACCGCTGCAGATGTAACCAAAATCACTCGCACGCAATAAATGCATTGTGTGTGAATAAAAAGTAATACAAAAGAATCTCACCAAAATGGAAAACACAAATGATGTAAATGTTGACCTTAATTGCAGAGTAATTCAGGGTTTTAGCGACATTAATATAAATGAATTTGAAGAAAATAAATGTTGCTATTTATGTTTCAATTTAAGATTGGAATGATTTTTATATAAACGTTAGTCAATTTATCTTTTTCAATATTTATATTTCAAATTATTTTGTTAGTGAAAACTAATATTGAAGATGACGAAGTATGATATTTCAGAATTGACGGTTTTCTATCAGAGTTCATGAATCTAGACAAACTCCGAAGGGGTGGAATTATGATGCTTATACGAAATGACTTGCAATACGAACGATTACCATCTGAAAGTTTGTCGTATGAGTGTATTCAAATTTGTATCAAAGAGAAAAATAAACATAATAAATGTGTAATAGGCATATACAGACCACCAGTCTCCAGCCGAAAAGCATTCATCGATGAATTCGGAAACAAAATTGGACTATTAGAGAAAAAAATCGAGATTGTGAAAATCGGTGATGTGAATATAATGCACTAAAAGCCGCTGTAGTGCGATCTGTATATAAAGAAGGTGTGAAAAGCGATGTCAGTAATTATAGACCAATATCTATACTGCCAGTAATCGAAAAATGCCTTGAAGAAGTAATATCCACAGATTACAATACACCCAAGTCAATATGGTTAGTAAAAGTACTGGCAAGTTATTAGGGGAACTTGCAAACTACGCAGTTGTGTTGAGTGTGTTGAGACAAGTTTACACTGCCTTGGTGGAATCAAAACTGAGGTATGGTATTCTTACATGGGGCAATGCATCTGCTACACATATAAAGAAACTAAAAAACCTTCAATATACGGCAATGAAGAAGATAGGCCTAGAACATCAAATCAGTGCTTCAGTTCAAGCAAACTGTAAAATTCTTCGTGTAGACATCTTTAAGATGACCTTAATTCTGGAGTACTATTATGATAACCAGTATATCATACCAATTCAACATGGGCTTAATACCAGAAGGCAGGCACAAGGTATGCGCCATGAACCCCTTTTCTACAACAACTATGGCAAGAGACAGTTGAAATGCAGTATGCCAAAAATCTTTAATGCATTACCACCAAATTTAAGAAATATTTCAAATGTAAGAATAAGGAAATCTCGTATAAAAATTTCTTCTAAACAATCCAAGCAGGTAAAACCTATGAAATCATTGTTTTAAAATTTAAACATTTTGTATAAAATAATTTTATAATGAATTGTAATAAGTAATATGTTATATGAACTTAGTATACTAAAAAAAATTGTTGTAATAGAAATGCAATCTTCTGCAGAAAAGCCTTTAAGGCTCGAAACGCTCGCTGCAATCGCGTGTCATGCGTCCGCGTATCATGTGACAGATGAAACAGCGGCCCTTAAAAGTGTCCCGAGTATCCATTCACTATGCTGGAATTTAGATGTGGTCCACACGCCAATCACGCTCCTTCAAGGGCTGTTGTTCCGTCGTATGTCGGTGATTTGAACTGATCGCTGGTTCCCTCACCGTCAGAGCACATCCTTTGTTTTCCAACGAATCGCGAATGTTTTAATTTGTTCTCCCAATGATTCACGCATACTTCCTAGCGACTGTTGCATCTTTTGCTTCTACCCCTCCAAGCGCACACTACTTTCTAGAGCGTCACGCAGCCGTTGTTGTAATTCAGCATTTCCTCCAACTATCGAAAGACTTCGCTGCGCGAGCTCCTTTTTCAACAGTTCCATTTTAAGATTCACAAATTTCACCATTCTGTCACAATCCCACTTCTGACACCAGATGCTACGTTTTACAAAAACTGTGTCCAATAAAGGGCTCGATCAACAGATTGTGACGAAAGGAAACTCACAAGTTTAAGTCACACAACTGTCAATTTCAGTATTACTATAACTTGCAAACCCAAACACAATTTAACTCATTTATTAATGTAAAAATGTCTTTCTCCGATATTCAATATATCGGAAGACAACCAAAATTACATCTGTCTCGTTCGTAAGTGTACATCGACATTATCAACCTCTCTTAGTTCTGGATGTCATTCTCGTTCTCGTTACTTCTCTCTCTTTTATCGTTACACAAGTATACTATTTCTATAAACTAATTTACTTATATCTACTGCACTTTGCTACTTTACTACACTTTAAATTCACCACAATTACTTTATTATTTTATTCCTTGTCTTCAGGCTCACACTAACAACAGTTTGAACACTTTTACACAAAATCCAAAATTAAACTGTCTGCTTCGACCGACGTTAATATATTTAACCAGCCATCATTATTCCCAGAAAACTCTATCGCCATCTGGTTGTGGAATTTTCCTATGGTCACTCATGTATGTACATTCGGCGTAGAATTTGTATAACTCCACGGTGGTGTCGGCGCAGTGCTGTTGCGTTCACATGCAACAGAGCAATCACCACTAGGAATTTCCCCTCGGGCACTGGTGGTTTTTGTAGTTTTTTAATAACAACGAATTATGACTACTACTCCAAATGGTGATCGATTATTTCCCACAGATGATGGTCTTTTATAGGGCGGTGGTTTGTGTCCACGTCACAGTATTCACACGTGTTCCACTCAGTCTACATAATTAATTTTTTTGCAAATAAGAAAAAAACGTCATCCGTCTTATAGACATTACTACATACGTTAAATTTTGTGCAAATTAAAATAGATACGGAAGCTTCAAAAATGTTTTCCTTAAAAAAATGTCTGGTAAAAAACCACTCAAACTTGGATGATGTGCAGTCCAACAAGTGTGCTCTGCAAGAACTCTGCATTTTTTTGCTATTTTTAACGCTGACAACAATAAGTGAGAACAATTGATTTGATTTCATTACCAGTAAATATATATGTATGTTCATAAACGCTTAGTAACTTTGTCGGGAAGAGAGGTTGGAATGTTTTACTTTAATGATGCCATCGATCGACTATTTCTTCAACGACTTTCCGATAATGAAGATGAAGAAAATGCTTTGCAGTTCGGCGACCTCGTAACACTCAACGATTGGTGGACATATGTTGAGACTACATTTGTGGAAGGAATTTTCAATTTCCAATATAGAAACTCATCACTTGGGTTAGCTGTTGGTGGTAATATGCTTCTTGGAGCGCCTCGGCTAAGACAGATTAGAGTAAAAAATGAATCCTGCAAAGTTAATTCAGCTTTTCGCAATGATTTTACGGCTTGTTATGGACAATATATAGCCTCTCGAGAAGATACGAAAGAATATTTGGGGTAAATAATAAGAGAGTAAGTGTTTGATTACACTTGTACATTTGTTTGCTTTGTAGAAAGAGTTACTATGATCAGAGCAAACTGAATACTTATTCATTTAGAGGATCTGTAGCAAAATATAGTGGCGGTGGCTACATAGAAGAACTGACTAACGATAAGGAGAAAAACGAGGAGATTTTACGACAACTTAAAGAAGTAATTTGGGTAGACAGAGCAACAAGATTGGTCTTACTGGAGTTCTCGATATTCAATTTGAATGTTAACTTGTTTTGCAATGCAAAGTAAGTTTGATTTAGAAATGATATGTACTAATTTATATTGATTACTTTCAGATTGATTGCGGAAATTCCGGCAACTGGTGGCATAATAACATCAAGTCATCTTCAGACACTAAAATATTCTCCTATTTGGTACGAAGGGGAATATTTGGTAGTAATATGTCTTGCTTTATTTGTTTGCTTGATAATTTACTTGACACTATATACAATTAGTGATCTATTAACGTTTGGATACATATCTTTGATATCATCATTTTTTAAGCTGGGTAATATTGCTGTTCTTCTAGTAAGTATTTTACATGTACAAATGTATATAGTTGGTCATATACTTTCCGATACCAGACATAAGAAGAGTACGTGCCTCTTGTTACATATTTTCGAAGATTATATTTCCTTTCGCAGAGGCTATATACTTATCCTTTGTTAAGTAGTCGGCTTGTGTGCCGTTCCCAATTCTGATTATCACACAGTGAAGGAAAATATTCATATTTCCCAGCTCCCTCGAACGACTGACAAGGAAGAAACTCATAAATGGTCAAACAGCTACATTTTAGGCCCGTTTAGCCCAGCTCCATTTGTCGGAAATAGCACGCAACAGTAATTGTTGTAGAAGCTAGGCACAGGTCTACTACGCCACTCATGTTGTGTAATTATGTATCTACATATGTTTTAAATCGAAATCCTGTTCATCTCTTTAACCTTGATGTAACATACAGCTGTGGCAGCAGCGACGCACATACCCACAACACCACGGGCCACCACAAAAAATTAAATACCATATATTTTAGCATGCAAAAATAATTTAATGTACAATTTCCGTATAAATTCTGCAGATTGCATACTTTTCAATTGCGTACGTAATTTGGCATACGTTTTACATAAAGTCATTGATGAAGAAATATTTCGAAAACAAAGAAGAATACCTGAGCTTGGATATAATATGTTTCTGGAATTTAATCTTTATAGATGCGACAGGAGTTTGCGTTTTCTTAGTTTGGATTCAAATATTCAATTACATTAAATTTAACAAAACCATGTTGCAATTCAGCATTACATTGCATAGGGTATGTACAGGCGCATAAGTCGGCGAATAAGACCCCGTGCTTAAAAACATATGGTTACTATGATCGAACTACTGACTGAATGAGAACTAATTTTTGACTGATATTGGGATTTGTTGTAACGGTTTTTTGGCCCATGCTCACCATGTTTGCTCAGCAACGCCATTTGTTTTCAAGTACGAGTACTTTTTGATACACCCTCGTATAATATAATATATATATATACACGGAGTCATACATTTTATTGGGAATAGTGTGCAAAGGACATTTTGGGCTTCAGTATCATGTTTGGAATTGTGTTAACTGCTTACGCATACCTATCAAATATATTGTTTGGATCAGCACTCTCCGACTTTCGTGACTTTTCTTCTGCTTTTCTCACACTCATGAGAATGGTCTTGGGAGACTTTGATTATGAACACATAGAAAAAGCTAATAGGGTTCTTGGCCCAATATTTTTCCTGACATTCATACTATTTGTGTTTTTGATCCTTATGGTAATGTATTTCGTAAGGCAATGAGTTGGCTCAGGATCTTACAATAAATATCTGCTTTGTAGAATATTTTCTTGGCAATTATAAACGAGACATACACAGACGTTAAATCGGATAGCCTAGTTGGAAAAGCGAACCAGTTCGAGGAATACATCAAAACATTATTGTCGAAAGCACTCGCGTTAGTATTACCATCGAGGAGGAAGAAAAATAATGAAGATATTCAAAAAGGTTCGAAAGCCGTTGGAGTAAATCTGATGGCTTATCAGGAGGATAACTTTAAGACTGTAAAGGATGTTCTTGAATCGTAAGTAAATTTGCCCACACCAGTCTATTGTATGTGTTGAAAATACGAATGAAATGTAGAACATTTTGGTAACCATTCCTTTTCATTTGAGTTTGCTCGAACGTAATCAAATTTAGTGATACATGATAATTCGTCTATTTGATCACGAATTAATTGATTTGACATCCACTCGGACATACACAAATTACAGCTATCTATCTATCTGGTAACGATAGGGTTTTAGATTTTCGCCAGGCTTCAAGCATTATCAAGGGCCCGAGAGATATAGTGAAGTCGTCGCTCTGGAAATTGAATCTATAAATTTTTTTTTATTATGATGTACATTTAATAATAGTACAATATACACCAGATAACAAAAGTGCTTAGAATGAATTTAAAATATCATAAATATTGTTTATCATATTGTTTAAGAATCATGTAATATTTTTATCAAAACTTTATTTATTATTCCGCAGAGTGTTTGAAATAATTCCAAATAGCAAAGAGAGTGATTTGTGAGTTACTAGAAAATACGTTTTTTTTGGCTGTCATTATCTAACGAATTTATTTTTAATAGACTGAATAAACGAGTCATATTGTTGGAAGAAAATTTAGAAAAACTTTCTAAACGACTCGATTTAATACTTAAATTAACAAAGCGAACCCAAAACGATATTTCCAATAGATCGCTATGAAAATACCATACAATGCTAAATAATATGTACGCACTTTATTAAATATTAAAAAAAAATGGAAAAAAATGTTCATCTAGTAATAGTAACAGAGTTTCATTATTGTCTTCCAAGAGAACTGATGATATTCTACCTAAATAAAATTAAAGTCGAAGAGCTGCTCAGATAATGGATTACTACCGAAATTCTCATTCCACTTGAGAAGTAAAACCACAAATCACATATTTCTTGAAATGGCAAAATATCGCCGAGGTTTTCGGACTACGAACGGACTACGGAACGTCAAAGAACTGATAATGGCCCACTTTCAGAGCTGTTCAAAATGGCGTTCAATGCTAATTGTGTTGTCAAGGAACCGTGAGTGTTCAAAGCTTCTAGAAAGACTTCCAAGTGAAGACATACTGATTCGAGAATTAATGAAATTGCTTACAGTTTTTTGCTGACTCTGAACTGCTGTTTATGAAGCTTATTCCAGACAGACAGTATTACATTTACATGCATTTTCGGTGACTAGATTGGAGTGGGACTGTGCCAATTATTTTTGTCGTATTGGTTATCCATTCTAGATACTGTATGGTCAAACGCGCCACTAATGCTCATTAAACTCAATAACAATTTATTTTTTTATGTGGGTGCTTTTAGTTTTATATGAATAATAAAAACTATGTATTTTCGTCTTCTCTTCTTCATTCATTTTTGTTTGCCCAATATAAAAGTTCACCAGGCTCATAAAGAGAATTTTCATACACTGTATGTTGGCAGTATACGAAACGTGTTACACGTTGTAATCTCAACTAACCTCATATGCACCTAAAGGAAGTGCCAGTCAAACGTGACTTCAATTTCCTCTACTATAATTTTGAAGGGCTTACATCCTCAATAGCTTCCGAAGCTGTTTCATTTTTCTTCTTTGGTGTGTTGATGCTGCGTTAGTTCCCCGTCATATGAATATTCTCTGAATTATTTTTTCGACCATAAGTATTTTCTTGCTTGTTCTAGTTTTTTCCTGAATGGGGGTGGGATGTTGACTTTATTTGTTTGCGTCCGTGAGTCCGTATGACGCTTTATGTGCCGCATTTTCCAGTGTTTTAATGGTGATGGATATGGATAAAAAGATTTATTTTTTACATCCCCACAATAGTTTTACGCTTAATAGCTTTAGTTACGATAGCCTGCTTTATTTTTGAAATGTGTATGAAGCCTTCGCAAATGGAAAACCACAACTCTGTTATTGTAGGTTAGCAGTACTTAGAACGTTTTTGGTGCACTATGTGTAAAGAAGGACCTTACTTAAGTTCTGTTAGTATTTACAAATACATGTTTTCTCTTTCAAGATACGGTGTCAGTACATCGAGTACTTCAGGACATCGAGTACTTCAGTACTTAATGAATCATCGTTGGTCAACTCTCTAACAATTTAATACTAGATAGTAGATACCAGATGCTCCTATTGAATCGCATGGCCCTCTAATGGTTGTAGCGCCACGTACATTATTTTTTTAAATTAATTATTTCATCAACAAGCTTAGTTTAATTAAATTTTAAATAGATTACTAGAATAATAAGTCGGTACGAATAGACGAGATTTCAAAGTTTGCAAGTTTATTCAATAAAATATTAAGTAATCAATAATTAAATAGATTTGAAGCACCCTTTGATTATTATATTCTGATGAGAGCATCAAAGTTATTACAGGCTTTATCAACGTAGTCTCTTTTATACCACCATTGAACTAAAAGGTAACGAGATCTTACAGTCCGTTCTAGATGGGAAGCTTTGACATAAGTATGGGTCTGTTGGCAGGTGACACAAGATATCGCGTATGAAAAAAATTTCAAGTGATCGTCTTCCTGTACTTAGAGTCAACAATCTCAACAACTTACTACTATACTATAATTAGATTCCGACCGATAATTCGGCTTTGGTCACCTTTGGCAAAACATTCAAAATCATACCAAAGATTTTGCCGAAGCCGAATATTGAATTTTCCGTTTTTTATAAAAGTAAAACAGCGGTCTTTTTATTTTATTTTTACATGGTAGTGGACACATACGTTTTTGTTTTGCAAAATTTGCTAGTGTGTAGTAGAAGTGAAAGTAAAAGGTTTGATCACTGGATTGTTACGAAATGAAATTCAACACTTCACTTATTCTAAGCACTGATTACATATACATAATGCACTTTGCAACTTAAACTTTACTACATTTTAAAATCACTAACAATTATTGCTTCAATGGCTACAAGCCAACATTCTATCTAGAAAACACTGTCGCCTCCGGCACTATGTACATGAACCCATATACGCTTTATTATAGCGACGGATCATGGCTACTACTACAAATGGTGTTCGATTGTCTATTCTCCCACAGATGGCGTTGCAATATATTGGTGGTTGGTTTCCACTTCACACTACCCACCGCATTTGTTCGACCGGAACAAGATTCTAAGTTCCACCTTTTAACGCTGCCAGCCGATCCAGATGGACATCTTTCATTTTTGCTCAACTGCTAGCGTACAATAATTGAATTTGAATTGTTGAATTCAACAACAATGATATTAGAATCAACTATAGTACGCAGTCTTCTGCAGCTTTATTTGACTTCAGTCTATATATCGCTATCTTGGCTTCGTCTAAGTCTGGAGGACGGAATACTTGCTCGACAGTATACAGTATCGACTGCGATTCTACTATTATTTGTCCATTTTCGTCCCTGCAGGTCTATACCTGGTCCGAGGCATATACCTTCCGGATACTTGTTTCCTCCATCTCCTCGAATGCAAGCTTCTCATGCTCTTTCCTTTTCCTTTTTAGAAGCCGGTTCTCTTCTGTTGGTCGAGCCCTTTTCGATGTAGCGTTGCCTTGGAGGCTTGCGTTTGGCTGCATGTACCTGCCTGCAATCGTCGTCAAACCATGGATTTCTTCTTAGAGGGTTCTTAAAACCCAGCACATCAGTGAAAGCTTCTTTGATAGATTTTTGACAACGTTTCCATTATTCTTCTATTGTATGTGCAGGCGTCGTCACCGTTCAGAAAGTTTATGGGAGACTCGGTCGGCAAAATTTCTAGCGTTCGACTGCGGTCGATTCCGACGATTCCGCTTCTCTCGATATCTTCACCTTTACCGTGGCTACAATAAGAAGCTGGTCCTAGTCGATGATGACTCCTCGTAACTTTCCGTTATCGACAATATTAAAGGATAATCTGACCTCGATCGCAACGTGATCAATCTGGCTGACGCTCATCGCAGAGAGATTATGCCCTTAAGCGAAATTTACCAGCCTGAGTGCGTTTCCGGATGTGTTGTCATGCAGGCTGTGTTTCCCGGTGACTCCAGCCAAGATTTCTTCCTTACCCATCAACTCCTAGAACGATATTGGTGTTTTAGTTGGTCGTATGTTCTTTCTACGAGACCATAGAAATCATCCTTGCTATCGTCGTCCTTTTCCTCCGTCGGCGCGTACGCGCGAGTTGTGCTGATGTTCCCAATTTAGCCTTAATTGTTATGAGGCGTCCATTTATATACGGCAGCTTAGAGATATTTGCCTAAGTGTGCCTCCAACAAAAAATCCTCGTCCAAATACGCACTGCCCTCCCTGTAGCACAGGGCTTCCGCGAGTTCATCGGTCTGTTAAGGAACCTCACATTTCACGTGCAGAACCGAAAATCATTGTCATTTAATCGCTTAATGATTCGGTATGGCATAAATCCCTGGCCACTTGCTAAAGTAGGCGATTACCACCAGGACGTACTTATTACAATGTTCGCTGGTTGGAAAGGGTCCTGCTGCATTCATTGCAACCCTTTCAAATGGTGCTCCAACATTGAATTGGTGCATCTTCCCTAGGCTTCTTGACTGCGGCCCTTTCGCCTTCGTATAAATATCACACGCCTGTATTCATTCCGTTCCAAACCAGTAGAACCTGTGCTTAATCTTCTCAACCGCCTTTGTAATGCCCAGATGTCCTCCACTTGATTCGTTGTTATATTTCTCTAAAATTTCGTGTTTTCTCCTCCTCGGAACCACAATCTTTTTTTTTTCGTGTTGTCTGACCGTCCTCACTTTTCCAATCGCGTTGCAAGCAAAAATTCTGCATCTGTAGACTTCTGTAGACTCCACTGAGCCCTATATGCCTTGGCAATAGAACCTTCTCCGGCTATGTCCTTCCATGACGGCCTGATTCAAGGTTCTGTGGCCTCAATAATTTTGTATAAATCCGGGTCATTCATTTGCTCCCTGCTGGTGGGCCGTGGCGTTGTGGTATGTGCGTTGAACCCAACCTCGACGTCGTAGGTTCGATTCCTGCTCTGTGCGACGAAACAATTTTCACCCCACCTCTTTCGAGTCACTGACAATGCTCAAAGAGTATTTCCTGTCTAGAAAAAGCTTCTCAAACAAAGCCGTTCGGATTCGGCATGAAACTGTAGGTCCCTTCCACTCGTGAGAGAACAATAGCACGCACAACACGAGTGGTTGCCGGGAAGCTAGGTCCTGGGCCCCTACGGGCTGTAGCGCCACCCATATTATATTATTATTATTATTATTATTATTATTATTATTATTATCTTTTCCACCGAACACTGTTCCTTTGGATTACGCAGAATAACTCCTGCCAACCGCTGTTTCTTTGGGCTCAAGATGCAATTGAGTAGAGCGCTCTCTCGGAGGACTGAGCTAACATTATATAAGACCTTGATCATCCCTGTACTGCTGTATGGCGCGGAAGCCTGGGCTATCTTAAACGCGGATGAAGAAGCCCTTGGTCTTTTCCGTTCTGCGTTCAATCTTAGGTCCTGTTTGCATGGATGGTTTCTGGAGAAGAATATTCAACCATGAATTGTACGGGATGTATAGCAACAAAAGTCTAGCCAGACGTCTAAAGATTTCCACGACTAAGATGGCTAGTGTATGTAGATCGCATAGACAACACTGCTCCAGCCCAAAGATTCTTCGACCAGCGGGACAACGCAATAGAGAACAACCACGAAGCCGATGGTGTATCTGTTCGTTTTTCTGTCTTGACCTGTTTTAGCCACTTCTTACGAAATATCAATAACACTCTTTATCTGGCTAATCAAAGTCACTAGATGATTCACTGGTCTCAAACATTTTTTTTAAGACTTACTTGGGTTTGCTATACTCATAGTATGTATTCTAAATATAATACAAATATTGCAATTATATTTCTTTTTTTTGTTCTTATTTTATTCCACTACATAAATAACATATACAGCACATCCTAACAAGTTTATCAAAATTCCAAAATAAGCAGCAGGGTATATAGGACTCTAGCTGAATAACTAGAGTAATATATATATATATACATAAATACTACTTAAAATACAAACAAATCTTGTATTTTAAAAAAGGGCCTGAACTGAATACTAGTACTGAATACTATATAAAAAAAATTTAAAACAAAAAATAAATAAAATAATTATATATATATGCTATATAATTTAACATAGTTCCCGATAACAGAGTCAAGTCAGAGTAGAAACACAACAAAGGAAAACATTTTCTTTTGACCAATTTGGGCTCTACATTGTGGACTTAGATTGAGGTATATGTATGAATAAAATTAAGAGGGAATCACTTTAAGCAAAACAAATAGTTCCTCTCTTGTTTGTTGGTTAAAAGAAATGGATATGTTAAAGAATAACGCGACGGCATCTAAACGAATAAGAAGTCAAAAAAAAAAAGTCATGGCGTATATTGCTAGTTTATAACCAGGTTACAGCCTTACAGTCATTTGCAGATGAATGACATTACCAATGTATAAGTACGGTTGAAAACATTAACTAGTGTCTTAGCGCTAATAGATTAAAACAAGTTATTTAAGTCACTCAAGACCTTGGAATGGTTGCTCAGCAATTGATGTCAGAAACAAGAACTTGAACTTTTGACTAAATTGTTTTTAAATAAAATATTGATTACATACATGTGTGCATAGATTGCAATCGATGTGTACTCTACTTCACACCTCATTCCTTTAAAAGTTGTTGCCCTAAATGTCCATCTTTCTAGTCAATGACATTTCAGATTTGATTGTGAATTGGATGTGCATTTCATTGTCCGCACAATCACAACGTCATAATTTTATTCAATTGCAGAGTTCACAAGTTTCTTTCGAAGTGCATCTCAGCATCTGTGTCGCAGAATTATTTAAACCAAAACAAACTTAGTATGCAATATCAAAGACATCGACATGTGTATCTACACACATACATCTGCGTCGCATGCAAACTGGTTAGCCTAAGCAACTTGGTAGAAATAATCGAAAAATTCCTAAGAGTCAGCTGCTGTTGCTCCAATAACTATTACGTATCTATGATGCTATATAAGAAACATGTATACGCCTGCACCTCAGTCTGAAACCTTGCAACTAGAGTTTGGTTTTCCTGTTCTTTACTGTGAGGCGTGAACTTCACAGCAGCTTTAAGAAAAACGAATGAATCGACTTACAGCAGGCAACTTTGTGAGACATGTCCATAGTAGCGCTAGAGGAAGTGCTATAAAAGCGATCAGCACTTGAGGTTTCTTTTGAGTCCGTTGGTTAACAGAGTTTCGAGTAAGTGCGAATTGCAAACGAATGAAATTGGAAAACTACGTTGAGCTCAAAAAACAATTACGTGAAGTAAACTACAAAGTGCGGTTAAACAACAAAAGTGCTTCAAATCGTTACACCCTTAAGATAGAGTATTACGTGATTTGGTTTTTGTTTTTGTGTGTATTTTCATCTGCGCTAAAGGACACTTAAAAATGAGAGCATTGGTAAGGCATTGTTAGCAATTATTCATGCTTTTTGTTGAAATTAATTAATCTTATGTGACGAATTTGGGGACAATTAAAGTGGACGGCTGATACAGTAGCTGAAATATAATGAAATAATGACGAGGAATAAAAGGAATGTGGTTCACAAGCAGCAGGTGTCGTGATGTGCTTCATAGCGAAATTCGAAATTTCTAGGGAAAGACGTATTTACGTGTTAATGAAAAATACATTCACCCTTGAAGGCTGTACACTTAAACGTGTGCATTAACATATGATTTTGGTTGATAAAGTCATAAATACTACTCCAGACTACTTTGGTAGCCTGAAGATAAGTGGTCATAATTTGTTACCTTATTGTTAAAGTATTCGTACACAGACAACATTCCTTAGATTGCTTTTGATAAAGTCAACAGGTGTTATGCAAAGCGCGTGTCAGTGTGAACCCATTCAGCTTACACATTTTTGATTTATGTCTTGAGTATTTATATAATGATTTCGCATAGCTGCACGCACGTACTTATTCTTTCCATAGTGAATATTTTGCATTCTGTTAGCTCAATATTAATTGGAAGACCAGAAACTGTCCGGGCTTTCAAGGTTATCACTTTAAAGTGCGTATAAAGCTGACAATGCTGCTGAAACCGGATTGAATTAAAATTGCTTAATCTTATAATTCATAAATCGTAAGGAAAGGAATGTCGCTGCTAACTTAACTGCTGCTAAGAATTTATTCAACATGCAAACCTTAGGAAATTGCAGTCAATGTTGATTTCAATGATTGTAAAACAATTTGTATGCGCTTGCAGTGTGTTGCATGTACAGTAGCTACTTGTAAAGGCTAGATAGTGCGATTATCAGCTGTTGTAAGGAACTTAACGCAATGTGTGCTCCAATATTATACGCGTGAATAAGGTCTGAAATCATTTGACATACTTGCAGAATCTTATTTTATCGTTTCTATATTTGTGCGGCAAACATTGGCATGTGCGGGTATTCTTTTTGTGAGAACATGCACATTTTCAAGCCATGCGCCAAATCACGTGTGATGATATTAAAGCTTAAACTCACATTTTCCCACCAAAGAAGACAAACCGAACTTATTGAAAATTGTTTATGACATTATTCAGTTCGATAGAAATAATTTCTTTAAGGCTAATAACCGTTTTGTTTGCTCGCTTATTAACCATGTCCATACAGTATCAATCACATAAAGGTCGTTTATAGTTAAAATTAGAGTGCTTTCATTACAATATTCACACAAAAATCCATCACACGAAAAAAACACAAGGCTTCGGTCAATCTTTCCATCATTAATTAGAAGGTTCACTATACAGCGATGGTGATTATACCATGAGTAGATATGTTTGTCTAATCAAGATAATAGCCGTATGGCGATATATAAACCAGGCTTTAAATTATCAGCTGCACTTAAAGCTATTTGTTTGTACATAAGCTTTTAAGAAACGAACATTTTCTTTGACACTTTTTCAAAACAGGTAGCATTTTCGTGCCTGTTACTTGTTTTACAAGTCAACACCCAGCAGTATACAACGCCAGTGCCGATTTTAAAACAAATTAATCGTCACAATGCTGATGGATCTTATACTTACGGATACGAAGCAGCAGACAAAAGCTTTAAGATTGAAACAAAATATGCAGATGGTGAGGTTCATGGGAAATATGGTTACGTAGACGACCAAGGTCAACTAAGAGAAGTAGAATATGGAGCCAGTAAGCGTGGCTTCGAGCCCCAAGGTAAGTTCGTATTAGATTCAAAATATTCGTTTAGCTTTGTAACAATTCTAAAATCTTAGGAAGCGATATTAATGTTGCACCACCAACCTTGAAAAGTAATAATCCCTACCCTTTGGGACCAAATGAACTTGACGACGGACAATATCGTGAAGATCCAGCAGTATATTACAAGGGAGGAAGCAACCAATCTCCAGTCAGATACAGTCAAAATAACTATCAGCCGCCAGCACCTCCACAGCCACAATGGTCACCACCCCCGCAAAGGAATGTACCAGTCACCAGATTCAGTCTGGATGACCTTCAGCAATCACCACGTCCAAGATGGACAGCTCCACAAAATCAAGCTCCACAATATTACAATCCACCACCAAGATATCAACCTCCAACGCCCCAACCCCAATATTACAATCCACCTCCACCACGATACCAAGCACCATATCAACCAAGTTACACCAACGCGCCTACTCATCATCACCCAGCTCTTAGAAATCTAGACATCTCGAGCGGATCTTACAGTATCGATTATACAGGAAGGAAGTAAACAGGTCCACCTCCACTTCGTGAACAAAATAAGACTTAAACCAAACGTTTACAATTAAGAAAACCCGGTGTGCTAGATTCATATTTTCTAAGAGTTACAGAATAATATATTTTACGTACAAATATTGTGTATATTTATTTTATTATTTTGTATCCGCTTTTATTGTGTATATTGCCCTCCAATAAATGTATGTGTAATGTATAATACTCAAAGAATTACGTTCACCCAATTGCCTTTACTATCTTTAGTCATTTTGTGCAATATGCTCAGAATTATGTAACCAGAGAACAACGCCCAATATTTGCCAAATAATTACGCCAACACAAACCGTCACATTCCACATCGGCAAAATCGAACCGACAGCCTTTCTATGATATTTCAAATTGTTACGCCGTATACTGGACTCAAGCGGATAGCCACATGAAATTCAATATTAAGTCAACTGTAACCGCTGATATTTTTGGCGAACTTTTGAAAGTGGTCTACGTTGCAAGTGTGTTTAGCTGTTTGTCATGTAAACGTAAGCGGAACTTGCTTGCTGAACCAAGAGACCTTTCAATAAAAAGAACACATACACACAAGCGAATGTTCCTGCTTTGAAAGTTGTTGCTGCACTTTGTGTGGAATAAGTAGATCGAGACATGGGCTGTGGCCTTGCGGAAGTGAATAAGCACCGCCATCTACTTCAAGGCTGTCAGCATGTAAAAAATGCTGCAGCGGAAAATTATTTGAGGAATGCGAGAGTGTGTCATAAATGCCACACGCAACTGCATTTGATTAGTTTATGTGTCAATTTAATTTCCTTCGAACTCTATCAAAGAATTCAGAGCAAATCGTCGTTTTTGTAGATTTAACCCCAGTGGCATTATTTGAAGTAAATTTCGTCATACGTATGTACTTGTACAATTACGAACCGCTTGAGCAGCTATAGTGATTATGAAGTAAGAGAGACACATATGGACTAGGAACAAACTCAACGCAAACAGGTTCTGGCTAAGAGTTTCAGTGTTTTTGTGCGTGGTACTTTGCATATGGTATAAGCTTAATTGTTTCATAAAAAGGATTTAAACAAAAGTTGTATGTATGCAAGCATATGTGTGTTACATTTGAACATGTATGCATGTGTTCCCACAGCAGAAATTGTATATAATTGAAATTGTAACAAAGTTTTATTTGACTGTTTCTGATTTGTCGCTAAGCGAGCTAATGGTTGATACTTAACAGTTATACAACATTTCCCTGTACTGCTTAATCCAATTTCTGCCCTGTTGATGAGTGTTTGAGACGTAAGAGATATGAAAAGAGTTTATGAATTACCGGTCTCATTGTCCTTGGATTATAAAGCAAGGTTAGGCAGATTAAAACTTTATATGTTTTAAACTTAAACTTGAGTAACAATACTTCTAATCAGTGATAATGTTGTACATTGATGTGTTCATTGTTCTTATTGCATGAGTTTATTTCTTCGACCGACATGAGTCGAATTAACCCATTTATATCCAGTTTGATTTCACGTTTTCTGGCCAGCGGCTTTTTTTGGTTCACTTGAAGTATATCAATTGATGTGGTCATGTACTTTTCTATATTAATAAATAATGATTGCGATGGATTGTATAAAACATTTAAGATGTCAAAACCTCTTGCAAATTTTTAACAGACACTTGAATTTAAGAATCATCTACAATCAATTTTCTAGCTATGGAAATAGAACCACAAACAATGTGAACCGGAAATGAGTGGTCAGCAATAACATAAATGGCGGTTGGCTTAAGATCGTGCCAGTTGAACAGGCTTGTTGGCTGAAGTAACATTTAATAGCTAGAGCTCCACAAATTTTCTGATTTATACATACTTATATATATCCCAAAAGCTAATTTTTAATAATTCGCTTATACACTTACTCTTTTGTTACTTAAGCCATAATGGTCCACTTACACGTGCGTGGGAATAAATGTATACTACAAGCGTACACCTTTGATTAGTATCAACGAAGTGTGTATATTGCAGACGAGTAGGATATGTTATCTTTAGCCACACAAGCGTCATGTTACCAGGGCAGTAAGTCATAGAGAAGTTAACTCAAGAATGAAACATCCCCTACTTAAGGCAAACATACGAACGTGTAAAAATATATGGATGTTGGCTCAACATTAATGTTAACTCATTCATGTGTGTAGTATCTAACCACATTTAACTGATATACAAAATGTCGCCGTCAAAGTTTGGGCCTAGATAACGCTAATACTTCTCTTTCAAGGTAAGTTATTCATAACCCTACTAATAATTTCGATAAACTTGTTTGGTAACATGAAAGTCAAGTTTGAAGTGGTTAACTTCTTATGAGTAATAAAGCACAGTAATGAGGAAACAGCGTTGAATATAGGTGATGTATTTTTGCAATGGTCTGCCGATTTCATGATCCACACTACTTCAGTTATGGATATCTTTTCTGATATGATTATGTTTTTACGCAAATTAACTAAAGGAATTCATTTCAATAATAAATCAAAAGTAGAAATGAAGAAGAGTAAAATAAGTTCGTGATTACTTCCTAATTATTATTTTGAGTTCCTATCACGCAATCAATTTGCGTTTAACATACAATTTCATTTTAAAGTTTTTTTCAGACCGTCGATGTCAGCATTTGACTTCTCAAAATTGTGTAGGTAACAAAAGTCTATAATATATTCACTTCAGAATTATGCTGTCATAATTAATATGGGTGGCGCTACAGATCGTGGTAGGCCAGAGCCTAGCTTCTCAGCAACCACTCGTGTTGTGCGTGCTATTATTCTCCCACGAGTGGAAGGGCCTTTAGTTTTATGTCGAGTCCGATCGGCGAAGCTTCAGAAGCTTTTTCTAGACAGGAAATACCCTTTTAGTATAGTCACTGGACTCCAAGGAGGTGGGACCGTGAACATTTATTTCGTCCGCCAGACCAGACATACATACGACGTCGAGGTTGGGGTCGACGCACATACCCACAACCCCACGGGCCACCAATAGAAGTGTTTAATCGTATCTACCACACCTCATAATTAGAGACAATTCCTGAGCATGATTGTGCAACAACCAGATGACTACATGGCTGAAAATCTAATTTTTAATATATTTGGTATATTGCTTTCCTGTTCGGTTTTATTTCCGTTCTCTATTTTCTTAAAAGAGTTCAAAACAGGGTGCATTCCAGAGTGGCATTTATATTAATACGCAGGTATTTAAATATACAAAAAGCAATAAGACTGGTAAAAAATACTAACATAGCGAAAGTTCTCTCGTAAGTCGCTACCAAAAGAAACAAATGGGTATTCACTTTCCTTCGGGGGTTATATAATTTAAGACAACAGTTACAATAGTTTTTAGCAATATTTTAGTTGATATAAATAGATCTCAAATATATCGTATAAATGTGCATGCATACACGTCGACACGTCAATGATCTACCTAGAACTACTCCATTCAAAAATTGCCTTTAAAATAACAGTAACAGCAATTTGCTTGCAATACTAAGATACAAGTATCTCACCTTTGTTATACCAGCATTAGTCATCAACTTGACACAATGAATTGGAGACCATGTATCGTATATCCGTGCATTACTCTTTAGATCATGTTTTGTTTAGACTTTGTAGATTTGTATTAAAAGATCGCCACTAACATAAGATATTCTATTATTTTTGGGGATACATAAAGTAGAAAGACAGCAAAAAAATATGTTTGCATATCAAAATGTACTGTAAGTAAGTATATGTATGGACAGTCGTTTGACAACCTCTAGGCATACGCAAACTACAAACTAAAGCACTTCGACGGTACCTACAACTGACTACTACTGGTACGAGTACTTCTAGGCTACCAATACTCACCTACTTTATCCATTCGTGCTTTCACTGTATATATCCATATTATCCGGCTGCAATCGCCAACTCGAAGGCGCGTATATCAAGGTATAAAAGCCCCAAGAGAGGTTTATAAGTGTTCAGTTATATTGGAGATTTATATATCATATGAAGTGTGAACGGTGGTGGCTATTTTAATTAGCGCCAAGCAACAGTACTGCATATACCATTATAATCGTTCAGGAATAAAAGACGGTTTTTTTTGTCACTGTGTCCTAGTAAAAATTAAGTGTCTTAAAGTTGCAGTCAACCCCATTTTTTCCGCAAAAATGATTCTGGTATGTGTCGATAAAGAATATCAAACTATAGTGTGGTGCAATAATTGCAGTTAAATCTGTGCAACTTATATTTGCATTGTTATACAAACTCGTGGCATATTATACCAATTCATACAGTTTATTTCAAACTGAAAATTAAAAGAGTAAAATCCCATTTTGATATATGTATGTACAATTTGAGTAGTGATCAAGGCTGCATAGTGGAAATATCTGCGAAGAAAAACTCCCACCAGCGGAGAGAATTGGTTGTTGGATTTTATTAACCTGATTACGTTGGTTGGTTGTATAGACGATGTTATGCTCTCACAGGTATTGCGATTGTTGCAAAAGAGTTGAAGTGAATTTGATGCAAATATTTTGTTGGTAGTACTATACAGTACACACTATCACTATGCATTTGTGTCTGCACCCAGTCATGACATAATATCAAATTCCTTAGATTTTAATTGGAAGAGCGGAATAACTTTTTGGTACTTGTTGTTGTTTTCTGTGGTAGTGTAGCAAAATGTCATTTCATAGATAGAGCTCTGGTTCTGAATAGTGGAACTTTTTCCACTTGATGAAGTTTGAATGAATGAACAACGACAGGAGTGAGGAAATTTCATTAGCAGGCATTAGTTGTTGTGGAGTAGTTATAAACTTGAATTCGTTAATTTTCAGCTCCGCGGAATTTTGTTAGCTTCTATTGTGTGTGCAGCTGTATCACAAGATTATCAAGACTATGAGCCTGCCCAACGTTCAGCACCACAAAGGATACGTTCAAATGCTCCTCCTTCAGAAGCTCCTAGAAATGAACCAGTTGCAATATTGAAACAAATTAATAGGTCTGTGTTTAAAGTGATAAATTAGTTCTTGAAATTGTAACGTTTAATTTTAGACACAATGAAGACGGTTCCTATACATACGGCTATGAGGGCGCGGATGGCTCATTTAAAATTGAAACCAAGCTTGCGACAGGTGAAGTCAAAGGCAAATATGGTTATGTTGATGAGACTGGTAAAGTTAGGGTTGTCGAATATGGTGCTAATAAATACGGATTCCAACCATCTGGGGAAGGTATTACAGTTGCTCCACCGACTTTAGTCGATGAGACAACTAATAGGGCTCGGGAGATTCCTGAATATGACGAGGATCCAAGACCACAACGCCAATATGTAGGTAACCTTGAAGCCGTCTATTCATCAAATACTAATATTGTTACTATTTTAAGACCCGTCCAAGCCGTCCACAACCAGCTCCACGGCCGCAGCCTATTCAATCACAGCCTAGACTACAATTCCCGCAATACGATGATTTGGAACCTGAGCCTCCACGGCGTCAACAGTACTCACCACCGCCACCACAACCCCAACCAGCTCCAACTCCTCCGAGACTACAGATTCCAGGTGCTCAGCCTACAGATGTTGTATATTCTCCTCAACAACGACCGGCGCGTCCTGATTCTCACTATTCTCAAAGCGTGGTAATACTTTAAATTGCTTACACTTATGTTCAAAACTTTAACTTTAACTTTTCTGGGTAGGCATTCGGAGGGGAACCATCAAATGTAAAGTTGTCAAGGCCTTCCTACGCCCAAGGACCTAGTGGAAACAGCTTAAATAGCCAACCTATAAGACCAGTTATAGAGCAGCCTCAATATGGTCCCCCTGTTCGGTCTCAGCCATCACCACCAAGCTATAGACCTCCACCACCACCACAAGGCAGAAGCACCAGTGTCCTTGATCAATTGGCGAAAGATTATGCTCTGCCCCAAAGCGACACGCAACCCTTGCACGACATTTCATTTGGTTATTATTAAATGCTGGTGTAAGCTAAAAAAGAGTCTGATAAAAATTAAATAAATCTCGGAAAATAAGTCGAAATAAATAAACAAGAACTCTATTGGAAATTGGTTTTAGGGTGTGTCTATTTGTTAATTCTTATGATGCATTTCTTAGATTGCGATTACCATACCCTCTGGACCTTCACTACTGATAGTGAATAATACGAATAATGAAAAACAAAAACCTGAATTCAACAACGAACAATGTGGAGATAATCAATTACTTAGCTTGATCAAAACGCAAGGTCAAAAACCTTTCATATAAAACTGTCTCTGTATCTGCAGAAAGTCGCTTGAAAAACTAGTTGGCTCATTGTATTACAACGAATCGATCAAGGCCGAAAGTTGGGAGCCAACTCAGTTGACTTGTAGTCATGCGGAATGCGTGCGAGAAGAGTGTGTAGGAGCAACGGTATAGTCTGAAATCACCTTGATTTACAGTCTGCGGTTCCATGTTGCATATGTAGTCCTCTAAGTAACTCTTGATTTTCTTGAAGTTGTTACCTGATAGTTGTCTACCCTGACTTTGTTTTTGACTTTGTTCAGTGAAGGCAGTTCATTACCAATTTATTGGGTTTCATTTACTTACAATGTTCGATGTAGAAATAATGTTGTGTGTAAACAGATTATTCTTCACAAAAATAATTGCCTTTAGTATTGGACAATCCACATAAAGTGTGAACGGCCAACGAAATAAAAAAAAGGGATTTTTTCGTTTTACATATCTGATGTCACATTACATACGCATCTCCCGATATGAATATGTACCAGACTCTTTGGTCAAGGTGCGTTTATCGTATCTTCATAGAGCACAGATCAAATTCAGCTTGAGCTTGAATAGAGTAGAAAATTAAGAAATCATTTTATGGCCCGTGGCGTTGTGGGTATGTGCGTCGACCCTAACCTCGACGTCGTAGGTTCGATTCCTGCTCTGTGCGACGAAAACAATTTTCACGACCCCACCTTTTCGAGTCACTGACAATGTTCAAAGATTACTTTCCCGTCTAGAAAAAGCTTCTCAAACAAAGCCGTTCGGATTCGGCATTAACCTGTAGATCCTTTCCACTCGTGAGAGAACAATAGCACGCACAATTATTGGGGTATATTATTTTTCGAACCATTTACAATACGTCTGCTACGAATGGTAAATATTCGTCATTACTTGCAAGTTACCAATTAATGTGACGTTTACTTTTCGGCAGGTGGTAGAAAATATTTAAAATTAATACTCCACTTTTCAACATTATCCTATACCATACACTCAATTACCAGCATAGAACGTATAGTGAATATAGTTGGAACCACTGGGTGGGTTTTAATTGAATATTTAAGTGATGGCAAAAATGGGATGTACCTAACCTTTATTTTTTTTTGGAAGAGTGCATTTATTTATTATACAGGCTACCTTCACAATTTTTAGTCATATTACTCAGATTTTTCGCTTTGTCTATCAGCCTTGACTTTGCATGTAAAAGATGATTCTTTCTTTGTGGTGTTCCTAGGTATTGCAATAAATTTCGTCTTATTGCTCGTGATTTGATTTTGGATGTATTTGAAGATATTTTGTGATCTTGAAAACGAATAGAATTATTCACTTTGTGCCCAGTTTATCTCCATGACATGCTAATCCAATTTGTTTGTCCATCCAATCATAACTTAGAAAATGCTTATTGCTTCTATCTTTCCTTAATTTATATTTAAATCTGTTTCTAGATTAGTGGATGGTTTATTATTTACGAGAATAAACATTCGTGTCAGATACATGCAGTTATGACATTATATGGTGGACATCTTTCTTTGTCTTTTGGTGGATATTTAAAACTGGGGCTGTATTGCACTACGTTTCCTGCATTGCCATTTGTCATTTTGTACACCGAATACATAGGATAGAACTGTTGAATAATGCGGAATGTGTGTGGTTATGCTAATAATGAATGAACACACGTTAGTACAATGGCATAAATATAATAGATTTATTTATTTAATTACATATTAGATAATGTTTTAATAAATCATCTCACACAGAACATTTTGAGCAAACGTAACAAAATCATTCCTAGTCTAAATGTGTCTACTCACTAAAAGTTCAATTTACAAACAAAATCTAATTAAATAAGACTACCGCATCAGTCGCTTGCTTTTTCGTTAGTTGCGTATATGTATGTGTATATATATATGAAGATGCAGAGATTGGGATTTCTTCTTTGTTGGATTTGTACACCTTTTGTGGGCTGATTTTTCTAACAAGGCTATAGGCCATAGTTTAAAATTAATATAATTCATACGCTATCACCAGATGAACACCTCAGTAATATTCATCTGTAAAAAACAAAAATCATGTGAAGTGGTTATAAAATCATTATTTACAATATATGCAAGTTGTAGAAAATTCAATTCAGGTCGAAAGCTTAATAAATTATGCATTTGTGATGGATGAACTGATTTACCTTTCAGCGGTTTCGGATACATTAACAAATTATAACGACGGCTGTATAACGCTCGTAATGTAGATATTTAGTACTATTTTATTTGCAAATACTTACTATTACTCTGACATTATCACATTATATGTATTTTGTGTAGTACTGCACGTTAATAAAATAAATATGTTCTTACTGTCAATGACTTAGATTTGACTTATATAAAAGTTACGTCATCAATTTTCTGTTGAACATTGCTGCGTCCTTAATACGGGAATCACGTATATATTCAATTTTTTTAAGGTTCGGATTTCGGAAGTCACGCCTACGGTCGAGTGCAATGTCGTTTTTATTTTGTGCGGGATTGAAATACGTGTACTTTTGTGCACTTGGCTGTTGTGGGCGACTTGGGCGATTATCAGATGGTCGATATGAGTCTAAGTTGACTTGATAGCTTGTGGATTTGACAATGTTTTGCAAAACGGCGGGACTGGGAGGATAGGAGCTGAAGGTATTCTCTTGATTAGGGTTTGGATATTGGTATCCTGGTGGAGAACTTGGTGCATTATTTCCACTATCCTTTTGCTTATGTGCCATCTGTCTGTAAATATCTGACGGATTTTTGTCCTGTATACTTGGGAAGCTTGAGGATGTTTTATGGGGTATTGGGGGACCATAAGCAGCTGTAATCGATTCGACGTGTTCAATTTGTCTTAGGGGTGGTAAATCGTACTGACTGAAATCGTTATTGTCTGGGTAAATGTAACCCTCCTGGTCATTTTCAACGGTCACAGTGTTTGTAGCTAGTGGTTTTGATTTTATAGGCATTAGCTGAAGAATTTCCTGTAAGGCGTCCGCAGCCTTTCGTGCTTCTTTTTCTGAAAGTCTAGTTTGTCGTCCATATATATTGAATGCATCATGTCCTGTGTATAGAATAATTGTTCTTGGTGTTAAGTATTATGAATTTATTTTTGTTTATTGTGTGTAAGTAGAAGTTTGTATGTACATTACTGGAATGTGGACTTTGGAACATCTCGAATACCCTATTTACATATGAATGCGTGATTAGTAAAAATATTTGTTTATTTATCACACGTTTTTTTATGGTATAGAATTTGGTAAAATTGTGTTTAAGAATCATTCACACTTGATTAATTATATAAGTTTTTACACAATATTTTTTTAATGTGTAGGCATTCAGGTTTTTATTTTTATAAAATGATTGGTTTCAAAATCAATGACTGGTACTGAAAAAACGAACTTTGTTTTTAGCAGAAACACATTGTAAATTAAAACCAACTTGAGTTAGTTTATATAAAAAAAATATTTACAAGATTAATAATAAAATTCTGAAACTCACCTGCAGAAGAAAAAAACCCTTAAAAATGTTAAAAATGCTTGTCTCCTATTAACAATTATGAAAAAAATTAGTTCGCTAACAAGCCTATCTAATGGTATTTATAGAAGAAGTTTGTTTAGTTCCTTTAGTAGTGTGGTCTTGTGGCCACGCATTATAGCACCTTCGAAGCAATATTGTATTGTTCGTGTCATATTATGTCTCGGCCGAAATTTGGGTATTTTTATTAAGTGGAGTCTTACATAAGGCTAGAATGTATGGCATCAAAAATAATGAGCATAAGAATTTGTTAAAATGAAGGGGTAACTAATTATCTTTAGGGACTCAAGCTTAATAAGAAAAATAAATAGCAACATATTTGGTGCAATTACCTATCGATAACCAAAGAGAGCTGAATTCACAACTCGTCAACAACACGAACTTCACTTTTAGCATATTATTATTTAAGTAGGTTTTTAAAGAGACAATGGACAATGCTTTCTTAAAAACTTATTGTAATCTGCTAATCTGACCAGTTGAATGGGTTAATTGATGATTTAATTTACAAATGCCCTTAAGGACTATCTGCTGTAAAATATGTAAAACAATGATTAGAGCAACTCAGCAGTATAGAATAATTGTCATAGTACAACAAATATGCGCCTAATGGAGGATCGAAACATTAGCTATATTTTAGCGAACATTTTTTTCAAAGACATATACGTAGAAATATTTAAACTTTCTTTTGTTTGTAAATGACAAAGATTTATACAATGTCAAATTATCTCAATTATTCAGGCATTTTTTATGACTCCTGAATATATATGTGTGTACATATATCAATTCATAAATGTAGAATCTACGAAAATAACACATAAACGAATGAACCTAATTCCGAACGGATGGAAGAACGATGGTTATGGCTACTATAATACAATGATAATATGGGTGGCGTTACAGGAAGTATAGAGTCGGGGCCTAGCTTCTCAGAGGAAGGAACAATGGCTGGGCACAGATTTTATTCGAATTACATCGAATAATAAATTTATCAGGGCTATTTAGCAATAACACGAAGTTTGCTTTCACGCGATCCAAATCTATTGTCATAAGAGTGCTTATAGAGTGCTACACTGAATTATTGATACGAGACTTTTTTTGACAAGATAGCACTCAATACAATGTACATATATACAGTCGAAATGAAGTATTGTATGTTAGCTTATGCACATACCGTAATATACCAAGTTAAAGGTAGAGCACCCTCGTACTGAATTGTTTATGTATTTTTATTCTTCAAAAGAGAACTTGGTCAATGAATTCATCCAATTTCGTGTTGTTTCAGAAAAAGGGTTTCCAAAAACAGAAGCTGATTAATCCTGTCAAAGTCGTGGCTTACATAAATATCGTCAACTTATTACTTTAAACAAAATGTTCTAGAGATTCAAACAGCAACAAACGCAATCAGCAAATATTAAATCTAGATGTTGCAATATTTATGGATGTCTAGAAGCAGTGTGATTAAATTACAAAAAAAAATGAAATCAAATACCGAGATCAACGACTTTGTTTTATAAATGCATATGCTACTATATCGTAATAGCAAGATTTCAAGATCTAGATGAACAATCGTACGTTTATCTAGATCTTGAAGTTGCGTGAAAAGAAAATTAAAAGTAAGTATTATTCTAAATTTTGAATTGGTATACGCACTGAATTCAAAAAATGTTTTCATACATATGCAGTATATGTAATAAACATTGCCAAATTTCTGATACACAATAACATTAAAGAGGTCACATATAAATTCATATATAACGAACGTATTGACATATTCCCAAAATGAATGCAGATAACGCAGTTATGCAATGTAAAACTTTTTGAACGTCATTTCGTATTCATGTGCGAACCCAACTCAAGCATTCAACCACACACCAGCACTTTCGTATACTTTCACTTTCGCTACTAGGTTTCTTAATATTGATGCCTTGACTTTCTACATCGTGAGACACTGATAATCACGTTGAAAGTGTTAGTACCAGTTATACTCACTCTGTAGATAGACTGGTTTACATCAATACTTATACTATCTTAAACTATATCCGCACTTTTCTGTTTTTTTCCGTTTTTTACAATATATGGTAAATGACTGTATCAATAACCGGAAGACTTATGTATGAGATGCAACGATTATGATGCAGTTCAATGAATCGGATCATTGGTTTTTATAAATACAAAGGGTGATAATGCATATGATCGAAGTCCATCTCTATAAAATGATGAATGAAGTCATTACGAATACACTCGTATGTACACAAGTAACCGCTTACATCTTAGTGTTAGTCGGAGTGAATGATACCAAGAATGGTTGTTAGTAATATAATGTTAGAGTACCATAATTGAGGGTTGCATTCTTACGCACCGTCGTATGTTGGCCCATATTTGGATGGCAGATAGTTATTGGATGGTGCTTCAAATGCTGCGTGACCTGCGAATGGTGCTCCGCCCGAGTAACTTTGGGGCGGTAAGTATTGATGTGTTGCACTGCTAAACGATGGCGGTTTAGTTGGCGGACCATAGTTGTGATGTCCAGCTGGTATTTCGTATGTCGTAATAGCTGAAAACAAAAAAGCAAATACGATATTATACCGCTTGCAATTAGATACAAAAAAACCTAGGCCACGAATCGCCAATAGGTTACATGATTTGATTCCATCAACCTGTGCCTAAGATGAGATCTCTCACATACGCAATCGTCGGAAACCGGTATTCAACGTTCAACGAAAATGAAAGTTGTCTGGCAATTTATTCGGTCGTTGGACTCGATACTTTGCTTTGCATTGCTGCAATATTGATACACTGGACTTAACGACCTCTATCTTTAATCGGTGCATTTTAAAACTTCCTTCCGCTTTAAAAGTATGCAGTGTACTAGTCGCTAATGCATAAATGTGTTTTTGTTTGTTTTGCGTTTATGTTAGTTGCTTTTACTTAAGAATAATTACATAAATTAGTTATCGATGTACTTACTTTCTGTGTGAACAACTGGTCCAGGAGAGTGATGCCCACTAGAGGAACCACCAGATAAACTGCTTAGCTTACTGAAGGGGTGAGACGATCCATGGGATTGGGGAGCTGGCGAGAGTTGTGCGGAATTTATTATAGCCTTGCCAACATCAGTCACCTTATCACCCGAAGCTGCAACTAACTACAAACAGAAATAATTGATGAATGAATAATTGATAATGAATTGTTTATACATACTTTTCCACCAGCACTAAGAGCATATCCACTTCCTTTAATCAATTGGCCTTTAAGTGCAGTAACCCCACCTGTTATTGCTTTAACTGCTTGGAAGATTGTGTTCAAGACGGATTTTTTTAATGACCATGGATCAAATTCGACTGAATTTGCCTAAAAAGAATATTACTTTGAGTTTTGTTTTTTGTTTACATTTAGAATTCTTTTTACGTGTCCGCTATCGATGGACTTGTAACTGCTACTACTACCAGAACTTCCGGAAGCAATTGATGCTGATGCTCTCCCAAGACTAGCCAAAATACCCTACATTAAATCGATGTCTTGTAATGAAATTATTACTTAATGTTAGGTGAAGTAAACTTACAGATTTCAAATGCGTCACAAGATCGAGGCTTCCAGATCTTTTTGTTATTTGTGGATCGCTTTCAGCTATTTCACTATCTTCGCTGGAGTTTGCATCATCCAAAGGATAGGATTGACAAAGGAGTGGTAACAATAGAAGAACAATGTAGAGTTGCTAGAATTGAAGACAAGGCACAAATCAATATAGAAACTAAATTGATATAAGACTTACGGGCAACGTATGATTAATTTTGGAAGGATTTTTTAAGAATTTATACATATGTATGTATCTATTACTAATAGATAATATATTAGACTATTTTGTACACATATATGTATGTATAAATTTTTTTTATTATAACAATTTCCTTTCGTTCTTTTAAAAATTGCTATTTTTTTATTATTACAATTTTCTTTCGTTCTTTAAAAAATTGCTACTTTTGCAACTACAATAGTAACTAAAGGGGTTTTCTTTACCTTCGCTCTGGCAAAACAACCATAGAATAGAAATAAATTGTACATAATATAATGCATAATGGATTCTAGAACGTTTTTGCTATTATTCTGCCCTTATTTTTTACATTTTTAGACTCCTATGATCCAAACCGTCCAAACCGTCTATTTCAATCAGAATGTAGATTGTCCTTACAAATGTGCATGTGCAAAAATGTAGTAGACTATTCATTGGAGACAGTAACATCTTTATGAAAATATTTGTATTAATGAAGTTGGTAATTAAGTTGCCATTTCTTTCTATTAAAATTCGTCTTGGTCTGGAAAACTGTTCGTATCGCCTTTTCGTCGATTCGCTGTGTATCATAGAGGAAATTGGTATATATATTTTAATCAAGTTCAGCGCATAAATAGGAGTATTCAATATACAGTGAACTCTTCCCAAGGAGATTCACTCTGACATGGCTATTTGATGCAAAATGTCGATGTGATCAGTACATTTTTCGCGGTCAAATCATTGTGAAGACAAACTTTAGGTTTTACGCCGCTTACTGAATTTCGTTGAGGGTACGAATAAAGATCAATTGCACGACGTGAAAACGACATCATAACGGAATTAATTTTAAATAACTCATCATAAACTTGAAAAATAAGCAATACCATTAAAATCCACTACTCCACTGGTTCCTTAAGTATCATATTTTTATTAGTATATATTTTATTTCGTTTAAGTTTTGTAAACAATTTAAAAATATGATTCAATATAAGGAACCTTTTTCGTGCTTATTCATTTAGAGGTATAATGTTAGAATATTTTACATTTCAGATACACATAATATATCTTCCCAATGAGCCCTATTCTTTGCTGCTTCTACTGTTTTCTATAGCATTGCCATTTCATCATGACATCATTATTTATCCAATAAGTAACCTCAGGCAATACAAGAGCTGTGTAGCATTTATTGGTGCAGTCCGGCTGTCCATTTATCGGTATTACATACTTTTCAAAGATGGCTGTCAGAACTGTAATGCATACAATGTCATTTATTGGTTTCAAAAATGTGTTCTCCCGAAACCTTGAAACATCTACTTCGGAATACATCATTACATGTCTTATTTGCCAGTTATTATACTCGAAAAGTGGATCAAAATTGTATTCTCTATATCAACATTTCTATGAAAAAACCTTTTTAAAAAAATATGTCATGATTGAATTATGAAATAAATGAAATTGTACATACGATTTGAACGATTGAAAATACTAGCAACTCAAATTGTAATAATATAAGTTGCGTTTAATGATTGCGGTCTGCTTATGTTCATTGAACTCGTAGGTATACCTGATTATAGAAGTGTGTTTCAAAAATGGGTACAGCATAATTTATAAGAAGTTGGTCAAAGAATCATCGAAAACTTGTTGCTGAAACGTGATAAAAGAAAGCTTGTTCAAATCGTTGACAAATGCTTTACTACACTGAGTGCTCCTTGCTTGGCAACCCTGTCAAGTAATGAAACCTTACTTGTCAAACACAGGAAGTGAGAAAGAATTTTCTTTTAATGTTTTTCAGTGACCAACTGTTAATGAGAATTGCCTGAATCTGTTCGCTATGCTTTTGAGTATGTCGTATTATAATTACAAAAACATTATAATGGCATATACATTTCTCGATGGACAACTCAATTATTCATTTTAAAAAGGTTGTATCTCAGTTATCAAATAAAAAATCAATTTCTAATTTTCATATTGCGGCGAATTGAGTCGAAACAATTTTTCAATGCTCATTTTAAGGTAACCTAGTGAAAATAGCATATAAGACGAAATTTGGAAAGGAGATGTACGACATGCAATAAAATGGCTTAACGCAAATCCATTAAACATCGTTTTGTTTCTTGTGCAACCTATCCTATGGAAACTTACGTAAAATCATAAAACCTTAAGTGGGAATAATGAACAATAAAGATATCCCTGTCAACCAAAAATATTTATATGTCAAAGACGAGGATCAATTACTATTCAGTATACCGATAGTATTATTAACTAATAATATATTGTTCTACTTTTTGACTGTTTCGATAGTATTCCATACGATTAGATTGGGGAACTACAATACTTACATGTAATTATTCAAACTGTACAGATTTATTTGCCGAACAAAAACTCTCCTATACACAATGAATGATGAATATTATACCAAAGGTGCGTAGCATGTTTTTACAATACAAATTGATATTAGAAATATTAGTATTATCCAACTTAGTTTTTTGATAGTACAGAAAAAAGGACAATCATGTACATATAAGAATAATTGATTCTTTATATAATATTTATAAATATAATAAATATAATATAAAAATATATCGTCACAAAACTGTTAATGTTAGTTTTAAGTTTTAAGTGTTTCCTACTTCAAATAGCCCTTATGATCGAGTTATAGGGACTAGAAATGTCTTTGGGACATCAAACTTTTGACAACATAGTCATATTCCACCAGTCTTAAAATGAGTATACGACTCAAACATTTTTATAATTTAATTCGCGATCAATCCATCTCTATAATATTGTTGCAATGAAACGGTTCATTGTAAATTAATATTCCTGGGAACAACGTTTTTATCACGTGTAAAATACTAATGGTGAATTTATGTCATTGTCAAGTGAACTTTTTTTGGCAAAAGCCGACAGGATGTGACACTTTTTATCATTTACGAGAAACATTGCATTGTTTGAAATAAATTTAGTGTTAAGCGTCAGTTAAGAGCGCATTTGTGTACATCCATTTTGGTGTGTATGGCGTATGTATATTAGGTGCAAAACGTTTTCACTTAAAAATGAATAAAAACAAATCACATTAAGAATGTTGGTATCATTAACCGTTAACTGGTTCATTCATATTTATAGATTGTAGGGCTTGTAGGATTGTAGACGGCTTTCAAATACATGCGCGTTTATTTACCGAGTATGAGAATGTATAAGTTATGGTCACAAATGTTCAAAATTATATTGTTACAGTATCTTAGTGGGAGAATCACTTTATCATTTCCTATTCTTCTAACCATATCATATACGACAGTATTGAGCTAATGCTTTTACTAACCGCAATAATGAGGCAATTTAATCTACAAATTTTACACCCGGAAAATCACATATGATATATATTCCCCGTTAAAAATAAACCGAAACCCTTTTATGCTCCCTCTTTTTGTCTAAAACTATAAAGTTCTTCGTAAGTGTAGTTGAGCGTGCATTGCATATGCGCGCAACTTGAATGAACGGCAGTCCATAATGATCTGCAACTTTTTTGTGATTTATGTTGGAAGCAATAAAGACTTAAGGAATTTAAGAAACGTTAAAGGCATGTACTTTAGTTTTGAATAATGTATGATGGTTGTACAAGATGAACCATTGTAGGAAGGTGTTTGACATGAATATATTACATGTTTTCACTTTCAAATTCATTTTAATGACACTGGCATGTCTTGGGAATTCCGATGTCAAATTTCTGCCCAGGTGAACATAAATTATTTCCTTTGAAAGACTATTATTTGTTGGGCAATTGAAATATCCCCGAAAATCAATATAAATTAGGAATTTATTTTTGTTGAATAAAAGTGCACTTTCGCAACAACATTGAAATTACTGTTTACAACTGAAATTCCAACAGATTTATATTGGTAGCTCACAAATCAAAAAACTTTTCCAGAATAATGCTGCAACAAAGCAGACCCTTCCAAATTAGACTTAATGCACATAGGTCTAATTTCGTTTGTCTGATTGACAATGGGATTGATCAAGTGGAATTTCATAATGATATGCCATAATCATGCCATTCACATTATGCAAGATTTTAGTGCCAGGTCAATGTTCGCTTTTCGGCCACTTCGTCGCATATGATTTTCATTAGAAGGTTTGGTTACCCTTTGCCCCTCATTTTCTCATTGTTGCTCCGAAATTGCTCTGTGTATTCTGTTGCTCGGTGTACATGCTGACATAGACCCAGTTTCAGACGCACAATGTTATAACACTATATTGAGATCAAAACGTGCTCGCATGTGCATTAACAAATTTTACATCGGATGCTGTGTTAAAGAAAGGTGAGGGAAAACGTAAGACATGTACATGGATCAGTCATTAAAGTGGAAAAAATAGTAAAAGCAATGGCTGAACCGTAATATTCCAAATTGAAGCTAATTAGGCCAGTTCATCAGGTTTTATGTAATAACTCTGTATGACCCGCATTGTTGCAACCGATAGGACTCAAAATTGCTCGAAGTTTTGCAAGATCTGTTATTTCATTTCATCTTGTACATTAACAATCGCAAAAATTTGTTTAATTATATCAATAGATCAAGTATACATAATTTGTTAAGATTATGATATGAAATTGTATTGTAGTATGGATTTCATTGTCACAAATATGTGTACCATGTGATCTGCACTGGGTCAATATAGACTAATATCAAATTCGTCAGGAAAAATGTCCTTGGATAATAACATTCTCGAGAAGAGATTACATTTTTGGTCACAATAAAAAAGAATAGTTTTGTATCTACCTCACTGATATTTTACCTTGACAAATCTTATTTCAATATAAAACTTTAAAGCCTGAGTAAATGATTGCAATTTTGTCGATTTCTTTATATATTGTTCCTACGTTACTCACGTAACCGCGTTCACTTTTGATTTTCGAAACTTTATGAATCGCAAGAAATATCTGCTAAAATATAATAGCTTTTGGTACTTATTGATGGTTATTAATCGAAATCACAAGCAAAAGTGAGAAGTGCATTGATAGTATATGACAAGCGTTCGCACTGCAACGAGAAATCGTAGTTGCATTTTATACAACATTTTTACTTTCATACTAAACATCGGACCGGCTTGTATTTTTAATGATTTAGTCAATAAACCCAACTCATCATGTAAATCGTACCCACGAATTCTTCAATGTGGACGCCGTTCGATCGTTTAAAATGTATACATATTAAGCGCGATTTATGGCACACTCCATAAATGTTTACCCACAAAACGAAGTAGTGTCTATGAGCAGTCTGTAATATAAAGTGAAACCGTCTAAACGACAAATGTCATGTCTTTTTTAAATACTCTTCAAAACTTGAGAGTAAGGCTGAATTTCCCGAATCACAGCCTTTTATATTTATATATTTAGTTATTCAGTTGAGGTTGGCAATGTCTTTTGAATTGGCTATGTCCTATTTTGTTATTTACTTGGTACAATGTCCTTGAATTAGGAGAGTGCGTAGATTCTGTTCACAAATATTACATTTTTGCTAAACGAAAATCGCAAACACACTATAAAAAATATAGTTATATAAGGTATACAAATTGCCATGTATAAGAGCTAAAATATCAAATTTTGCTTTAAAATTATAGAAGTAAAGACGTTAGGAGGAGGTGGACATATCCATGGACGAATATGTATTTGAAATTGAATTAGCTTTAAATAGTAATTTGTCCTTCATTATAATTTGAATTTGAATTTTTTTATAAAAATTCTCATCTATACAAATCCCAAGCAAAACTAAGAAACTTCATATATACGCGTAATGTGATTAAATACTTATTTGTACGTTACCATAATATTGTGAGCATCATTATATCGAAACCGAATAATCTTCAAGCGAAATTCTATAATATATGATCGATATTCTTCTTACTACGCGGTGAGCACTTCATCATAGAAGGTGTTATAAGAGTTTGTACAACTCATTAAAATACATATCTTCATACATGTCAATGAGAATGACTCAAAAAAAATGCGAAAGTGTAGTTTCTCATCGTTTCCAATGCGTGCATCATAGATCAATAGCTTGTAAGCTATAACGTATTCTAATCACAAAAGTAACCGTAATAGACGTCACCTCAATCGCATTGGTTTTCTTTTTACCTTTGTGTGCATGACTGCAGTACGATTTCACAACGAAAAATGTACATATTTGCAAAAAACGTTTCACTTCGTTAAGGACATTAATTGTAATTAAATGAAATTAAAAAAAACACGAACATGTGTACATTCGCGTTTGTTTACATGACATTTTAGGTTTACACAGAAAATCCGCTGAGCATGACAAATTTGGATTCTCTTAGATTTACCTGCGTATGATTTGGACATTCCAATTTATTGCGCAATCAAGATAAGCAGTTTCCTTGCGACTTTTGAAAATGAATGTCTTAATTCGTGTAATTCTGTTATGAAATCATTCGTTTTTCTCGTATGAGAGCGATGATCTGAATTCGGTTGAAGGTTATGAATATGTACATTTGTATGTTTATTTAGTATAAACTTAGAGGAACGCATTTAAATTAGATCCAGGTACACAAGTCAAACATTACCATAGTTCAGAAAATTGAGTAAAATTGGTATAGTACATTCAGAATTTAACTATATCCTTATAAACTCCTTATCAGTTAAGTCAGATAATATTTATAGTATATATTTATTACCCAAGTTATTTTTTTCGTATCTGACAAGATAGTTGGATGTACTGCATTTTTAAATTTTTTTTCATATCATTTATTTTAATATTTTTCTAACAATGCTGCAAGGCACTGAGATTTTTAAGAGTACATATATTTGAAATTGAATCAATGCCAAAAAATTGACATTCAATGCTCCAATTACTATTATTACTTTTCACACAATAATTTTAAAGCAGATTACTGAAGTATCTAGAGGAATCAAAAATAGAAGTAGATGTACACATAATATGAAACGTAAGTCTATGGCGGCTTATATACCCATGTTTCTTTTACTTAAATCTTCTTTGGTTTTTCCAAAAGGTGTTAAAATGATCAATGTTTGTCTTAAGACTTTCAATAACTTTGACGTAGTAGTGAAATCTACTTGACATTATCTCATTATTTCAAATGTCGGGGTACGTACACAAAGCCGGTAAAATGTACGTCATCGGTACACAAAGTGCCGCTCTTGGTTGTTTCATAGCTTAATCGAATTTCACGTCCGTAATCTTAATTAAAAAATATTGATTTATCCACTTTCGCATAACTAAACACTCTATACAAACGTGCACAGTTTACAAGCAAGACATTTGGTTTTGAAATGAAAACAAATCATACCACTGATCAAATATATGGTTAACAGACAATTTGCAAAAGACATTGATTTTCCATTTCGACCTTTATTTACTCATAATGAACCAGTGCATATTATTCTGCAGTTTTTCTTGCACATGTACAATAACAATAAGTTGGGCTCGCTCAAGTATCATGTTTCTCGTTTCACTAACGGAAGGAAGTAATGTGTGATCACTTTCTCTTGGCCGTGACACATCGTTGCGTATACACAGTGATCAGTTTTCACAGTTTTCTCAAATTATGTGTGTTCTACACCACTTTCCACTATTTCAAATGAATACTTATATACATACATGTTGACTTACCTTCATCTTGGAATCAACTTAAAAAGAGTTCCTTTGCTCGTGGTATAATCCCTTTGAATTAATCTGAATCCAGGCAGTTAGTCGAAATAATCCACAATGCAATATTACGCGAAAAATCAGATAATCTCTGATGAGTATCCGGTTCAAACCAAAACGCAACGCACGCGACTATCGTGTTTTGTATATTCAAAAGTTTCTCCTATTACATCCCGTGTCTAAACAGCGACGTCTTAAAATCGTTTGCATCAATGTCTTACAAAGACTCATGGTTTTAAAAGAAATACCACTCTCAGCTCTTCGTTAATTTTGGATGTATGCTCTCTTTTTACCCACCACTTCTTCATTACCGCACAACACTCACAGCTGAGCTGCTGAGGGAGCTTGGAACTTGTACGTGCGAATGTTGGCCTCAGAGAAAGGCCCCCACCTGTGGTTCTCTCATACTTCATACTTTATTGATATGCTTTTTTTGTGTTGTTGTTTTGTGGCGTCGTTTTGAAAGTGAGAGGTCGCGATGGCATAAGTGTGATGCAGAAAAACAAACCGAATCATACCAAGGGGTAGTATTACACAGTTTCGATAATGAATCCGTATTTAGTTGTTGGAGCGACAAATGAATGCTCGTGGCTTCGCTACATTTTATGGTGTGTGCACTGTGTTTGTGGTTATAGCTTCATGTTATCATTGATATATTGGATCGTATTGTATCTGTATTTCTTCCAGAAGGGAAGATTCTCGTTATTAGACAACTTTACAAATGAAGATAATTTCTATTCTGAAGATGTTTCTTTGGATCTTAATGCAATTTCAGGGACAAACGGCACTTTAAGATTCTCAAAAGACTAGTAATACAGTTCAGAGAAAGGATGGTGATCGATATTAATTAATCCAATGATGTAATCCATTGCATAAAACATGCAAAAATAATCTTGCGAAAAAAATCAGACATTTTTTTTATGTTTTTCATTAGTATTCGCAAAATAAATCAGTCACCAATTAAATGAAGTATATGTCAAGATTATTGCAGGACCCTGTCTATAATCGGAATGTTACTCTTTTACGAAAGCTCTGTTAAAAATCAAGCAAAATAAAATGTTCAGTTTATAATTTCTGAGACATATAAATATATGTTTGACCGGAAGTACATACAAATAATGGATTAATGGACATAATACGCAATATCGCATCATTAAGGACTGTTGCAAACAAAATACAATAAATTTCAGGGACAAACAGCAAATTTGCATCTATGCAAAGTAAATTAAAAACTTCGTTATTTTTGTATCAAATTACGAAGATGATATGTGCCCACTCTTCTCCACCAGACTTCGAATAGCATAAGAAAATGGTACCGATAAGATATTTAGTTCTTACGGAATGTCTCATTTTAGGATCGTCAAGGTTTTTGATTCGTTTTTTGGATCTGTGACTTATAAGAAGCCCAATGAAATACTCATACATTTGATATGGTTAAATCGGTCGACATTAAAAAGTGGCTGTTAATAGTCCACTGGCCTCACATTTGCTTGTGTGGAGTTTCGCGGTTGCAGGGTTTTGATAGAAACAGATGTTGTTCCATTTGCGTATTCGCAGCAGAAATAATGAATCGATCTCGGTGTATGATGCGGATACAGAAAGATTATTTCTATAATTGACTGGATTTGACTCCATTTTGTGGGTACGAGTGGTTATTTATATTCTTAAAAGTAACTATTTAATATAGCATACAAATATTTATGCTTTTTGCAAAAATTGTATTGCAACATGACGCAAAGGAAAACAAATAATTTCAGTTTTCTGTAGTAATTAAAAAATGTAATGAATTTTTTTTTCATTTTGTGTAGTCGTGGACCTTTCCTTGCAAAACCTTTTGACATTGTTCAAATAAACAAACCCATCCATTACGTGATCAATAGACACTAAATTTATCAGACTAGATGGCGTACAGAGAGACATCAGTGTAAATTATTTAAGCTTTGCATGTAAATAGGTGCATAAGGACCTAAGTGAGATATGCGCATCTACCTACCTTCCTATGATACGGAAGTCCCTTTTCGAAGGCCGTTGTTAAGGGATAAAATTCCAAGTTGTCTTACAGGTCGTTATGGAATTCCACCTTTTGTTATCTAGCATATGAGTTTTATGTTCCACCTAATTGAATCTATTCGGTTGTCTGGGATGGGTCTATTACGGCCTCATTCCTGCATGTTTAATCCGCTGGCTCATTGCTTGCTATATCCATGTGACCTGAGACAGAATAATTGAGTACTGCATACTGGGAACTTTGAGTTCTTTCCGGAGGCGCGCGGGCAACGTGGAATAGATTTCTTTAGACGAAATCAGTTTGATGGCCGCTTGACTAACATGTACATAATGTCTCGACAGCCAGAATATATAAGTCAAGTGCACCCAACAGATTAACTTGTCCAGTTACGGGAAATTAATAGAAATACAGATCAGTAATTGGTCTCATTAAATATAGATTTTATATTGCGCGCCTATTTCACTGCATTTTCGTTTTTTATGAGGTTATATACCAGTTTTGCGTTAGACTAAGAAAGGAGTAAGGAAAAGCAAAGGAATAAGCCAATACTGGTTCATATACAATAATGAGTCATTGAACTCTATTTCCGTTCACACACGAGAAATCAAGAGCTTCCGTTCTACATAATTAAATGTTTTTATGTAATGAGCAGCGAAATGGGGCTTAGCCATTTCTAGCATTAAACAAATTCTGTTGGACAGGAAAAAGAGAAAAAAGTAGTCCCTGGTGAATTTGAGTACAACGTAAAGACTTTCAACTTGAATTCATACGCATATGTTTTTACATATATACAATCATTTCCAGCATTGAATTGGAAACTGAGAGGAAGTTATAAAATAATGATTATTAGTTGACCCTTCGATCTTAGCCAGTTTTCGCGTTGTGGTTCAAATGAAAATGCATGTGTTTATATATAGTTCGCACCCTTCTTCCAACCAGTTTTAAGATAAAAAAGTAAATAATGCGGAAACTAACAGAAGTGCGGAAATGGTGCAGACTCAAAAACTATGCGCACACAAATCCTATAACAATCTCTCTTAACACATTCGTATCATTTTTAGTGAAAGCTGCATCTCCTAAACCAGTCCTGCTTACATACGTGCTTTGATTTGGTGTACATATTGATGATTAAAATCGTTTGCTCTCCTTTTAGCATTTCCTCCTGGACTACCTTAGCCACAATCCATTTCGTGTGTGACTGAATTTGTTCGAAACTTTAAAATAATGCACATAAATGTGTATATACACATATATGAGAATTGGGTATATTCAAGAAATTACCTAACTTTTTGAGAGATCATAAGCCCGCAATTAGACATTTCAGATGTTACTTATTGCAATGCTGATTTTTTTTTTGTTAAATGAACCTCTTGCGACCTCCTTGACATCTCAACCTCGAGGCATTGAACCATAAATGGAATTCACTTTTTTTCTGAATATACCATAACATTTTGGTCACAAGGTAATTAAGCGACAATGACTCAATAATTAGTAAAGTGGAAAATGTAATTTAACTAATTTGTCTAAAGTTGCCGAAGACTTGCATTATTTGACATCATATTTAATATCCGTTGATCTGAATTAACTTTTTATTCAGTCTTACATGATGTGTGGATAAGATGTGGTTTCGTATACAGGCAATAAGTAATATAGATTTCTCACGACATGTCTCATTATGGAATTGAGCTCATTGCAAATTTATTTTACTGATTTGCTGATTACTGATTATGTTATTTTTTTTATTTAGTAAGCTTACTATTACAATAACACACGTATGATTATAGTTTCAGTAAAGTTAAGATTCAACAGTTTGTTATTGCACGTAACATTCAGGTTTTCTTAAAAATATTAATTAAATAATAGTAGACTAAAAGGCTGGAGTTCCTCCACGTATGTTAAGTTGAATGTTATATATTCTGGAAGTATATTATGTTGCATCTTAAATACACCATGTGGATGGATCGTATCCTAAGGCAACCTACAATGCATTAACGTTTAACCACTTTTAAACATCTTTGTCAGGATAAAATTCACGTACGTAGATGGTGGAAATATACTATATTTAGTTATTGTTCACATTGCCCTATTTGAAAGAACATGAAATACAATTTTTTGTTTAAACTATATGTTAGTTATTACACATAAACAATATAGTTGAACAAAAATCAAAGTGGGCCTTAATTATTGTGTTGTATATATCATCACACCTTACATCATACACTTAGCGTGAATATTAATAAATATTTAATTGTTCGTGGTCGTCCTCCATTGCGTTGTCCCACTTATTCGGAGTCGAAGACTCTTCGGGCTGGAGCAGTGTTGTCCATGCGCTCAACATGGCCTAGCCATCTTAGGCGTTGAATCCGTAGACGCGTGACTAGACTCATGTCGCTGTACAGCCCGTACAATTCGTGGTTGAATCTTCTTCTCCAGGAACCTTCAACGCAAACAGGACCGAAGATTGAACTCAGAACTTTTCTCTCCAAGAGACCAAGTGCGTCTTCATCCGTAATGTGAGCTTGGTCTTTCGGGAGAGGGCTCTGCTGCTCAATTGCCTCTTGAGCCCAAAGAAATAGCGGTTGGCAAGAGTTGTTCTGCGTTTAATCTCGGTACTGATATTGTTACATTCCACGTGCAGAACCGAAAATCGTTGTCCATGGTCGTTAGCAGTAGGGTCATCCGTATCCGAGGCTTGTTGTCGTCTCTGAACTAGACTATATATTACACTGTGGGGAAGTTAACCCCACATGAAACCCCCGAACCTGGAGGACTGGGTCCTGGTTTAAACCCCAGGACAAGGGGTCGCTGCATACATGGGTTCACCTCTAAGCGGCTGCAGTAGAGGTTATCCAGAGGGCGCCTCGAGAAGGCTGTATGTCAACTTGACCTGTGCATTTACAGGGATCGTTGCTGGCATCTCGCCAAGTTGAGTGCAATCAACAACTTTGTCCTGGATGCACAGGCCCATGCCTTCCATTTTGAGGAGGCTAAGATCATTCTGAGTAAGATAAAATGTACTTATTCCCTTATGATGAGCAAGCAATGTTGATTTATTTTGCTTGTTTGTATAGACTAAGAGAAAGTTCCCCATGAGTTTCTTATTTAATACAAAACTTAAGCAGACTTGGCTAAAAGCTTTCTTTAGTATCTTGTTGTTTGTACATCAATGTTATAGGGTGGCCTCGATGATGTATTTTTATTCATTTAAGAAATATGATATAGGTACTGTTTCAACCTTTCTGCTTGTTCAGAATTTATCAAATGTTTCACTGCAAACTGTCTCTTTTGTAAGAGAAACTACAAATACAGTCGAATCCATTTTATTGACGAAAACTGGAACGTTAATTTCAATTGATCTGGTCTTGCATATAAACGTACCTCGGATAATTGGAAAATGATTTCATTTAGAAGAATCATTTAGTGGTTTAGAACACTTGTCCACCCTACCGTCAGCTTTAGCACTCGTTTTATGGGGAAATGTCTGGTTTAGTGCAAAAACATAGCGAATGGAATCATTATTAACATTTTTGTTAACGTTGTTGCACTGCAATTCAAATGTATTCAAATGGTCTCTCGCGTCTCACCATCATCAACCTGTTTTAAATTTGTAAGTGTGTCTGCTGTAGTCAAACGTGTGTATTTCTTTGAATCATGCCGCTGTGATTTTTGATATTTTTACTGTAATTTCCTTTTTTTTTATTTAATTCACATTATAAATATTATAAGTAAGTGTTTTAATGAGCATTATATTGCAGATAGAAATCGTAAATCTGAAATTGTGCTGTCAGAATTGATAGTTATCACTATGAGAGAAAAGTTCAATGCCAAAATTCAATAGACGCATTTAGGGTCTGTTACGCATTTGGGGTCTGTTCATACCTTTTTTCTTGAGATACATTTTCACTTAAGTAAAGTATTTTCTATTAAAATGTAAATACATTTTTCAGACTTTATCAAATTTTCGAATTTTTCACTTACAAGGGTTTTAATAAGCGCAGCAGTTTGTATGAAATTTGTGAAAAATGTTCACGGGGGCAGATTGAATTGTTCATACAAGGGGGATACATGCAATTGTTTATACAATTAAACCAGTTATAATAAATAAGCTGGTTCGACTGTATACATTAGCAGCTTCCATAATTTGGTATGATTACCTCTGAATAAATATATTATAAATTATTGTATATATAATCAAATATATTTTAAGTTGAGTCTGATATTACTGAACGCCAATCTAGGATCAGACCATCAGAACATCTCAAGGCCGAAAGCGATGGTGGGTTCCATACGCCCCAATATATTCCTGTTAAACTTCTCCTCTTATATATTTATTTTATGTACATCAAAATCATATTACGCACATACCTGCGCCACTGCCGGCCCAACTTATCGCATTCACCGATATCGAACGAATTCCACGAAGATGTGTCCGGTCGCCAAAAATACGTCGACTAAACTGACTTGACTCCAGCTATTGCTTGTGCCTGCTGGTTCGAAAACGAAAACAACACCAAAGCTTTGGTTTAAAGATCAATTCAACGCGGACATAGGATAGCTTGCTCTCTTGAGCGGGAAGTACCATACCTGACAAATGTGGACAGCAATACTCCCTCAGGATGGTATCCTGTCGTTGTCTTCATACTGAAAATAAGGAGAAAGCACGTCGTATTTGGCAATTCGTTTTCTTAACACTCTTGCATCCTCATTTCGCAGACAGATATTGACACCTTTACTCATTCATTGTCATTTATTAATACCACATAGGTACATATTTTATCGGCTAATGATTTCGCCTGTTGATTTTAAAATTAAAGAACCCAGAGCGATTAAAGAGTAGCTGGTACTTTTTTTCAATACGTTTTAAGGTGTACATATGTGCGGATTGTCTGTCTCTAAATATAAAATCTAATTTGGTATTAAGACGTTCTAAAAAATATCGAAGAAACTTCTCAACTTCCATAAAATCATCGGAAATGCGAGCGAAAGCAAAAGTTTTTTGCTCTAGTACTATGAATTTATGATTGTTATTGAGATAATAAGAAGAAATTACAAAGGAAAATACTAGTTTATACTCAGACAGCTTAGTACCTAAATGTTTTTTAAAGTTCGAGGAAACTAAAACTTCGCGAATAACTTTTTCCTTGAAACTTCAAACAGTCCCTTTGAATATATCTCCCAGGTTCCAGCATTTACTGTAATCACAGCCTATTCATCATGAGTTGGATTCTACTGCCAGTCGATCCGAAATCAGAAGAAATAAGAACCATCCGGTTCCACCTTTAACTGCACCTGCATAAAATATGCAATAATGCACCAAGATTACATTCATATCATAATTCTGTATGTGAATGTATTATAATATGACTTTTCTTTATAGAATTTTGTGTGGTATATCGAAATTCAGATATGTGTTACATTTGTGTATGCTGTGATAGGTATCTCCTATGGGTCTCAGATATTTAGATTAGTGCAGTCATTTGTGAACGTTAGTAGTTATTTTAAAATCTATTTTAAATCAAATAAATTAAGGGGAATTGGCAATGTGATCTGATTCTTGTTTAAAAATATTCACAATATGCATTGTAAATTATGAATATACTCAGAGTTATCATATCGCATTTTCGGTTGCAATTCGAATGCTGTTGACTACAATGTAGTCGATATGATATACTTTTATGAACTCCTCATAAGCTTACTTAATGCATTTAGATCAGTTTGGGATTTGCTGCAATCAATACACCTTTCAAATATATGTAAATAAAAACTAACTTAATTAATTATTTACATATGCAGCAAGGTCAACCAAAGAATTGTTTACTGCTTTATAGTTTGTTCCAGCGTAAATATACAGTTGACGAAACAAATTAGCCATGATTAGTTGCACGTTATCAGGTATTATTAGCTATTCCTAGAAGTTCTTTGCGTATTTTTTTTGTGAATGTATGATAAGTGGGTCAGGTCAAAAAGTGTACGATTGCGAAAAGTATAGCTTGGTCGATAGGCAACGAGGGTGACTGCACAACTTCTGATATTTGGCAATGTCAGTAGGACTACGTCAGATATATAATTTGCATCTTCATGCTGTTTGTCTCGCATATAATTAAATATTGTGTCAATCAACTTTGACCTTATGTGATGAAACATAAACTGTTTTACGCTGATTTTCTGATTCGGTCGTGGTCGTAATCCGTGCATATCTATGTAATTTCGCGAATGTTGGCGAAAAGCTTGGTAGTGACTGAATAGGCCGATGGCATGCTTGAATTGAGTTTGTCTTTTAAAATGTATAAAATTTCACACAAAATTGAAGTGTGACTCTTATTTGTGTTATTGTATTCGAAAATTCGAAAAGCTATTTACAGCACGACAAATGATGCATGACGGTTGGTGCATCGTCTCATACAAACCAATCATCGGCTCCACCTTATTCGAGACACTGACAATACTCGAAGACTATTTTTAAGCTTCTCAAACTTCGGAAAAAAAAACAGTAGACGTAAGTTTACATTGGATCGTCGCATTTTTATGTGAAAACAAATAAGTGCATTGTTCTCATTACTTTGTTATGTGTGTCTTCTAAAAAGTAAAGAAATATGTAGGCGGTTTGAAATGAATGCAGTTTATTGTTCCTCGTGTCGTCTTTAATTCAAAACGAACATCTAAAACAATTGTATGCACATTTCAATTGTAGATTGTACATTTTTATTAAAATTTATTAGATGATATGCTATATCTAATAGGAATGAAGAAATGCCCAAAACTAACACATTGTATATATGGTATATACCTAATATATACCCCTAAAGAGTCATTGCAACTTCAATAATAGCAAGTGCTTGTTTTGTGAGTGCATCTGATGCCATTGAGGTTGTTCGTATTTTCACAAGGATCTTTACAAAAAAGAATCATTGTAAGTAAATTCTCGCGAACTTGACATTACAATCCTACTTGTACAATGAACACTGGCAATGTTAACAGAGATATATCTTTATATGAGAATCGTTCGGTTTGACAATTAAAATAAACATGTGCATTCGTAGCCACACAAAGATTTCGATGACTTTACAAAATATTTTATTAAAGTGCACTGGCTTTAATTCGAAGTCAAAATAGACCGACGGCTGAGTTTTTATTGCTAAACTTATTAAACTAAATAATATCTCCTCCGCTTTGTATACATACATTTACATATGCATGAATGGTTTCAAGAAAGCGGAGTTACAGAGATACTATACAAGGGTATCTTATGTAAGCTGTTCGAACAAATTTAATCAGAAGTTTTTAAGGCAAATAAATCCTTACTTATTCTTCTACACTTTATTCTTCAGCAGGTCGACTTGCTAGAGAGTCACAATCAGAATGCCTGTTCTCGTTTGACTTTATCCTTCTACTTCTCTCCCTCTCTCTTTTTCTTTGTGTTGCGTAACAAGTTTAAGTTCGGATTTAACTTGTAATTTTAAAAAATTTATAAATTAAAAACACTTATAAATTAACTGGTAGTCAAAAAGCCTTTGAACAGAAATGCGTTTATACAGACACATTGCTTTACGTTTTATCAGGGATTGAAATACTACTACACCTTGTACGAGTTCTTATGGGATCTTGGTGAACAAATGCTCAATTAGTGTTACATACTCCAAGACGAAAGAACCGAATTAGAGTAAGCTTTTTCCAAAATGTCTAATATATAAATATGCTGAGTATTTCACTAACATCGCAACTTTTCACAACTACATTTGGTCTTGATACCAAGTGTTTAATTCCATTGCAGAAATAATTATTTGAGACAATAATAATTTAGGGGAATTTGGTGAGAAATCATTCTCTAATGGATTTAGCAATGTAGCTACAATCACAGACATCAATTTGGCTTGAATAGTGTGTTATGACATAAGGAAAATGCCATTTCTAAGATTTCTTCAGATGAGTTTTTGACAAATGAATGGAATCTCAGCTCCGTTTGGCCGATTATCGAGAGCCAAAAGTCTCCTGAGCATGGGATAGAAAGTCTGCCATCCTAAACCACGTCTTCAACAAAACTATTTCTCGTTTAAGGTAGTAAGGGAAGTTGACACAGTCTTTGCTTTACTATACAATTTTACAAAAACACTGTGACAGATATAAAACGACGAAGTACTCTTGCCAATCGCTAACTTTGGGGACCTTTGGAAAAAGGCCATTAAGCAGTAAGGTCCTATCCACAAGTGCACACAGAAGTTGAATGCGAGCTCAACCGGGTTGGAGTGAAAACTGAAGGCAGCTAGTTTAGAATACAAACTTCAAGGATACTCCGCACTTGAAGCACATTGAGATCAAGAACGAGCCCACCGTGAGTATAAAAACCAGTTGTGAATGTGAACTCATTTGCATATGAGATGTTTTATTGGCACTCATGTGACTTCATTTAATTTTATAACGTGTTCTCTTACTTCCATACTACCGGACATAATAAAGAAAAAGATTCAAAAGAAAACAGAAATATTACAATTGAATATCATATTAGGATCATTTCAAGAACGACTTGATCAATAGTTTTATCAAATTTATACACGGTATAAGTAATTATCTGATTTGTAAGTTGACAAAAAGCCCATGATCTGCTTCTTTTTTAGAATACTACTAGCTAAACCAAGCGCTAGTTTCAACGCATCTTTGAAAATCGAAAAAAAACTACAAAAAAGTTTTTCTCGGCGCGCATTGCTATGCATAAAAAAAAACAAAACAAAAAAACTGTTTTTTTAAAAGAAAATGTTGTACCAAAACCTTCTCCACACAATTCTGAAGAAAGTTGCCAAGGACAGTGCTCTATCTCTTGCCATTTAAGAGTCTTTAAAGGGCAAACAACAAACAATGAAACAAATATTGATTCTTATTTATAGATTCTTCTTCTTCAAAATATTACTTTTATAACATTTTATAACAACACACGAACCTGCCTAATAATACATAATATAAGAATTCTTTAAATGTAGCCATTACAAGAATATTTTTGAGTCTTGCAAATAATAATCATTTGAATGAAATATATCAGTAATGCAGTGCTATCGTATACCTGACCACTCTCTGATTGGTATCATTGCCATGGTAGCAAAATCGCCTACAAACAAATATGGATAAGAAGGAATATGTACTTGTTCTTTGAAATTTTTCGGATTTGAGCACAAATGTCCGGGATTATAGTGTGTATTTTTCGTTTTCTGAAGTGAATGGTGATTATTTGTATATTAAATAATTTAAGAAAGTAATGAATATAGAGGTACTCAATAAAGACAAGACAATATATTTCCTGGTTAGTTTATCGGTCACGGAATTCTGTGATTGGTATATATTGAGCGCTTATAATATTCAATGGCTACTGGTGGTAGTTAGAATTGCCTAAAATATGTGGTTAACATTTGTCTTTATGTAATCCCTGGTCCTCTGAGTGAATGTATTTTAAAATTCTATTTTAGCAGACGCCTAGTTATCTCATACTACGTACCAGCTCTAAATTCACTGTTCCTCTTTCGCCTGCATTCGTCTTCGAAGTATACAACATCTAACAAAAAATTTAAATAGATTAAAATATGTAAAAAACTTTTTTTTACTATCCACCATTTAGACCTCAAACACAAGACGGGAGTAGTTATCATTTTGGACTGCTCGTATCGTGAAATTGAAATCTTCACAACAAGATACGACTTTATCTTCTTTAAATATTAGACACACGGATTTAGGATAATTTGTATTTTGACTAAGTGTAGTGTTCTTATAGAATGGCTTATATAATATGTATGTTCCAATTTTTTTAATCCTAAGCCGACTTATGGTAAGTTTGATAGTCCCATTTTTCTCCATTTTCCATTTTTGTTTTATTTTTTTATTTTTTATATTTATTAGCTTACATGCTAGACAAAAATGTGCTTTCACCTAACATATTGACCCTATAAGGGTACTCTAAACTATTCTTATTGTAAATTTGTTTGTGCCTTTCGGCTTATGCTATGCCGTGTTACAGCACATACTGTTTTTATTTTATTTGTTTCTCCAACAAAACTGGTACAAAAAACTTGGCTATATATATATATATCTAATTAAACCTAACTGAAACAAACTTAAAAATAATAATATGGGTGGCGCTACAGCCCGTAGAGGGCCAGGGCCTAGCTTCTCAGCAACCACTCGTGTTGTGCATGCTTTTGTTCTCTTATGAGTGGAAGGGACCTACAGTTTAATGCCGGCTCTGAACGGCCAAGTTTGAAAAGCTTTTTCTAAACAGAAAATACTCTTTGAGCATTGTCAGTGACTCGAAAGAGGTGGGTCCTGAAAATTATTTTTGTCGCTCAGAGCTGGAATCGAACCTATTATGTCGAGGTTGAGGTCGACGCATATACCCACAACTCCACCGGCCACCACCACTGAAACTAACTTAACCTAACATTAAAGCTTAAGACTATGTTAACTATGTCCATAAAAGTACGAACGCGTTTACCAGGGCGTATTTTTCATCATAACATCAGTTTGAATTGTAAACAATGTGGGTAGATTCTTAATTAACCATTTTTCTTCTCAAATTGTTCAAAAGCTTGAGCGCCAAGACAAGTTGAAGCCGTGCACGAACAATATGTTTGCAATGAAAATGAGTTCGCACACATCTTAGACGACCGATTAGGCACTCTTATTCAGGCAATAAGTGTAGCTTTTCAGGTACATGTGCATCGAAATACATATGTATACAAATGTTTTTTATCTAGTCTACCATAATTAATAAGTTATCTAGTTATCTGTTGTGAATCGAAGATTATAATTCTGTTTATAGAATACTAATATTTTTGTAGGATATTTATATTCCATTGGTTTTAATTTGTGAACTGAATTGACGCAATCCACTACATAGTCAAAGTAACGAATTTAAATGTTTAGACCTTTTTGATTTGTATCTCTTATTATATTATCAACTTTTCAGTTTTTGTGAGTGGCCCGTGGCGTTGTGCGTATGTGCGTCGACCCCAACCTCGACGGAGTAGGTTCGATTCCTGCTCTGTGCGACGAAAACAATTTTCACGACCCCATCTCTTTCGAGTCACTGACAATGCTCAAAGAGTATTTACAGGTAAACCTTTTTCACAAAAAAAAAAAAAATTATATGAGGTCTGCTGTTTGGTCTGTTTATATATATATACCATCAAGTTTAATTTCCGATTGCATTGCAACTCTTCTCTCGAATCAGGGCGATGACAAATTATTATTTTAAATTCTTCTCTACTACACTCAAATAACATGTAAACCGCTAGTTAAGGTTAGGTTATTGGGCTCCATTGTTCATTAGGTTTTAGGTTGTATGTATACATTTGAGATAGTAAGTACAAATTGTTTTCTGTCACAAAATAAAAGGTAATTTAAGTAGGCAACGCCGTTGTCGTCTGCCGATGGACTCGTAAAAAAATATTTTAATGAATTATAGATATATATGTATATTTTTATTTTTTTTTATTTTATATGAATTCAGTTAGAATATTATCAGCTTCGATGAAATTGAATAGTGCAAACAAATTAATTCCATTAAGAACATTTTTCGTTTGATCCATTGTTAGTGATAGCTTTTCAAGGGGCGCATTGCCAAGAAGTGAGAAAGCGTTCTCCTTCGCTTTCAAGTTACATATTGTGTGATTTAATGTTATTTTCTTAAAAAGAGCGCCATTTATATACACCATCTCGCATCTTGGCCCTAATTGCTAAAATAGTTGTTATTATATCCTCATAATTAGGCCTGGGATATATTACTCTTTTCAATGAAGATGTTGCTTTCAGTTTGCATTCATTCCTGTATAAATGTCAGAAGCTTCCAAAATCTCGTACAGGGAAATTTTCACTTTCAGTATATAGTAAAAACTTTAGTGTGGAATTGAACACACTTGGTAAGCCGGTTTCTAAGTTAAGCTCATAAATTTGAGGGGTTAACGGATGACGAAGTCTTCTTCTTTGTGTGGCGCTACAGTCCGGGGTGGATCTGCCCAGGTCCAACATGCCTCTCCAACTAGTGCGATCTCTGGCTAGCTGTCTCCAGTTTCGCACACCAAGTTGGTTGAGGTTCACTTGGGTGCACCACCTTAAACGCGGGCTTCCTCTGTTGCGTTGCCTGACAGGTTCGGATTCGAAGATTCTTCGGGCCGGAGCTGTGGTGTCCATACGCTCTACATGAACTAGCCACCGTAGTCGTTGGATCCGTAGACGCCTAACTAGGCTCATGTCGCTGTACAGCCCGTACAGTTTGTGATTGAATCTTCTTCTCCAGAACCCGTCAACACAAACAGGACCAAAGATCGTGCGGAAAACTTTTCTCTCAACGAGACCAAGGACTTCTTCATCCGCTTTCGAGATTGTCCATGCCTCCGCGCCGTATAGCAGGACTGGGATGATCAAGGTCTTATATAGTCAACTTGGTTCTTCGAGAGAGGGCTCAAGAGGAGTTATCCTACTCATCCTATCCTTGATCTCGGTACTGATGTTATTTGTACAGTTTACTCCGAAGCCGAGGTAAGTGAAGTCCTTGACTACCTCGAAGTTATAGCTACCCATTGTGATGCTTTGTCCAAGACATCGATGTTGTGTGTCCTTTTTTGAGGACAGCAAATACTTCGTTTTGCCCTCATCAGTAGGAGTTCGTTGACAGAGGCTAAGTGCAGACGCCTGTGCTGCATAAGTCGCTTGTCAACGCTTCGAAATCCTTCATGTAAATGTGTTGATATGTCATCTATAAATAACGCCTTAGCCTTGCTTACCATTCGGATAAATTTTCACCATTCCAATGTACATGTATGTGAGCAATTTGAATATCTTTGTTCAGATCCATTTTAATTTTTTAACTTTATGTGTTTCGTTTTCTTTATTTTATAGCTATATCTCGCCCTAAGTTCATTTGCGTTAGAAATATCTGATTTTCTCCTATTCCGGCACTAAAAACTCCAATGAGCATACAATTTTCTGAATAAAAAAAAACATAAAAATCGTTTTCTTAGAAAATAAAGTTAATGTAAATTGGTAAGGTGTAGGTTCTTGATGCGCTGGAACCCAATGCATTTTAAAATTATTGAAATATTTGTTATAGGTTTCATAATCTTTGCTTGTACTAAATGTCACGTTAAGAAAAAGTATGTCATGACTTTTTAAAAATTCAATGAAATCAATCATTCAATTTTTATAATTTACTCGCTAGACCAGTAATGTCTTGTGATAGTAAGATAATTATTTTAGTTTAAGTTTTTTGGAATTTAATTTATTATTATTATTACATTTACTACTACTTGCGTGACAGACGACGACACTTTTTCAATCGTGGTGCTTCTTTTGTTGCCTTTTTGATATTGTAGCTGTTACTGTTGTCGTCTTGATCCCTTCGGCAGTTGCGATTTCTATGTTACCATGGAAGACATTTGTGTTTGTTGTTGACTGAGAATTGTTATCCTCATTTCTCCTGTAGAGCCTCGGTTCCATCGCTATTGTCACATCTTAAAAGTCCGTCTTGCATCGAGTAGAAAGTCTCGCCATTTACTTCTAGTTTAAGTCCTCTAATTTTCCGGGCCTCCGATGGGCACTTTTCGATGATAGCGCGTCGTATTCTTTGAATTCGTTGTTGTTTCTTAAGCTGGTTTTTGGTGTAGTCGGGATTTGTATACACAACTGTGCCTTTTAGTTTGTTAGCATTTTTCAGCAATTGTGATGTTATAATTTTATTTCGTGCTACAAGTATATAGTGTTGCTTAATCCGCTTTGACGAAAGATCTGGAATTTCTTCGAAGGTGAATTTGTATGGTTATTTTGTATACTGCGTTTTGAGGATATTCTTGTGCTTGATTGTGTGCAGGGAATGTGAAGACAAAAATGTTGACTTTTCATTGCTTTTCGAGGCGTTAAATTTTTTCTTACATGTGTCAATCTTCATTCTTACTTGATTCAACTTATTTGATTTTTCAGACTTTTTATGTAGGCAAAGATTTCTATTACGTCTTATTTTATCGGCAAGTCCTGTATTTTCTCTTCTGGGATGCTAGTCAACAAATCGTTTAGGTCAGATACTGGCATAGAGGCAACCGCCATTTCTTTTCGATGTAGTTTCTTGCTTGGGCTTGGCGTTTTAGAAGATGTTTGCACTAGATTCCTTTTGCTCGTCATTAGTGTGAACAAATATTTGTCTATTATACTGTTTATATATGTTATGATAACATAAAGATAAAGACAGGCACTGATTGAAATAACGACGCAATGAAACATTTATCAAGAAGTCGAATGACAAGTTATTCGGAATTATATTGAGCGTGATTGATTACTTTTTCTCTATACTGCTTTTGATGCGCAGTGCGGACAATGGATTTTGGTTGTGACGCACCACACATGGGTAGAGCTGTAAAACTAACAACAAATTGAGTACCCGTAGGTATTAGTTACATTTCATCCGGATAACCGTATATTTAATATCGCTACTTTCGTTACCTCCATCAAAATTGCTTTTTCAATTTGTTGTCCATCCCTAATTAATAAATTTAATTTAATTCAATTGTTATTAAGGTGACATTTGATGCGAACGATTCGAATGTCAGAATTTGATTAAAAATGAACTTTCGAACGAAAGATTGGACTTTCTTGAATCGTTTGAAATAGGACTGATTATCTGAAGCGAAATTTATTTAAGAACACAACCTGTCATTCCTTGGAAACCGGGATGTAAATCCTGTGCCTGTTTTTACTAAATGTTATTCTGGCGTAGTTCCTTTGCTTGTAATCAATCCATGATTGTCTAAATAGCTCTACAATTGTGTCAAATTGAGGGCAGAACTATCAGTCAAATATCGAATCGACACCGGCGATGCGAAGTTGATCAGACCAGCACTAAGGAGATTAGCAGTTGCCAAGAGATAGAATACCGAGCAAGTGGAGGAGATGCAACTGAAAAACGTTACTAAGCAATCGCCAAGCCCATGGAGCTCGCCAATGGTAATAGTCGATAAAAAGGACGGGTTCATGCGCTTCTGTGTGGAATACAGAAAGCTGATCAAGGTAACAAAGAAAGACAGTTACCCCCTGCCAAGAATAGACGACAACTTGGACACGTTGTCAGGAGCAAAGTGGTTCTCTACATTGGACCTCCAAAGTGGCTATTCGTGAAAATCGATACAAATTTTCCAAGAAACAAGTGAAGTACATTGGCCAACGGCATACACACTAACTAAGAAAAAAACGGCGGTTAAATATGGGCCGAGTCCTACAAATCTGCACGAGTTACGGAGCTTTTTGGGACTGTGCATTTATTACCGCCGTTTCGTACCAGATTTCGCTAATCGGACACAGAGCCTGCAGGAGAAGAAGAGGAAAAACAGGAGCTTGTGTCGAAAAAGCCGCAAGAGCCAGAGTTCCAATAGTTGAAGAAGCTCCTCTGTTCCACACCATTCCTTGCGTATTCAGTATTCCGCAACACATTTATACTGCACAAGCCTGCAAGCGCTTACGTTTTAGGCGGTGTCCTCATCCAAGAAATTGATGATGAGAAAAAGTTTGCCTATTACATTATGACAGTAGTTAAGTCTTATCAAAGCCTGAGCGAACCTACTGCGTCACGAGAAGGGAGCTTCTAGCTGTTGCGGAAACTGGAAAATACTTCCGCTAGTATTTGTTCCGCTACGGTAGTTGCTCCAAATAAAGAAAACCGAAGGACTGATTGCAGGTGGTTGCAAAGTTACCACAGAGCAGAGCTACCACTTGAACAGAAAAGGAGGAACCGGAGCAGAGCAAAAGGAACACATTATCGATGTGGGATGGCCGAGTGTCATCAGGTGGAACAGTGGTCATTGGAACAGATCCGCAGGGAGCAAATGAGTGATTCGGATCTGACAAATTCTGATTCTATGATGGAGCGCCATCTGTGGGAGACAATCTAACAATTTGACGCTATAATAAATAATGTATTCATGTACTTAGTGCCGGAGGCGAAATTCTTATGGATTTAGTGTTACGTGCCGGTGCCACCGTAAAATTATACATAATCAACCTCGAATTTACATGCATGAGTACCTATAGGAAAATTTCACAGACAGATGGCGATAGCTGGTATATATAGGAACGGCGGCCGCAGCAGGACAGTGTAGTTTTGGAATTTTTATAAAAGTGCTATAAATGTGAGCCTGAAAATGATCAAAGTACAAAGTAATTCTGGTGATTTTAAAGTGTCGTTATAAGTTAATAAATCAGTCATGGATTCATGGTTTCATTGTATTGGATAAATTAACACAATTTTTGTAAAGCCATACAATATAAATGAGAGTCAGAAATTACAACTGGTATAGTGAAAAATATACTACATGAAACTCCAAAAAGTATAAAATGGCATTAGGTGCGCCTAGAAGCTCACTATATTTTTGTTAAGTACCTGTTTTCCGGATAATAGCCGTACGAAAGCACAGGGAAATTTGTTTTATACATGTGTTCATAAAGGGTATAATGCTATTATTATACCAGAGTTACGTTGTGCAGGAGCAGGTACGTACTAGAGGTCTGCACGAATGGAATCATATATTTCTCTAAACAGGTACAGTACTTCGGTGTATTATATTCATAGTAGCCAGGTGATTAAGAATAATGTATAACTGAGTACCGCATTTGAATGGCCAATTACTGTACATTATTCGATCACATACTATCAAAATGAATACTCTGTTTGATTTCAGTCTTACAAGTGAGTTCTTGATTCAAACAAAACATGTAACACATTAACTGTCAAAAATGCACTAAGTACAATGAGTGCAATGAATGCAAAATGAATGTATGCATATTTAATAAATACATTCTTTCAAAATCTATGCAGTGCTCATTTGGATATTAGTATCGATCATGTGAAGACAAAAAAGCTTCTTCTCTCAAAATAGAGTATTATTTTTGGTATACAAACAGAAGTACATAATGTTAGCTAGTACATTTTGGCACCAAGTTCAATGTATTTATTGTAATGCAACTCATTTTTCATGAGTACCATTTTTATAAAAGACTGTAAACGAGTGGTTGTGTTTGAAAGGTTCGAAAACCCATGTAACAGCTACTTCAAATTTACCGTACTGCTGCTTAGTCTGTGATCTGTGGATTCATTGTTTCGGTCTTTCCAGTTGCTGAGCTTGACTGTGAACTTCTTTTGAAAATTTAATAGCCTAATCGGTGGTCATTTTATAACTGGTACATCGAATTGCATCGATGTTACTCACATGTTTTTTCATAACCCTTCTTTGGTCATAATCATTACACTGCACACGGCGCGTGTTTTTAAGCATTTAAAACCTTTTTTAACGTAAAACAATCAAAATAATTTGGTACCAAAACTATTTACAGTCAATTATGCACAAAGTTGTTACAGACATTAGTGGCCTATATCTTACTACTTGAGAATCTATAATGGACAAACAAATGATTTTTTACAGAGATTGCAAACTAGGTGCAAAAAAAAATTAGATTAAAAAAAAATTAAAAAAAAAACTTGTTCACTCAATTCTGAACAGAGTTGCCAAAGGCATCAGAACTCTATCTCTTACGATACAAGAGTGTAAAAAGAACAAGCACAGAAAAGAAACAGAAGATCAGTTTGGCAAGTTCTAAAGAGCCTTTTAATGCAGAGGCATATTAACATTTGATAAAGTTGGCTCTTTAAGTCCATGCCATTGCATCGTAGGGAATTGTGGGTGTAACAATGGCTATAAACATATATCTTAGGACTTATTTTGACTGCAGGTTCGTGGATGTTTCATGGGTTGTGGGTATGTGCGACGACCCAACGTATTTGGAACTTCATTCGATCCCTGGTACGACAAAAAGCTTCACAGCCACACCTCTTTCGAGTCAGTGAAAATGCTCAAAGATTACCCCTGCGTAGAAAAAGATCATACTGGCTGTTCAAACTTGGCCGTTCGTAGTCGTTATAAAATTGTGGGTCCCTTGCACTCGTTAAAGAATAATAGCGCTCACAGCAAGAGTGATTGCAGTCCCTGTGGACTGTAGCGCTTCCAATATATTACTATATTAAAGGTTCATAGCTCAGAGGCAAATTTAGAGTTAGAATCTGTCTCTGCCTCAGTTTCTCTACCTTCCTGCTCCACTTCCAAGTCTGTTCTTAACCAAGATACCAAACAAACATATTTCTCTCAACATTTCCCAACCATTACAACCGGGAAACAAGTGAGGGATATATGCCAATTCTGATAAAACTCAAATCCGCGGCGCATGCCTACTTCTGAAGCCAGGTTTACGTATGGAATATTCATTGTGTCTTTCAGGGTTTAGCAATGCTGAACCCGAGTAGCCTTTTGGCAGTACCTCAGTAGGTACAACACAGTATTCTAAAATCAGTCTCAGATTCACCACCCTGCGTTGGTTTTGGTCATCAATCAATGTTCATCAGCAATATTTCTCTTTTACTTTAGAGATCTTGAATTATAGATTATTACCAGAAGAGGTCATACATCCATACGTGATCATCATTACCACACATCTATATGTGTAAAAACATCTGGCATCTTTAAACGTATCTTGCTTATAATACTATTGGCTATGATTGGAATGATCATATTTTGGAGCAGTCGTCAATACTCATTACAAGGCATACCAGGTCCTCACTTTTTCTTTCAATATTCTAATTGCCTGTACTGATGCAATGCTAAAAATACTAATTCAAAATCCAAATATAATGCCTACATATATACGATCGAAAATAATAGCACGCACACCACGAGTGGTTGTGGAAAAGCTACGCCCTGACCCTCTACGGGCTGTAGGGCCACTTATATTACTATTATTATGTACATATATACGATACCTACACTTTTGCACTTTTCTTTCACGTTGTAAATAAATAAAATTTAAAAACTAACTGCAAAAACAAAATTATTCAATACAAAACTCTAAAAAACTGTTTCATGAGACTTGTAGCGTGGTCATATAGGATCAGATTTCTATGACTATTATCTCTCAATTTCTCAGCGCATTTAAAGAAGATTTGCAAAAACCAGATACTGAACATCAACGCCCTTGAAAATTAAATATACGAAATGGCAAATACGATGAAATTAGCATATTTTATTTCACTGCATATGTATTGCACGTCATCTTAATCATACTGACTTGCCAAAGCTCTTGGCTTTGGTGTACCTACATCTACTAACTTGCTTTCTCTTCGTGCAAAACTCCATTCGTAATAATCCAAAGCTGGTTTCAGTTGGGTTTCGCACGTTTCCGTCAATTTCGTAACTGACCAAAAACAAATGGAAATATTATCGTAATAATTAGCCTCCGAAGAGAAATCCGAAAGAATCAAGCTACAAATTTAGTACGTGGCTGATTCACAACAGAATGAAAAAGAAAGTGTTTTAATAAATGTGCAGAACTCCCCGTGCATGTGTATAACTGCCAACCATAGATGTGTAGGTGTATACTTGTACTCCCAGTTAAGTAAATCTTGCTCGAGTTATATACTGAATACCACATATGCATGGTATGCATTTGAATGTTACCCTATAACATGTGAGTGCATTCATGACTCGTAGAGTGGTTTATAGGAGAATTTCACTAAAAATGATTGTATTCATCATTTGATTTTCTTCAGAGTAACACGCTTAGGAGAATAAAAATGGTATATCTAATATTATTTAATTTTATTGGACGCTTCGTCGTCGTCATAATCGTTTTAAGCCGACAACTTAATAATTTAAGGCCATGCGAATCTCTGACAATGCTCAAGAGACTTTCCAGTAAAAAAAATCAAATACGCTTCTCGGAGACAGCTTAAAATGTTAGGTCCTATCCACAACACAAGTGGGTGCTATAGATTCTGAAATGATGACATTATTTTGTTCGACGAATCAATTATTGTAACTGATTCTACCAGTATTGGCAATTAGAATAATAATAATAATAATAATATGGGTGGCGCTACAGCCCATAGAGGGCCAGGGCCTAGCTTCTCAGCAACCACTCGTGTAGTTGTTCTCTCACGAGTGGAAGGGACCTATAGTTTAATGCCGAATCCGAACGGCCAAGTTTGAGAAGCTTTTTCTAGACAGGAAATACTCTTTGAGCATTGTCAGTGACTCGAAAGAGGTGGGGTCGTGACAATTATTTTTGTCGCTCAGAGCTGGAATCGAACCTACGACGTCGAGGTTGGGGTCGACGCACATACCCACAACGCCACTAGTATTGGCAATTATGCTCTTATATATTCCCATTAGTTAAGAGAAATGAAATTGAGATTGTTAACGGTTATGAGCGGTTCGGTTAATAAAACCAAACTGCCATGCCAACAGCTGAGTACTCCAATATATTAGCTGAGTCCTTAGCAAGCTGTGTGCCTATCTTGGAACATCTTTCATCTCTAACTGGGCCACATAACCTTACGATCTACCACGATTGAGTTGACATCAAATTCTATATCAAAATTTACATTCGTTAATATATTAATAGATGCGCCAAAGGTATATGTACACAGGTAAACCAATAAATTTCAATCGTCAAATTTAATCGATCTAATTAATTAACACGTTCCCTGCCGCGTGTAAGGAAAACAGTACATTCTTAGCTTCATTTCTACGCCAACGTGTTTTTTTTTTCAAATAAAATTTTTTTTTTCTAAATTTTAATTTTCGTTATGATTGGTTTTTGTTATTTAGTGATTTTTAGAGGAATTTTTGTATCGTGTACTGATAACGGTACAATAATAATAAAATGAAATAAATTTTATTTTTTGATGTTACTATGTATGCATTATTGTTTTAAATATCTATAATCTCAAAAATAATATCAATTCTCTCAAAAACAAAAAATAAGAATTTATACAAAATTATTAAGGCGCCTACCGTGTACTGTTTTCGTTTGTTGTGCATAGCACAAAAAAACCTGCGAAATAAAATGCGTATACCATGTACAACATGTTTGAAATACCCTATAGGCAGTTACGAACTGAAGGTGCCAATTGGTAGTAGCAAAACACACATACACATATAAATCAAACGTATTTAAAGAAACAGACATTTCGAGTGTATGAAAAGCACTTTTGAAGTCAAGCATTGGTACTAACTACAATAAAGTAGCTCCAGACTACTATGGAAGCGAAACAGCACCACAGTAACCATGATCGTTTCGTTGCATGCGGTATCAGTGACAAAACAACTTGTGGTGGTAGCTCCGCTCTCTCGTTCAGTCGGAATCAGGAAACAACAAAAAACTCTGAGAAAACAAGTGATCAGTGATCGGCGGTACAAATTGTGTGATATTCCCTTAACAAAGATTTATTGTATGCCTAATTGTTGGGTTAACCTGACGTTGGTTTTCTTTTACGCGAACTGAAAACACAAAAAATACGTAACGAACATTGGGCTATGCAAAAGTTTTTCGGTATTTTCGTATTATTTTTTCTTTTTTTTATAAACTGTGATCTCAGAGGTTGACAAATCGGTATTTTGTCATTTGCTTAATCGATTGTGGCATGCAAGTTGGATATTGAAGTTTCATCGTCACTTATTGACAGTAGTAAATCTTATTCCTATCATAACATGTTTCCGACACGACAATTTATTGTACTGGTGATGATATATGGAACGGTACGTATTTAGCGTGAGATAGAAATCGAGAGTATTTTTGTCTATTGAGATCTGTGACCGTGGCTTGAAATGTGTTTTTTTTTTTTGTTAAATTCTTTCAAAGCGGAAAGTCTGTTTAAGACAATAACACGTGCGCTTGCACATCTACGTCAAGCGCGATTTTATGTTTGCATGATCAAAACACCTGATTAATTGGTAATCGTTTTATTTATTATATATAAGTTTCTGTGTTCTGTGAAACAATAGAACCAGAGTTGATAGATTGGCTGGAAAGAAAGGAATGGGTTTCTTATTGGTATGATCATATTGGTAGAAGCATATTGTGTTTGCTTTATTTAAACTAAATGACAATACAGTGAGTCAGTGATTCTTTTTTTAATGGGGCACGTTAATTTGATTATGACGTACAATATAATGTATTTCGTAGCATTACCATTTAACATCCACTTAATTTTCAAATGTTTTTCAAACATTATTTTGCCATGAACACACAAACACTAAGGTATATGGTTATGTACACTAATAACGCACCAAAGCAAAAAGTAGTTGATCAATTTGAAGCAGCGACCAATTCATAAGCACTTAATTGTGTATATTTTACTCTGGAACAAATAATTAGTGCCAGTCTGTATGTCTTTACCTTCACATTCATCACATTATTTGCATTTAATTCATTGGGTTATACAAAATATTGCTCTATTGCCTGTGTATAAAAAGTAGTATTTATTTTGAATAGGAAAACATGAATACTTGAATTAATTAAACCCAACCTTTCGGCTATGTTATGATTGTTGATTGGAAGAGCTTTTGACTATAAATTCACAACTTGAATTATCCAATGTCACTGTTTTTTGATTTCCTTTTCGACTATTGCCGTATGCAATCGAAGAAGGAATATGCTAAAAAAGTGCTCTAGGCTTGACCTATACAAAATGAACTTAAGTAGTTAAAACAGTAATTTTTTAACAAATAGATACATGTGTATCCACAGAATATTTATTTCCTAACAATGAGAATAGACAAAGTTTGTGAATTTTACAAAATACCTTTTTCTAAGCACTCAAAATGTATGAACAAATATTTTTTGATATGCGATTAAGTTGCAAAGCATGTTGGTTGAGGCCCAGGTCCACTCCGGACTGTAGCGCCAATTAAAAAAGAAGAAGTAACAAGGCACATTGATTGAATACTTTACGATCCCTCTGGAAATGCGTGATACACATTGGTTTTAAAGGTTTTCACCGAGTCACCCAGTCTGTGGAAACATAATATGTTGATAAGGAGAATTGAAGCAGAAGCAACTAGGGGCGTGATGGATACATCGGACTAATATTTAAGTATTATAACTTAAGAATAGATCTGTACTTTGTTATGCATTAAAGTACATCACAACTCAAGACGTATTCCGAGCTGATCAGCTCATTGATAGTGATGTATGTGAATCGTATATGTACATCACAATTGGCTGTTGATAATTTTCGTTTCTCTCGTCATCGAATTCCAGTAATTATCAATTCTTTGTTGTTTTAAGATGATCGGAAAAATATCTCGAGAGCTTATTTTAAAATGTTTCGCTTTGTTTATTACAGCATTGATTAACATCCCATTGTCTTAGTAAAATCGCATCCATATATATCGGTGAAGTAAATCTGCACATATGGAAATACAAGTAGCTAATTAAGCTAACATTTCGAAATAGAACTTAATCTTGAATTGTTGTTTAATTTTTTGGAATGTTCACTGAAGCGGAGGTATTTAATTTGATGGAATGAGGAGGGGAAAACAAAACAAGAGAACTGGAAACGATCTGCTTGCACTCTTCAGGGCGAATAATTACATGTTTGTATTGCGTGCATGATTACATACATACATATGTTGTATGTTCATACAACAATATAAGCATTTATTTTGATATTTTATATGGAGTTCTTATCAGTTGGCTGCCTGAGATGAAGTACGTCATAGCTGTCTTGCATATGTCTCACACAGTCGAGATAATGTTCATATTTTTGAAATGACGGAGAGATGAGCTGAACTATGTCAGGGGAGCAATATTCGTAGTTAGAAACGTAAACTTTGAAGATGTGCATATCATACTGTGCTTTAGAATGTGAAAATACAGAAAGCTTTTTGAATCAAAGCTGTATCACTGAAGCTTAACTCCATTGTGTTATAAACGCCGTTGGTTAGGGGCTCCCGAATAGTTTTCAAATAAGATTTTTTTTGTCGTAGTTCATGTTGAACAAAATCTAACAAAAATGAGCCAAATAGGATGTTTCAATGCATATTTGTTCATATTCATACAGTCATTACCAGCATATACCTGCACATTTGTGCACAATCCTAGTCATAATAAAAAAAACGTATGTATTATCCTATCTCCTAAACGCATAAACGGATTTTGATGAAACTTGTTATATTGATTACAAGTTGGTCTAGATTGCGCCTAAAGCTACTTTCTTTCTCGAAATGTTTAATTTGACTACAAATCGGAGAGAGAAACAAGTGCAAAAACCGCACATATAAAAAACAGAAAAAATAACAAAATACATACTCTTTTCCACATCCGCTGAAACCGCTGACATTCTGTTCTTTTCAAGTCGTTGTTAGTCAACCCCACAAGGGCTGAAATTGTGTGGAACTCCACTCTGTCATCTTCGCGAATCGTTTATTTTGTTATTGTTGTTCATAATGGTGCAAGCGAAATCACTGCAATCCTCCGCCTGAAAAGTAAAATATCTCAATACGAACGTGGAGTCATGGATGGTAGTGTACACATATTTAAATTTCAGGAAACAAATGTGGCTCTAAATGCTCCTCAATTAGGGATAAGGAGAAATTATTTTTTACTGTAATCTTGCTAAGCTCAAGGAAATCACATTTTTTCTCCTTAGCTAATTTAAGATATCTTTCGTCTCATCATAAAAATCACAATCACTTTTATTATTTTCAATAGGTTCTTTTAATTGTTTTGATTTGTATTATATTTGAGTTTTGCAAGAAATCTCCACCTAATAATCACACATTTTTCATGGCATCATTTTTTGCCACATGCAAATACTTACTTACTTATCAGGTAGACGAACCATGAAGGGTCTGAGCCTGAGCAATAGCTGCCTTCCATCTGTGACGGTCCTGGGCACGCTGCTTCCAGTCATCAAGGCCAAGCTGTCTTGCATCCGCGATGACTTGGTCTTTGTACCGGAGGTTCGGTCTTCCTCTCCTTCTCGAACCAGGAGACTCGGATTCGAAGACCCTCTTTGCTGGGGCGTTGTTGTCCATTCGCTCGATGTGGCCGAGCCAGTGTAGTCGACGGGTTTTTGCCTTCCGGACTACATCCACATCCTTGTACAGCTCGTAGAGTTCGCTGTTGTGTCTTCTCCTCCATTCGCCTTTTCTCTGCAGCCTTACTTAATGTCCAGCTTTCGGCTCCATAAAGTAGGACTGGCAGGATAGGGGTTTTGTAGAGCATGACTTTGGTCCTTCGAGTCAGGAGTTTCGAGCCCAGTTGTTTTGACAGACCGAAGTAGCATCGGTTGCCAAGGGCGATTCTACGTCGGATCTCCACTACGATGTCATTCGTGGAGCTTACATTTGCCCCGAGGTAGACAAACTCCTTTACTACCTCGAAATTGTAGCTGTCGATTGTGACGTTTTGGCCTAGGTGGTGTGCGGCGGATCGCTTTTTACTCGACAGCATATATTTTGTCTTGTCCTCGTTGACCTTAAGACCAGCTCGTTTCGCCTGTTCCTCAATTGCCGTGAAAGCTTCCACGATGGCACGTTGGGACCGCGCGACAATGTCGATGTCATCCGCGTATCCCAACAGCTGGACTGACTTGTAGAAGATAGTGCCTTCCGTGTTGACTTTTGCCCGCCGCACTATCTTCTCCAGTACCAGATTGAAGAAATCACACGACAGCGCATCTCCTTGCCGAAATCCGGTGCAGGTTTCGAACGGTTCAGAGGTTTTTGAACCGAACTGCACGGTGCATCGCGTATGTGTTAGCGTGGTGCGACACAACCGGATCAGTTTTCCCGGGATCCCGAATTCGGCCATCGCTTCGAATAGCTCCTTGCGATGAATGCTGTTGTATGCGGCTTTAAAATCGATGAAAAGATGGTGAGTATCGATTTGAAACTCGCTGGTCTTCTCCAGGATCTGCCTTAGTGTGAAGATTTGGTCTGTAATCGATGCCACATGCAAATATACCTTGAAAATCATCTGCTGAAGATGTTGGAGACGTCATCAATAGTACCTCTGCTGAACAAAGCTAATGGGATCGGCATTCATCGTCGTACTGCTATCCTAAGATTGGTTGGTGTTGAAATGAAACTCAAAATCTCCATAGACATCCCGTAATAAGGTACAGTTGCCGACTCAGTTTCTTGCAGCACCATCACTGAAGTTGATTGTGGACAATTTAATATTACATGTCGCTTCTGCCAGCACTTCTCTCATTAGCTTTGGACACTGAGTACCCATGTGAGCCTCAGAGTTGCAACTGTAACACTTAAAACTGGACTTGTTTCCAAATTTTTGAAGTGTACTTTTCTGCTGAACCACGTTTTGACTTGTTGTTCGCTGATGAAACTCCGATTTTGTGCTTTTCCTGAGGGCACATGTTAACTCACTATTCTATTAGCTGTGTATAGGATCTGTTTGTTGAAGATGGAATTAGGAATCCCCTTGATAGTGTAATTTACAACGTCCAATTATTCGATGTCGGCTAAACACGCCCTCTCTTGCTTGCTTAGGACATACTGCTGAGGATTCTCGTATTTATCTTTTCTTCGACATCGAAGAGTATTATACATGTCACTGGCTGTAGCTTACCGATGAGGCTCTTCGAGTAATGCTTCTTAAAACTCCTTCCATGACTTCCACGATGTTGATCTTAGAAACAACTTTGCAGTGCCAAGGTTGTATAGAGTCATCGAGGCACTTAGTCCACTTTGACTGAGTAGCTATCGGCGGAGAATGATGGTAAAGAATCCTCGATGTCTCCAAATGAATGCCTCTGCTTGGAATATACAATTCTTGATTTTCAATCAGCTATCACTGTTCAATGAGAATTTCCTTACAAAAGATTGTTTCAGTTCATCAGATACATAATGATTTTGTCATTTGCAGGAAATATCAGTTATGTTTCTTATTACATTTACCAATTTCAGAGTTAGCATTGCAATTAAAAAATACTTTCGATTCTGCATCCCTGCATTCTACTACCATGTTGGATGAATCTGAACAGATGAAAGACAATGAGAACCATGTTTGAATGTGCAATGAAGCGGCACCTGGCCAGGCCGATGTACTCACATGTGAATGTAGTACATTCCAACACAAACTAAAAAAATGCAATCTGAAACTGCCTGTTCGAAATCGACCTACTTCCTTTACATACATACTCGTATACTCTTTTAGATTGAGCTGAAATGTTCAATCATTGCATGAATCCATTGGTATAATCAAGTTCCTATTACATTCGTGTCTTCCGTGTACCTATCAATGCATTTATAGATAGATAGTATTTGGTATGTTGTTTCTTTGATTTAAGATTAAATAATTTTTGCAATTTAAATTTGCTTCTTTTCCTATCGCTCAGAGCATATTACAGAAATTTGATTCTTCTGAAACACTGTTTAATAAAACATTGATGTAAAATAAAATGTATTTACAGAATTATTATACGATCACAAAAAGTCATTGACTTTTGAACAACATACATTTTTGGCAGATGAGCTCATGTGTTTTTCAACACGGTCTCCTTTGCAGTACTTGCTTAATTTATTTATTCCCTTCAAATGATAGCTTTTCTTATATATATAATAATGGTTCTAATAATGCTTCTTTATTTCATCTACCGAATTTGATTCTAACAGATTGCTGAAAGTTTTTACAGTATAATTGAGATATAATGTCTTCCTAAGTACATACATACACAATTATTGATTCTGTGTGAATTGACAAGAAATGTGTTTAATGTAATTGACTAATAACAAATCGAAAAATAAGAAATATATAAGTAATAAGTATGTGCACAATTTAAAGAATAGTAAATAAATAAATAATAAATAATATAAACAAAAAAAATAATTAATAAATAATGAATAATGAATAAATAATAAATAAATAACAAATAAATAACAAATAAATAATAAATAAATAACAAATAAATAAACAAAAGGTAATAAGTAATTGGTACGCAAAGTTTGCTAAAATACAGGGATTGATTTTTTAAAAGTTGATCTTTCATCACATAGTTCTACTACTGGACAAACAGAATTGAAATTACGGATACATCTAGTAAGCGGTTCATTTAGACCATAATTGCAAACGTGTCTTGGTAGCAGTAACAGATTTCTTGATCGAAGATTTCTATCCGGGGCATAGAATTTAACATGTTGGAGAATGTCAGGACAGTCAATACGGTACGAAAGAATATCATGGATGAACATTATACACTGAACACTTCGCCTATTTTCTAGTGTATCTAATCCAATCAGTGGTTGGTTGAATATGGCGGCACACAATCAAGGTTCCATTTCATTCGTTTTATTACGAATCTTGTAAAGGACTTTTGAACCCTTTCTAAACGTAAAACATGTTTTGAGTAGACAGGACCCCATATAACAGAGCAGTATTCTAAATATGGACGAACAAGAGACATGTAGACAGACTTCAGTGTATATGGATTTGAGAATTCGATACATGTACGCTTAAGAAATCCAAGCATTGAGTTGACTTTGGAGACCACGTAATCTATGTGAAAAGAAAATGTAAGTTTTGAATCAAAAATCACACCTAGGTCTATTATTTCTGTTTGTCTACAGAGACAATACCACACAATATAAGGGTGGCGCTACAGCCCATAGAGGGCCAGGGCCTAGCTTCTCAGCAACCACTCGTGTTGTGCGTGCTATTGTTCTCTCACGAATAGAAGGGACCTACAGTTTTGTGCTGACTCTGAACGGCCAAGTTTGAGAAGCTTTGTTTAGACAGGAAATACTCTTTGAGCATTGTAAGTGACTCGAAAGAGGTGGGGTCGTGAAAATTATTTTTGTCGCTCAAAGCTGGAATCGAACCTACGACGTCGAGGTTGCGGACGACGCACATACCCACAACGCTACGGGCCACCACGATAGCTATTCTTAGGGCTTCCATATAAATGTTTCATTAATGACTTTTTCATTCAACCAAAATGTATATTTGGATGCGTTCATTGAATTTATCCTACTATTAATTGTTGGACGATTTCTGGTAACGATAAAGATATAAATACATTGAACATAGGTCTTACACGAGAGACTTAGATCTTTGCGCAGATTCACAGTGAAGGTTTAAACTTACGATCAGATGAACCTTGTCCAGGCCTCTGCCGATTGCGTAATAGAACTCTGCGGTATAGAAATCCGTTGCAAATGATTTCAATACAAAGGAGGGATATCTTAAGAGAGACAAGATGGTTGTGTTGTAGATCCGAGGTTTAAACAACAATGTGCTACAGTTCAAATTAAACTACAAATTTAGCCCAGTTCAAGTTTAAACTGTAAAACCCAATACATTTCTGAACTGAAGTTTAAACTAATAGTGGATAATTACTGAGCACTGTGAAACTGATCATTCGATTTAACTGTACTGTGATAAGCAGGTGCTTATGTGTCTATGTAATAGTTCAATGCCAACAAATGTTGTAAAATTACGATTGATACCCTGCTTGTCGACGCGTCATCGGAGTCCGTTTCTGCCAACTTGCTATTAATAACAAATTATAGTTTCCATACTTAATTCTTGCTGATGGTTGCAAAGGGGCAGCTATCGCGGAGTGTTTTTTGTTAATCCATTTGTTTTGTATGTCAACATATGAGTAAGCATCTAGCTGTGGTGACCAAATCGCAAAAGTATTACTTTAAGGGAATGCATATATAGCTGGACCTGTGTATAAGCACTTAACAGCTATATACAGCATAACAATACAATATACTGGCAATACTAAACGGTAGCTTAACAAATTTCCTTGCAATGCATATTAAAACGTTACTATTATTTTTGTAAATTTAAACTAAGAATTAAGCTTACTTATAGTATTACCCGTAGTCGATGTTTGTATTTATTTATTACATAGTCATAAGCCTAAGTAAGATGGATTGAGCAAAATTTATTTTATTTTAATTTAGTGTTAAACAATTGGGGCATACAAAATTATTCAAATACCTTATAATATTCAACCATCAAGTTAATGTTAATGCCTCTTGTATGTGCGAAGATTATGCTTGTGTGTGCTTAATGATTTATGCCCCCAGATAATTATTATACCCACTTAATTTGATGAATTCATTCCAATCTGTCTACAGTGCTTTATTTCTGTTATTTTCTTTGTTGCAAAAACTGGAACAACAACTTCCCTAATAAAGCAGTTTGCGAGACACATAATACTAATCAACTGAAGAAAAATAAAAGTGTGTTTTCTATTTATCGATATGAGCAGACACAACTGTCTGCAACAACTGCTGTCACTTTTATCAATCGAGTCATAGAGCACTCAGTATTTCATGTACTATAAAAGCATCTTTGTGTGAGTAGATGTTAAATATAATAATCTGCAAGAAAAAAACAAGTATTACTCAAGTGCTGGTTGTACTTAATACTGGTATTTCCGAGCCAAGTATTACATAAATGCTTATCATGAAATTAATTGTACTAGTTGTTCACTTTTAATGCAAAGCTGGGCAAGGAAGACGTCTTTGCTAGAGTTATGGAAAAACAAAGCCTACATGACAATACATCGGACAATGGACTCAGTGTAGTGGACTTCGTGACGGGGCGAAACCTCTCTGTAGCAGGTATTCGGTTCCTTCACCTAAACATTCACAAAGGGATTTGGCGGTCTCCTGTTCAATCCACCAGATTGATCACATTGCGATCGACATCAGACACTACTTCAGTATTCTCGGCGTCCGAATGTTCCGAGGTGCTATCATCGACTCGGCTCATTACCTTGTTGTGGCCATGGTCAGAACTCGAATATCGATAGTGCAACGGAATAGAGCAAGACCAAAACAGTATGACGTCGAGAAGCTACAATCGCAGTAGACCACTAGGAACTTTTCTGATAAAGTCTCCCTGAAGTTCTCAGGGTCCAACAGTGCCAGGCGAGACAATCGACGAACTGTGGAACCGTTGTCAAAACGCCATCAGAGAAGCTGCCTCTGATGTCAATATCGTTTGCCCGATCCACAAGGAAAGAGATGCGCCAACTTTCGAGGGATAATTCTCCTTAACTTGGCCCATAAGATCTTCTCAGCCGCCTTTTATGACCGCCTGAAACCATTCGTCAATAAACTGACAGGTCCTTATCAGTGCCGTTTTAAGCCTAGGAAGTCCAAGTCCAAGTATGATCAAATATTCATATAACAGATCATCGAAAAAAAAACCAAGATGTGCAGATTGTCACTCACCACCTATTTGTCGAATTTAAGGCCGCATACAGCGTGCATAGAGACAAGCTATACAACACCATATCTAGTTTGGCATTGCCAAACTTGTCAGGCTGTGCAGGATGACGATGGAGTACTCTCGCTGCTCTATCAAGGTCGGTAAAGAAGTGACCGAATTTTAGGTTTTGTGATTTTTTCAACGAACTTAAGAAGGTCGTGCAAAACTCAATCGCCAACACAAGAGCCACGATTTTTCAAAAATCTGTGGAATTGCTAGTACACGCAGACTATATTGAAGTGGGAAAACGACGTATATGCTGTAATCAAGAAAGGACACACAACACCGACGACTTGGTCAGAACGTCGCCATAGGCAGCTACAACTTCGAGGTGGTAGAACGCTTCATCAACCTTGGCTCCCAAGTCATTAGTACGAACAACATCAGTACCAAGACTTAACACAGAATAATTCTTGCCAACCGTCGTTTTTTTGAACTCAAGAGGCAATTGTGTAGTAGAGCCCTCTCTCGAAGGACCGAGCTGTTATTACATTATATAAAACCTTGATCATCCCTGTCCTGCTCTATGACGCGGAACTACTGGTCTATCGCAATAGTGGATAAAGTAACTCATGGTTATTTTTCAAGAGAAAAGCTCTGCGTTCAATCTTTGGTCGTGTTTGCGGTGGTGGTTTCTGGAGAAGAAGATTAAACCACGAACTGTACAGCGACATGAGCTTAGATAGAGCTTGTATAAGTTTACAAATTCTACACTACCAAATATGGTCGGATAAATAGTTGTGAATAAGAAAAAGTTCTATTTGTATGAAATGTCAGAGTTTGCAATGTTCACACTTTATAGTTCGCAAGGCGCGGCTCATGTGTAAAGCGCCAAGCTCGAATTGTCTTTAAGTAAGCTGCTCTTACACTCTTATTTATAAGAAATTTCTAAAAAGTGGTTGAAGTATTAAAAAAAGCTATATTTTTTACGACGCTAAGAACTTTTTTTATGACTCAAGCAAACTTTTGCTACTGTAGTAAACGAGTATACAAGTACTATTTATATAATGTTGGTTTCCAGTCTGGGGATCTATTTAAAAATTCAAACTATCTGCCACATTTGTTTATTTAACTGATAACTGTATTGATTGGTTCAGGAAAACAATCATAGTTTACTTGTTAGTATTTACATAGAGTATTTAAGAACTTGCTGTACAATCGCTTGGAAACCATTTCCACTTGAATTATTTAAAATATATTCTGTTTTTTAGGTAGTTTGCCATATCAAAAATGCACAATCAACGGATAGGCTAAAGAGACAAATTCAATACAGACATGTGAACGGAAGATCAACTTCCAACCAACATTTGACAATGGTAATATATTTACATTGTCATACTATACTTATACTTATTTCAGATGTATTTCAGAATAAATCGGAATCTGATGTCATACGAAGTATCTTCAAAGTCAATGAATACGGTGTTGAAGTTTACAACACGACCCAAGTAAGATATTTCGTTGCTTGTAAGTATTAATTTGTTCAATTGTTTTTTATTTTAATTTTTTCTTAAATGCACTACCAAGCGCATCGAGAGCCGAGTTAACCCTAAACCTGACGAACCATCTAGAGATGCCCAGGATTTTATAGTTCAGCGGCAGCCTAATGGTAAACTCAACATTGTATACAACGAAGCTTCACTCTCGCAGAAGTCAATAGTCAATCGAAGTTCACAGACGGGAAGCAACATAAATACAACACATTCATCTAATACTAAAAGTAAAGGTACATCTCTTTCGAAGAGAAAGGAACAATACATTTGAAACCAGAAAAACAATACTTTATTTTCAACAGATATTTATTTCCCAGATGAACTTAATTCACGTTTCAATTGCGAGCATGGTGGGAAGTCTTTTTGCACTGAAGTAGCAGATTATCCAGAAGCGGAATTGGAACAAATCATAAAAAATCAAATATCAAAGTATGACTTTTTCTTCGGAGAAAATGATATTACACAGCCAGTTAATATCAATCCCCGCATGGGTCCAGGAGAAGAATCACTATGTGCCAATTTTGAAAGAGTAATATATCCAAAAGCAGGAGAATCAAAAGATCTTAAATGGCTTTATATTGTCAATCACCAGAACTACACTCAAGCCGTGAGAATAGAGGAATGTGTGTAAGTATTTTTATGTATATTGCCAAACAGTGTGCTTGAACGCGTGTTCGATAGATGATTATCCTAGTTTAAACTATTGCACAACTCCAGTGTGTTTAGACGGAACTATCCGCAAGTCTATTCGGGATGCGAGTTTCGAAATCAGAGTACACTCAATTACCTTGCCAAGCAATTATCAAAGTCAAAGTTATACCTATCGTCGTTAGAAGCCCAACATAATGTTCCTTATGTGGGTTCTAGATAGCAGTGACATATCAGGAATGAGAAGGTAGACAAAATGGCTATGAACAGATCTGCCATTGAGTTTGCCTGCAGAGGAGGTGTATATCGAACTAGAAGCAGTCAAGAGTAATATCTCTATGCACTTCCTTTGAATAGCAAATCTCAAGTTGCCTCAAACTGACAATCTGATCAATATCAAGGACAATATGGCTTGGCCCATTCAAGACAAACCATCTCCTTATGATATACTAGATAGGATAGATGCAGATAGGGAATCATACCTTCGAACCAATACTTTACTAAAAATAGTAACCGAAAACATAATTCATTCATTCTTCTTCTTCGATTGGCGCTACAGTCCGGGGTGGACCTGGGCCTCAACCAACATGCCTCTCCAGCCAGCACGATCTTTCGCCAGCTGCCTCCAGTTGCGCACACCAAGTTGGTTGAGGTCCTTTTCCACTTGTGTGCGCCATCTAGTGCGAGGACGTCCTCTGTTGCGCTGTCCCAATGGCTCGGTGTCGAAGACTCTTCGGGCCGGAGCTGTGGTGTCCATCCGCTCTACATGACCTAGCCATCTTAAGCGTTGGATCCGAAGACGCTTAACTAGGTGCATGCCGCTGTACAGCCCGTATAGTTCGTGGTTGAACCTTCTCCTCCAAACGCCATCAACGCAAACAGGACCAAAGATCGTACGCAGAACTTTTCTCTCAAAACAACCAAGAGCTTCTTCATCCGCTTTCAATAGCGTCCATGTCTCTGCGCCATAGAGCAGGACTGGGATGATCAGGGTTTTATACAAAGTCAATTTGGTGTTTCGAGAGATGGCTCTGTTACTCAATTGCCTCTTGAGCCCAAAGAAACAGCGATTGGCAAGAGTAATTCTGCGCTTGATCTCGGTACTGGTGTTGTTGTCCCTATTTACTCCGGAGCCTAGGTAGACGAAGTCCTTGACTACCTCAAAGTTTCTGCTGCCCAATATGACGCTCTGTGCGAGACGTCGGTGTTGTGCGTCCTTTCGTGATGACAGCATGTACTTTGTTTTGCCCTGGTTTACCGCTAGACCCATTTTAGCCGCTTCAGCTTCAATGCCAGCAAATTCATTATCGCCAGCATTCATTCATTAGGTACTCAAAAATCATTGATTTAATAATATATTACGTTATCGTTAATTCATTTGAACTATCGTGCAAGGAAATTTGAAAGCGCGTTTAAATGTACATCAACATATTTATTAAATGAATAACTTTTAGAACCTTGAAGTTATTTTTGATTTCGATCTTAAAGTTTAAATTTTAAATTTAGATGAAAAAAACAAACTGCTTTTTTTATAAAATTAATATACATCTCCATAGATATTTAAATTTCTGAAATCATATATCAATATAATTATCAAGTCTTTCACATGCCAAACTATTTGATGTTCCCTTTGCCTTGTGTTTCATAATTTTAATCTACAAACTGAAATGCAAAAAATAAAATACTTAAACAAAGTGTCCAAATGATAAAATACGATTGAATTTCAGAGTGAAAGAAAAAAGAAACCCTTCTGCTGGCACATTTTTATTGAAACGCCACTTCCCGGAGTGGCTTAGGTCACGTGACTTCATCGATCCGATAAAAGTGCCTCAACAGCTGTCAGTTAAGATTAAAGTATCGTTTAAGAGAAGGCACCGCACTGTCACATTATGTGTTAACGTAAAAAAATTCAAGAAAATTCAAGACGCTTCAAGAGTATAGAAGAAAGAATACATACCTATAATTAACGTCTCTTAGTAACGATACAAGTAAGCCCCAGGCGGTACATAAATACGTGTCTCTGTCCCATACATTTATCTTGTATCAAGTAACACTTGCATAATGTGTGTTGTATTGTTTGCGAACAATTGAATATATTAGACTCATATGACCACATGTTTGAAAATTTGACATGATAGTGCTTTCACAGTATTGCAATTCTCGATGCAACCCCCTAGTATTTCAGTTTCCCCCAATCATCTTAATTCATATTATCTCTAAAATGCCTTAAGTATATTTTTTCGCATGATAATTGCTTGTCCAGTACATGCGTGTATTTTAAAATAGTGTCTATCAAATATGGTAGACACTGTAACACAAGCCTCAGCATTTCGTTACCTCTCTCAGTATAGTAAATATTCTAATCCCGGCAGTCCTATAATATATTAATTTCACTTTCAATACATAACTCACGTTCACAGAATATTATTCAACTTTCTACCGACAACACTTTTGATTTAATTCTAAAATGGATGTCCCAGAACCATTCCCGTATCCAAAGATGGGTAACATTTATTATTTTTCAATATATTTGAAAAAGATGTATTTTGTAGCATTATGTCTAAGAGTTTTATTGTGTGAATTTAAGATCTTAAAGTAATGTCCATGCTAACACGGCCAAACGAAGTCCGTCGTGTATTGAGTATTCATGATAAGGGTTTGTGCAGTACATTTTCACCTGCCGAAAATATATCGAAATTGAATTGAACACGGCAAATTTTGTCCAAAGTAATAGTACCAAACGTACTGGTCCGAAAGAACTCGTTATAGATAAAATCGTCAATTTCAGAGTACAGTTTGTGTATTAGTTAACATCCCCATGAAGTTGACTCTGAGTCGACGAGTATGAGAAAACAACCATACTAACCAATCATGTATGTTATGTAGATGTCGTATGACTTACGTAGGAGGTTTCACCTATGGAAATAAAGCCCGTTCCATTGCATTCAACTTTGAAAAATAAGACAGGTTAAAACTATGTTATAGTGAAATAAAAACGAATATGTACTATAGATGTATGTATATCGAGTGATAATATGATATATTTCAGTCAGTGCAGTATACATATCCACGTTTTGCGGGAACATCGAAATTGATTTTCATTAAAAAGGGATGTAGTAGACATCTTCAGGTTGAATTAGTCAAAATTAATTGAAAGAGGAACATTGTGTTAGGTGGTTTGTATGAAAAAGATGGTAATGGATTACAGGTGGTGGTGGATTTTTAATGGATTTCTGGTCGGTACATAATATATATCTACAAGTTTAAAGTCAAGTTTATAAATAGATCCAACGGGACAGCATTGCTATTCACTAACTAAATGTATGTATTACGATTAGTCATCATTCAATACATTTGTATTGGATTACGCAAATTGACTTGCAGTCGATCTTCAAAGTGCATGCGCCTTTGCTGAATAAAAATTGACACCAAATTTTTTTATTACTTCTCAATTGATACAATATTTAATGACATGATACGATAATTGTTTGCAACAATAATTTTTACTCAGTGATCGTAGAACTTCTGAATGTATCACGGGGATCTGTTGTAATTCTTAGTTCAAAAAGCATCAGAAAATAACTTTCGACGTCGTAGGTTCTATTCCTGCTCTGTGCGACAAAAACAAATTTCACGGCCCCACCTCTTTCGAGTCACTGTCAATGCTCAAAGAGTATTACCAGTCTAGAAAAAGCTTCTCAAACTTGGCCGTTCGGAGTCGGCATAAAATTGTAGGTCCCTTCCACTTATGAGAGAACAATAGCACGCACAACACGAGTGGTTGCTGAAAGCTGGGCCCTGGCCCTTATTATTATATTAATCCTATTCCAGGCGTACTTTCATTAATACAGGAACTCTATTCGCGAGTGTTTTTCCTGTGATGCATTCAGGCGTCTTTTGCCATTACACCTTCACAAGCTGCTTGTTAGAGAAAATATATTTTCATAATTCTGATGTCTCATGTCATATTTTCAATAAAGGTATACAAAAGCTAGTCTTTCATCATTCGTTAAAAATTACCAAAGTGACACCACTTCATAAAAAGTGTCATAAGGTAATGTTTAAAAACTTTAGGCATTTATCTCTACTGCCAGCATTTTAAATTTTTTAGAGATTTAAGTCTAGAATACCATTTTTTTCGAAAGAACAAATGTTTTTAGTGATTGCCAATTTGGTTTTAGAAGTGGTATATCTACTGAAAATACCTTGTTAAATCTAAGAGGAAAGTTTTATCGAAGTTACAATTCTTCCGAGATTCCGGCGACTCTGTTTATATATATAACTATGGTAACTAGACAAACTTCGGTAGTTCGGGGTAATATTCTTAGCGTGTTTGCATCATATTTAGATAATCATCAGAAAATTGTCAGATTAAAAAAATAAATTTAGCTCTCCAAACATTTTGCGGCAGGGATCTGTTCTAGGACTCATTTTAGTCTTGATACATATGAAATCTTTGTTCGCTGAACCATACAAAGGTAACTTAATGCGTTTGCTGATGATACTGCTATTTTATATATGTTCTTTAAATTTGTTCTTAGATACACACCATGCTGTTGATATACTGAGAAAATATCCCTTTATTAGTAATAAAATAGATTTCATGGTATTTAAAACTCATAATAATTCATATATCATGTTTTCATATTTGTCGTTATTGAATCACTCTAAATGCTATAAACGTTGTCGCTTATCGAATTTTTAATGAATTTTTTGAGCTTTAGCCCTTTTAGCAATTTTAAAACTCATCCGATGAGATATCTCTACTGTTACAAAGTACATTCATAATATTGTTTCCCAAATTATTATTTTTTTTTTTATTATATATTTATAATTTTTTATTATTATTTGGATTAAACAGTTCAAAACTCTGATAATCTTAAATACGAAACTATAACACTAACTGCTTCTCCAGGTCCTAAGGCAATCTTGGGACGTTTCTGCCTTGTATTACCTGTCGTTCTATTATTCTTATTTTAATTATTTACAATTTGAAGTATTGCCTATGTTCTGGATAAAAAAAAATCGAAAAACAATGTTTCTTAAAAATACATTCCTACTAACTATACCAATACTTGTGTTTTTTTACCCTAAAAAATATAATTATTTTTTTTATATATACTAATTTCGTCGATCTATCTATTCTTGCAGGAATCCAGAAGAATCATGCAAATTTGCGGGAAGTTTTCCAAACGGTTACGAAACTAAATGCAAGCAAAGCTTTATATATCGGCAATTGGTAGCATTCACTAAGAGTGGCGAACTTATAAAAGATGTTTTTAAATTCCCATCATGTTGTAAATGTGTTGTTAAACATGTGTAAATGTTAATAAATGTTTTATCTATGAAATGGGTTCTTCTTCTCTTCAGAATTATCAATAAGCTAAGACAATGTAACTCTTTTCAGTAATTTAAAAATTTATGAACAAAATATGAATCATGGAATGTGTAAAGTCTTGGCTTACGCAAATTTATTTTATTTAATTGACTTATTCATATTCATATGTGGTGGCCAGTGGCGTTGTGGGTATGTACGTCGACCCAAACCTCAACGTCGTAGGTTCGCTTCCTGCTCTGTGCGACGAAAACAATTTTCACGACCCCACCTCTTTCGAGTCACTGACAATGCTCAAAGAGTATTTCCTGTCTAGAAAAAGCTTCTGAAACAAAGCCGTTCGGATTCGGCATCAAGTTGTAGGTCCCTTCCACTCGTGAGAGAACAATAGCACGCACAACACGAGTGGTTGCTGAGAAGGTAGGACCTGGCCCCCTACGGGCTGTAGCGCCACCCATATTATTATTATTATTATTATTATTAATTGACTTATTCTAAGATGTACCCTCAAAGAATTCTTATGCGGAAACTTTTTATATTAAAATATTTAATTTGCACAAAAAAGTACGTGTATTCTATATACAAACTGTGCAAGTAGGCGCGTACACTCTTCGGTGGTGGTGGATGTTGTGAATATTGAAAAACGTATGTTCTAAAGTTAAAATAATTTCAAGTTCGTTTTTTTTAAATATTTTTTTTTTTAATTGGCTGAAAATATACTGCTATATACAAAGCTTAGAGTAAATATATGAGGTTCAACTTGAGCTAAACCCGCCAATGAATTGTTGATATACCCATAGCGGCGAGACGAAGTTGTGCGAGCGGTTAAACCCTGCCAATAAAGGGTTAAAACCCTGTAAGCAAGCGAAGCGAGTCACTCACCTCATGCTTTAAATACACCATACTTTTTTATTGGCACCAGCTTTTTTATATAATTTACCAATACTCATGAAGTTGGTATGCAAAATTCAAAAAAGAAAATGCAATTTCCTCAAGAAAACAATATTTTATTTATATTTTGATGCCACTTTCAGCTAGAAAAACAGAAAATTAAAAATGTTTAACTAAACTATTTTGCAAATGAGTTTCTGAATCGACCACCAAGCCACTTGCAGTGCATGCGCTTGGACTAATGTATTTAAAGAAATAACTTGGTGAACATCATTGTTCAAGAAACAAATTGTTAAGCTCTGAAGAAACTCATTATTTTTTAAGCTGCTTCATTTATTCCCTCGTCGCTATGAAAATCCAGCTATAACATATGAATGGGCTTCCATAGTAATAATCACATTTGAGTTCCACTAACACAAAACTAATACTCATTAAGAGATATTCAATCACGTAAAACATTGTGACAGTACTATTTTGTGTGGCATACCGCCCAAAAGAAAGCTCGGTGTATCACCGAGGTGTATCATATTTCAAGAGGACTTTATATCAATTAGTAAACGAAATAGTAATATCCGTCAATTGTTGTCCATCATTGTGTTTCTTTACTCTTACTTAGCAGCAAGTTATCCCTCGTGCCTAGATGATATTTGTCGAACAGTTTTAAACTTACGTATAAAGGGTGATTTTTTAAAAACCATTAGAAAGTTTAAAAAAGACATAAAATTCAGAAAAATTCATGAAATCCTTATTTGAATCGATAGTACGATCCATATAATTTAATGTTTCAAGATTATTTCATGCAAATGTTGACCTTTAGTGCGCCTCAAATGGTCCATCCGCTTAGTTCAATTTTGGCATACTCTTTCCAAAATTTCGGCCGGTATCTCACGAATAAATGCTTCAATGTTGTCTTCCAATGCGTCAATTGAAGCGGGCTTGTCTGTATAGACATGAGCTTTAACGTAGCCCCACAAGAAATAGTCTAAAGGGGTTAAATCGCACGATCTAGTCGGCCAATTGACCGGTCCGGAAATAAAATGTTCACCGAACTCGCCTCTCAGTAAGTCCATTGTAGCTCGTGCCGTGTGGCATGTGGCACCGTCTTGTTGAAACCACATGTCATGCAAGTCAAGCTCTTGCATTTTGGGCAAAAAAAAAGTTGGATATCGTCTCACGGTAGCGCTCACCATTCACAGTTACGTTACGATTCGCATCATCTTTGAAGAAGTACGGTCCAATGATGCTACCAGCCCATAAACCGCAACAAACTGTGACTTTTTCTGGATACATTGGTAGCTCTTGCAATGCTTCTAGATGATGTTCACTCCAAAATTGACAATTCTACTTATTTACGTACCCATTGAGCCAAAAAATCCAAAAGCCATCGTTTGTAAGACGATTCATGGTTAAATTATAAAGCAAACTGAAGATGTTTGACAGTGAAACAAAACACGAAACGCGAGTCACCTGTTTTAACCAGTGTTGCCAAAAAGATAATATGTAAAAAATCACCCTTTAGAGAACACTAGGCCATACGTATGTTCCAAATCATAGACGTACTGCGTACTGGAACTTTGTTTGCCCTCTGAGTATAAATCTTAAGGGATACATCTCGGTATTTGAATCCATCGCTTGCAATCGAACGAATCAACGTTTAGTGTAAACATCCATAATCTTGTCTAGATTACATTCTGAACGCACCGTGAATATTTTCCAACTAAAAGAACAAGATCTGCAGAAGCTATATGGATGAGAAGAAACTAGAGAGAGACTAGGCTCCATACCCTCCCAGCGTACCAATTGAATTGCATTTGTACTGTCTTTAAAGAAATCTATTAATTCAAAAGTTCCTGTTCGCCGTAAGATTTTCTGAACTAAAGCTGAACTCCTTCATGGTATTTCATGTTTATGTGTACTCACCTTTCTCTTAAAAGCGCAAATGTGAAATTAGTTTCGATTGAATGTTTGTATATGGAACCATTAATTCCATTCTCCATTGGAGTCAACTGTAAATTTTTGTCAGGACATGCAGCTGTAAAGCAAGGAGCAATCAAACATATGGAATCTTATTACTAATTTATGTCTTTTTTATCAGAAAAACGTTTCGAAATCTCTACATACTATGTATCTCTATCTAGTAAATTTAAATTGCTGTATGTGAGTTTAAAGTAACTATAGTTACGTAGATCCCGATCAAACAATTTTAGCATTTTTTATCAATGACCCAACTTAATCAAAAATTCACCAATTATCTAATGGAAAATTCGTTCTTCCTTTTGTAGTGCAAGAGAATGTTCCTTGTGTATAAGATTACAAGTGAACGTGAACATGGCTACATAATTACATTTATATGAATGTATTTTGATTACGTTCTTTACCCAAACCATATCAAGATCAAATGTTATTCTATCAAGTTAATGAAACCGGTTAAATCCAATGGAGCAAAGCACATGTCAATGAACTTACATATTCTTCCTAATTCTCTTCCTTGATTCTGTTTTACAACACTACATGTACTCATTATTATTAAATAAGAAGGCATTCTAATGAACAAGTGACACGAAGGGAGTTTAAAGTAAACATGTACGAATAAATAATTTAAATTGAATGTACCTGATGGGCTATTTTTAGCATATTTTTGTATAGTTCTCTACATGCGACTGGAGGTCAAGTACGGGTTCAAATCGTCATTCGGGGGCCCGGAACTGTTATTAATTTTTTATTAATATCAATTCAATTTCAACGAAACCAAAACGTATGAATGAAGATTTGCCCATGAATTATACATACCATATAATGCTGACTTTAAGATGACCCCCCAACACTTTATAATAATCTTATTTTTAAAGTTTCTTCGTTATCCGAGGTAGGAGGTAATTTCAAAACTAAAAATCAATTTCACACATTAAAGTTCAACAAATTGCGAGAAATTGAGAGATTGAATCTAAAGTTTAACGAAACAAGTCCAGATATTAATAGCGTAAAGGTATTCCAAGCGAATCCTGAAAGTAATACAAATGAGGAAAATTAATTTTTTGAAATATTTCGATTGAAATGTTTATAATGAACAAAAAACTTTTAAGACATTGACTGATTTCTTGTGTTTTTCTATATAAAGACTAAGATCTGAAATAACCTCTATCAATAAGTGAAAAGAGTAGAGTAGAGTGCTGTTAATTTTATTATATTATATTCATAATTACATAAACAAATATGCAACCCTATAGTCTCACCTGACTGTATTTATAATCTCAACACTAATCAGCTACCTGTGACTTCTGACTCCATAAATATTTGTTTACAAGAAACAAATAACGAAAGGAATTTCAGTTGGCTTCAACAATTGAGGGTCTTTGTTAATTGCACTGAGTATTTTAAGCTCTGGAAGATTGAATATTCTACAACGTATGGTCTACGTATACTTTTACTACTCGTGCTAAAGTTTGTGTGATAAAGTGAATTGTATTCAACTTTGCTTTAATGGATATGTAAACATAGTGTTGGTCGAATGACATGAATGACACGAATGAGCAATGCAACTGATTTAATAAAACAGGACTTCCCCTTTCTTTGTCTACAGTAGAACAGGATTATTATATACATTTAAATATGTAGATATATGTATGTATTGTAATTATTGAATATTACACCCACGGAACTACATATGGAGACTGATCCTTGGCATGAGTATGGTCTACAAAAACACTAGCGGCAATTATAGTGATAGCTATAATGTTCACGCAAAAAAGGTCAGTCTATTGTTATTAGTTTTCTGTTGACGGGCTTTGAATCTGGTCAACTGAACTAATCACGCTCTTCAGTGAAAATACGATGGTGGATTTTAGATTTCCAACAATTGTCTCTTTCGGGTTATTGGTTGGTTTTCATAACACATGTGAAAGGAATGAAAAAAAATCGATACAAGCAATCGATTAAGTTAACATAAATTGATATTTTTGATATGACAATCAACAAGGACTGTTTTTGTATATGTCATTCGGTAAAGTGCACATATCCACAATAAATATGATCGATTTTTTGATTAAACCTTCATTTGGGAGCAAATATCAAACAAAACATTACCATGAGGGTGTACATGAATAACACGAACAAACTCCTGAATAGGAGTGTGTTGAACTGCAATAGATTGATTCTTATAAATGAAGTGGCTGCAAAGAAGTTTCGTTCATTCAACTAATATATTTACCGAGCAGTAGTCAGCTGAGTTAAAATTCAAACCGTTTTCGTTTGTTGTGAATTACCATCTGTGTCTATAAGTATTTACATTTAGTGTATTGATTAAATGTTTTGGGTATTTTTGATTTAATGCGGTTGGAAGTGACAGTGATACCATGGATACAAGAAATTCCATTTGGACATCTCATGGTTCGAGTCGCGGCCAAAATTTAAATAATCCAGGTACAACCTACATTTATAATTTACTGTTGAATATTTTGTATATTAAATAACCGATCAAATGAAACTTGTTTTATGTAATTTCGTGTCTATAAATCTATCATCGTAATACAAATAATATGTTTACAAGCAATATCACATCTGTAGTTAATTTCAAATTTGACCGGAGTTAGAATATTGTTCTTTGTTTGGAAACTATGTAACTTGTCAGACTTTCAATTCGTGTGTACGTGGATATGTTTTCTACAACTACAAGAGCTTTACCCTCTCCCTCCATACCATAAATTATTTTTGCAGTCAATATCTTAAAGTGTTTTTTCCAAACAATTTGAAATTCATTAGATCTCATGATATGAGCTTCGTTATAGGGCACTATATTACGATTGATCAGGAATCGGTGATAAACCATTCAAGGCTTGTATGTTGTAGCTAATTCAGATGTGATTAAACCCACTATAGTAAATGGAATGTTTCAAGAATTCCCTTGATCATTCTCTAATTTACAGAGATCGATGGCTCAATTGAACTTGGAGTTATTTCCTGGGACGTTGTTCGCTTCAGGATGTGCAATTAAAAATGCGGACATATATTAAAAATGCTTCAACACAAATTGAAACAAATTACACAATCATATAGTTGTGTTTGAGTGAACAGGCATATTTAACCCAGCACGCCAGGTACTCTAGGAGTCATTATAGAGATATATATTCATTAAGACCCAAAATTGGCCTGGTTGTACAGCAATGAATACTTATTTATTTAATGTATTAACCTAATTTATCTATTTAATTTAATGTACTTATTTCATGAACAAATATTTAATATAGCTTTGGTTGCAGGTTGTTACACATTTTCAATTAGAAGATATTCACAATTAAATATACTTATAACTCCCCGACCGATGCACAATAGCAAATATATTTTGCCGTCAGATTTAAATTATTAATAATTTGCACATCGTTTCAATTTCCTATATTAGCGTGTGTCAGGAACAATTATTTTTGTTACACAAATAATTGCTGATTTAATCCGAAATAAGCAGACATTTATATCCTTTTTTGGTTCTGAACTCTACTTTCGAACTTGTTTTGTCTAGTGAAATTCAAATATTGCTAAGCAAACTGTGCACATGAATTTCACCTAAGAAATAGCATATTGCTTTTTCAAACAAACAACATGTGTTTTTGTGTGAGTTGGTTCTTTGAAAATCCAATTAGCACTGAGTGCCGGGTTGTAAACAAAGGTCTGAACGTTTAATGTTGATGTGCATTTGAAAGCATCGCGCGGCACATGGTGGTTTGAGAGGCGAAAAACGTCAAAATTTGTACAGTGTGTTACTGGCACAAGAAATTAAACACAAATTCCCTATCTTCGAGAAATAATGGGTTAACAATTGTGAGATTCACTTCACATTACGATGTAAAGGAGAAATATATAATACACATAACGTAAACGTTTTCATATTTTAAATTTTGGTCTTCGTCAAATATCTATACATTTTTTGAATAAATGGTCAATAGACCAAACAGACGAACTTCACATCACCCCGATTTTCCTGTAAAAATATTCCTGATGATCCGTAAATTTGCAGACGCCCTTTAGTACAAAGGATGTGAGTTGGATTGGTCTAAAATCTTTCGCGTTTTCTGGACCCCGCCTACTTGACTTAGGCCACTCACCGTCAAAAATGAGCTATATGATTATTATGTATTATTATATTCACATGTAACAGGTGATTGGACCGTTTGTATTTTCCAAGATTTCAGACTGATAGTAGAAAATTTGCGGATATATTGAAGTTAACCTGTAAACACGAACTAATGATAGGTTAAATTCTTAAATTTAACTATCTGGTGTTGTATGTTCAATAAAGATCAAAATGGTGATTGCTTTTGGAAAAAAATATAAATTGACAATATATTAAATCTACATATTATGTTGTGTGTGCTTATATTACATAGGTATTTAATTAAAACCAATTGCTTTAATTTACACATACAAACCTTTATTTTTAGATGTGATAAGTGTTCGGCCATCTGCTACCAGCTCATTCAAAGGAAGTGCCACAAAATATCCAAACATAGATTCAAATCTTATTGGTGTGCAATCAAAGTAAGTTCATACTTTGGGAGATTTTACATTGTGATGATCAAACATCAACATCAACATCACCATACATTATTCCTAATAATAAACATAAATCCATAAGAAAAAAGGACAAAGCAAAGGTTTGAGGCATAAAATATTTGTCTTTCATAGTAATTTATTCTTAATTTAGTTGTTCCTTTACCAATGATATCGGACACATTTTAATGAAAGTGATGTCTAGATTCCCAAAATATTACTAGGAGATTTTACACTGTTTTGATCAAAAATAGGTTTTCACGCCTAATATATTTGTCCCTCATAGTAATTTTTCTTAACTAGAAAATATTAGTTAGATACAGAAATATTAGTAGTAATACAGCAATATTAGAAAGTTAGTCCGGAAACAATGTTAAAAATACTAAAATAAAATGTTTCGCTTAGATTGAGGAATTGTTCTATTGACTGGCTGTAAAGGCTCTAACAAACTGAGAACATCTGACTACACTTTGAGAGTTGCAGTTACTCCTTTCATTACTTTCAAATAACAAGATACAAATCTGTTTTGCTATCGACAATTCTCAATTTTTTTTGCTTGCATATCCATCGCAGGGCAACACAAAGCACTACGTTCTATAAGTGTTAACTCTCAGTATCGCTTTACACAGCAGATATTTACTGCGCGAATAAAGATCATCTGCCACCTATTATTCTTAGAGATTGCATTCAAATAAACAATATTAATCAACAAACAATGTAAAAACAAATTTTAAACTCTATTGGTGGCAAACCAAAATTAATTTCATTGCAAAGATCATTGCATTTTTCATGCAGCTAGCGGTCTAACTAACGAATTATAGATCCACTTTAAATAAGATATATCCTAAGTTTTTCCTTTTAAAAATCCTAACGTTTAGACTTCGCTATAGTGTAATAATAATGCAATGAAAAATCCAACTTAGGGTCAAAAATTACACCAAGACCAGACACACTTTAAAATTCGTTAGGTATGATTTAATACAATTAGCTTAATAATTTTAAATTTTCATTTAGATTTCGAAGAAAATATTATCACAAGATGTTACCGGCACTACTAATACTAATAATATTTATTTTACTAATTGTTGTTATAAAATTGGCTCTTAAAAGTAAGTTGAATTTAATAGATAAGCCAATACCAAAACTAAATTTCCAATTTATGTTAGGAACGAAAATGGGAAAAGTATGTAATAGCAAGGAGTGCGTAAGAATCAGCTCTAGTCTTCTTTTTAGTATGGATGAATCGATGGATCCTTGCGACAACTTTTATCAATTCACTTGCGGCAATTGGGATACGGAACACCCAAAACCAGATTCGCTTACATCTAATGATTGGTTTCGTGAAGCTCAAGATAAAACTTTGAGGTCAATTCGAACTTTTCTGAAAACAGATTTAAATGAAACTGAGCCGGAGGCCATAGCAAAATCAAAAATAATGTATCAGGCTTGTATGAATGTGAAGGCAATGGATAAAATAGGCTTAAAACCAGTCATGGAATACTTAGAGAAATTTGAATTGCCAAGCATACCACTAGCCCTAAACATTACAACACCAGCGGAAGAAACAGGTGATCAGACATTTGATTGGATAGTTTCCCTAGCTAAAATCAAAAAGTATATGGGCTTGGATGTACTAATCGGTTTTGATATATATCCGGATCCATTGAATGGGTCTGTAAATCGAATAGTCGTCGGAATACCGGAAAGTGATTCTGTGCTACCTTTGTAAGATAATCAAATGCTGTTTCTTAACATACTAATGATATGAATTATTTCAGTTATGATGATAATCACATTCGCTTGCGGAAAGCCAAAAAAAAACTGTTCTCCTCCCTGGGTGAGTATGATACAAATGTTCAATCAGATGAAGAGAACACCAGTGAAACATCGAATAAAAAAGAAGCTCTATCGGCCTATGTATCATATATTCGTAAAGTTATTGCTATTATAGTCACGTATGTAGTCCCTGATATAAAACCTGAAGATATTAATGCAACTGCGGATGAACTAACACAGGATGCAATTGAGATGACAAAAGATCTCTATAAAGTTAGTGAACATTTCTCTTGCACTACTTGACTTGCACTTGTAACATTAATTGCACCCTCACGAATATTTTAGCACTTTGTAATAAAGACGCAATTCAGAATCGAACTTCGAACATCGATGAAACTATTTCGCAATTATTTGTTGTTCTGAGGATGGACATTTTCAACCATGGCCTTTCTGAATGTAGTTTTACTGCCCTTACGATGAAGTTACGTTAACAGGCATCGATTCGTGAATTTATATATTATACAGTAATGTAATATTTAATCACGTGCAATTCCAATTCCACAAGTGAATTCTATCGAATGAGTTTTATGTCGGTAAATAATAATGAATACGTCATAAGCTTATGTAAAGGGTGATTTTTTAAACGCTAAAGTTAAAAAAAAAACACATAAAATTCAGAAAAATGCGTGAAATCTTTATTGTTTGAATTGATTGTACGGTTAATATAATTTAATGTTTGAAGATTATTTCATGCAAATGTTGACCTTGAGTGCGCCTCAAATGGTCCATCCGTTTAGTCCAATTTTGGCATACTCTTTCCAAAATTTCGGCCGGTATCTCACGAATAACTGCTTCAATGTTGTCTTCCAATGCGTCAATTGAAGCGGGCTTGTCTGTATAGACATGAGCTTTAACAATGCCCCACAAAAAGGAGTCTAAAGGGGTTAAATCGCACGATCTAGTCGGCCATTTGACCGGTCCGGAAATAAAATGTTCACCGAACTCGCCTCTCAGTAAGTCCATTGTAGCTCGTGCCGTGTGGCATGTGGCACCGTCTTGTTGAAACCACATGTCATGCAAGTCAAGCTCTAGCATTTTGGGCAAAAAAAAGTTGGATATCATCTCACCGTAGCGCTCACCATTCACAGTTACCAGCCCAAAAACCGCACCAAACTTTGACTTTTTCTGGATATATTGGTAGCTCCTGCAATGCTTCTGGATGATGTTCACTCCAAAATTGACAATTCTACTTATTTACGTATCCTTTGAGCCAAATCCAAAGCCATAAAATGGAAGAGAAAGAAGCGCGCGATGAACTTTCTTAACAGGGCACGCATTTTGATAATAAAATTCAATAAGACGATTCAAGGTTAAATTATAGACCAAACTGAAGATGTTTCACGGTGAAACAAAACACGAAACATGAGTCACCTGTTTAAACCAGTGTTGCCAAAAAGATAATAGCTAAAAATCACCCTTTATATACATAACAATACCTAAAGACATACTTTATGAATTTTTCAATTTAAGTGTTTGCTTGATTAGATTTGTTATTTATTTAAATATTTTTAAAAAACATTTTTATGTAACGCTATACAGAAAGTCGCAGAAAGCGTCTGCTCTTTGTCCAAAATCTTGATATCTATCCATTCCCAAGCGTGTACATATAACTTTAAAGTATATTTCTTGTGCTTATATTTTTCAATATAAAGAAACATTCTTTAACTTAACTCGATACCCACTTCAATAATTGAATTACAAACCCGTCCATTTTAAAGAATTATTCTAAATTGGATTAAGCCAGTTTTCGAATTAGGCCGCTAAAATAAAAAAATAAATAACCAAGAACCTGAGAATTTAATTTTCTGAAGCTGAACAAGATTTATTAGTAAAATACCTAAACCACCCAACGCGGTATTAAATTTCAATGCGTCATTGCTAAACTGGAAAGGAAGACTTTGGATGGATCAAATTTCGGGCAGTCACCGCTGGCCCTTAACGAATACAAGAATTGGATGTTCATCCATAGTGCACTGCATACTGTAGTAAGCATCATTTTACACTCTGCTATGAATTCGTAAAGACAGGACCTATTTTTTTGGTTAAGTCTTGAGAATTGTGCCTTAGTTTAAGAACAATTCATTTTGATATTCTTAAATTGGAGACGAATTGAGAGAATTCAATTTTTTGGGCTCAAGAGGCAAATTAATTGCTCGAGCCCTGAAAGGATCAAGCTGCCTTTCAAAAACATTTTGATTATGCATTGCCGCGCACTGAGTAGAGATACATTGGACGCCCTCTAAATCTAAAGGGATTACATCTCAATTGTGAGCTCTCTACACATACACGAATGCCACATGTAAACACCGTTTGCAAGCTCGCATACATTTGTTGAGTTTTTTTTTGTGTTAGTAAAACATGATTGCAATGATTATTATCAGTTCTTATATTAGTAGTTAGAAGTCATTGATGATCATGATCATTATGAATGCGCCCATCTCTAGTCAGTATCCACGGACCAATTGCTTGATGTACCCATCAAGAATTATAGAGCAGGAAGGCCATGGATTCGTGTAGCGAGACTGTTCCCAACCATCGTTCAATGTATGAAAGTACGTCCTGGTGGTTGTCGTATAATTTAGGAAGTCTAAGAATATAGTTTAGGTAGTGAATGAGAGAATGAGGGAGAAGACGCAATTCAACATACGTTGCGTCTGTCGTAATGCAAAAATACATGGACTGCGCTGGCTTGACCTGATTTACCCCATGACGAACCAAAGAATCCCCCTATAAATACTACAAAGTTTTGTTTTAAGTAACTGAGTTTCGTCATCCAATTCCTGCTGCATAGATTGGAACGAAGAATCGTCAGAAATTGTATTTTGGGAAAAGGAGGCATTCTGGTAAAATGCCACTCAACGATGTTATCTTGCCAAAGATGCTGTATGATATTGAAGGATATTTAAGATATATGTTCTTGAATTGTCAATGACTTGATAATAATAATAATAATAATAATAATAATAATAATAATAATAATAATAATAATAATAATAATAATAAGGGTTGCGCGTGCCATTCGTCTCTCATGAGGGAATGTATCTACAGTTTTATGCTGACTGCGGACGTGAAAATTATTTTTGTTGTACAGACCAGGGATCGAAGCAGACGTCGAGGTGCAAGTGCATTGGGGTCGACACACATACCCACAAACTACGCACCACACCACCACAATGTCTTCACAATATTCTCTAATCTGAATTATTTGTCCATATATTTTAATCCATCCTTTTAATCAAAAAACTGAATACCTACAGAAGAATACTACAAGCTGTAAGTACATATGTATCTATCCGACTGATCCGATATGGAAAAGTATCTTCTCCTGACCCGCATAATCCACTAAACTGTTCAGGGGCGAAGCACCTACAGGAAATCTCTCTGCTCGACCCTTCCCAATCGACTGTAGTCTGAGATCGATTTTATATATAGTAGTATACACTAATATAATGTAGATATGTCGGAATAAGCCAATAAATTCATGTCTTAATTGTCCATACCCATCTTGCTCCTGTACTTACTTTTTCCACGATGTTCAGCTTTTAAAAAAAAAGCACAATATACCCACTCTGAATAGCTATATGGTACACGTGTGGGAGTGTGTAGTCTTAAGTAAAGGTTTTTCTTAATTAATAGCCTGTATCACCGGTGCATTTTGCTTATATTTATTTCAGATGCAAGAAGAGGCTGAGAACATCACGAAAACATCCACTAATCCACTAGACGATATTATATACCTGACAATGCCAAAGCTTCAAAATATGACGGACAAATTTATTTATCCGAAAACTTTCCTGATGTGGGACAAATATATTCAGCTTCTTATGACAACAAATACATCTTTTAATACGTCCGAGGAAGTCATCTTTACTAGCAAGACTGATATGTTATATTTACAGATGCTAAGTGAATATTTAATTGACATACCGAAACACCGATTACAATTTTACATATGGTTGAGTATCGTTCAAGAACTTGTTCTTCATTCAACTTCTACATTGAGGACACTACACAATGAGTATATGAAAGTTTTAATACAAACTGAAAGTAACCCGCCAAGATCGTTATACTGTGCGAGTGGCATAAATAGTTTAATGGGTTTGGCTGTCAGCTTCACCCTGGCTGATGAGGACTTCCTCACATATACTTTGCCTAAGGTGTATGATATGCTCTACCATATTAGAGAAGCATTCAATGACATGGTTAAGTCAACATCATGGATGGACACAAAAACCAAACAAGCAACACTTCAGAAATCAGCTGCAATGAAAAGTCTAATCGGCTTCCCAAAATGGCTAAATAACGGCACCATATTGGACAGTTACTATGCTGAAGTTAATGTTAGCAAAGCAACGCACTTGGAGAACATGATTAATGTTCTTACATGGCAAATGTCAATCAAAATTCGTGAATTTTGGGAAGAAAATCGATTTGGTTGGGCTACAACACCGTCTAATGTAAATGCTTTTCATACATTCCAGGCGAATGCGATAAGTGAGTTTTCTGCTTTTGTGAATAATATCAATCATATTCATTATCATTTAATATAAAAAACACATTTCACATGGTTTTGTTGTTGGACTAGGCCTATTGGGCCTATGCAAGTTGTAATAGGTTTCTGCAATTCTCTTCCTCCTCATGTATGTATGCATGTAGTTCCACAACTGTTTCATGCAAAAATGTATTCACATATTCTCTTCATATGTACACTATATTCTTAAATCAAAATGAGTGGAATAGAGATTGAAATAGTCACATGAAATAAAAATCTACATTTTATTAAAAAAAAAAAAACAACACTTCTGTTATGCGTCTCAGTAAATCTACTCCAAATCGCCAAATCTATCAACACATGCCGTGGTTTCAGTTTCAAATCAATTCAGATAGTTCCTTTAGGTTGACTTTATTGTGTCTAAATTAAGTTTATAAGTTTTACAAGTGTGTTAAAATAGTCTGTTTAGTTTAATGTGCTTTAAATCAACAAAAAAAGTCTGCAGCATTATATATATTTTTGTGACTTTTATTAGCACCTATCAAAGGCAATGTACTGGATTTAATATCTCTGAACATATAGTATATGTAGTTACAGACCACTTAAGGCCTCATCAAAAAGTAGGCGTTGTATATTTTTTTGATTTTTTTGAATCTCTATAGATTAGATAGTATATGTCGACTTCGCTTTCGTGAGCATTTGATCCCTGTACAATAGCCGACGTTGAACATCGACTTACTTGCTCAGAAACGTGAAAAGAAAGTGAAGTGGCACTCAATATTTAGAGCTTTTATGTGCTAGAACTGTCTTGGATGCGTGGATATTTAAAAATATTGACTGTTATATTACGATAACATAACTCGAGAAAGGGGAGTAAGAGTAAATTTATAGAAGTTCTATAGCTATTGTTTCGTTAGTTCGGTATCAACTCTACAAACAATCGCGAAATAGGGAGACACTTGTGCCGTAGCATTTTCACTTGAGAGAGTTAATCGAATCTGTAACTCTATAATTCGTGATGCTTACTTGCGGTACTTAATTAAGTTTAACGAATTTATGTACCATATGTATAAGCTTATTTTCCTGTAAGTTAAGAATACAATTATTGCAGGTAAAATGTCAGGTCTCCGTTCTGCATGCCATGTTCCGCATTGCGTAATCACCTTAACATTCATAATTGCGTGACATTCTTAAATATTTGAAACGAAACACGACACCTTTGGTATCAGTATGCGTGTTTTGAAATTTAACTTAAGGAATTTAATTCGCCGTCTGGTAAAAGAGCAAACTGTTGAACTTTATATACAACTGGTTGCATATTGTTATGCTTGGAATGCCTACCATAATTAGCATAATACAATGACGCCATAAACAAATGTGGCAATGTGTGTGAATTTAGCGATTGACTTGAAAACAGGATTAGTTTTAAAAATCCACTATACATATCTTTCGACATTCAGCTGATTTTTTCTAATTAATTTCAAAGATTATTCTTTATTTTAGTATAGCAATAAGAAATAAGAGACCATGAGATACTCTTTCACTACATAAAGCACTATTGTCTACAAATTATAGTCAACTATGGAAATAGATGATTTGTGAACTAGAAAGTGCTTGGAAACGGATTACCTTAGGACTTAATCCCCAGTTATCGTAACTCAATGTTATAAAAATACTAATTAACTACTATGCGAAAACACATATATATTTTAAAAACATCTTACAATACACACTAAACTTAAAATTCTAGTACATTCCAAATATTCTAATGCTTAAGTATTCACTACTTTTCAGCCGTTCCTATAGCGATATTGCAGTATCCATTTTACGATCTTGGCTTAGAGTAAGACTAAATACCTGTATATTACATACATATGTATATACACTGACGAACAATTATCATCTGACTTTTGTAGACACCTTTTACGAAAAGAGCTCATAAACGTTCTCACAGTTTTTAACAAAAAAATGGTTTCGATGCTTTCATTACTTGACTAACTATTTAGTAAATAAATGATCGTAGTTCAAATAAATAATTTTGTTTATCAGATTGTTTTTAGAGTGTATGTACATATGGTATATAAACTCATAGCTAACACAATGTATATACTTCTGTATATGTCTACTTACGAGTTCTTTTTAGGGCTCTCAATTATGGAGCAATTGGAACAATCCTTGGACATGAACTCACTCACGGCTTTGACGACAGTGGCCGCATGTATGATCTCAATGGGAATATGCGGCAATGGTGGACTAATAGCACTATATCAGAATATGTCAACCGAACCGAATGTTTTGTGGAGCAGTATGGTCGCTATTACTTGTCTGATATTGAAGAATATGTAAGTCTTAAATTTGTGTGCATTTATAGAGCGAATTATTGCAGAAATGCTTTGATATGGTGATTATTGAAAGAAAAAAACATTTTTTTCTGGATCCACAACAACCACTTATATTAAGCCGATAACCTATAGCTTTATAACGACATCAAAGTCAATTTTTGTTTAAAATAATTAGAATGAAGCCATTAAATATAAAGTAAAAACCCTGTGTTTGTTGCGCATTTCTGAATTTATTTTGGCTGTAATTTATTTGTTACAGGTCCTCTTCAACCAGAAGTATTCATGAAACATTCCTATTACTACAACAAGGGTTGCCATATATTATATTTTAATCATGTATTTATTTTCCTTAAAACAAACTAAAAAGAAAATGTAAAATTAGATCTTTATTATCGTGTAATTTTCATGTGATCGGTACTAGCACTATCTAAATTTTAAAATTGTCAATCTGATGTAAAATTATTCTTATCGGACACTCTAAAGCTGAGTACCCATATTTTCTTCTCTGAGCCTCAAACGAGAACATACAGAACACACAGAACAAGAGAAGGCTATGTAGAACCGCTAACGTGAATTTGTTGCGTACTTTGAATTAACTTCTCTGTACCTTATTCAATGTCATCATCCCAGCATCCCATTTCCATGAGGATGATGAACCACCCCGTACTAAGACCTAAGTCGCTTACCCGCTAGATTGTGAATTTCACATTTTTACTCAAGCAGACTTCATTGCTGGAATGAAAAATATCTCATATTGCCTATAAATGCCAGCAGTACAATTTATTATTATTTATAAATTAATTGTCATTCAAATGAAATTTTGTTGTTTTTGGTTGGAAATCCGGGATAGCATTGTAGATTATTTTGCTTTAATTTATTATTGCCTCTTTTACATAAACCAACCTCACCAAATACAAACGAAATAAAAGGGGATGTTGATGTCTAAATTGGCTTTTGTTAAATTTCCTCTGCAATGCTTTGCTAGCATTGAAACTAGACATTGGTATTAGGTTCTGTGGGATGTTGGACGCCGCTTGCGTTCGTTCGAACCTAATTTCTGTTATCCATCAGCCATGAACATCATATGTGTACATTTGTGTAGGTACGGTCAAAAGTATGCGCACAGGTCAAAGAGAATTGCACATACACCAGAGTAGTTTTAGTAATCAATATTCAACAAGGTGCATTCTGTTTACACTCCCACCCTTTTGCTTTACTTTTTAGTAATTTATTCAGTGGTAAGTTCGATTTGTCAGGAAAGTGGATAAGTCGGTCTCTTTGTTAACGGAACAGAGTTAAATAACACGGTTTATTGTATGCAGATATGCAGATGTTTGCATTATTGCATACATTTTGTTTTCTGTGATCAAATTTTCTTTGAACAGGGATTTGATTTTAAATATTTTAAACAACTTTGGATATATTCAAATAAGTTAGTAGATATATCTACTACACAATTTTATTAAAAAATACATACTTGTTTGCAAGTGCAAATATGAAAAATTTATAAATGAATAAAAACTTAATTCATAGCACTGAAGCAGATATTATATATTTGTTGGGTTACTTCTTCAGTTTTTCTTTGGTTCCTCATCAGTTGAAATGGTTCATTCAAAGTACTCTAATTAATTTGATAGTGTTTGTCTCAGCAGTTAAAACCGTTCTAATGCATAATTCAATTTCAGTCTGGAATTGAAAAGTACTTTAATCGTGAAGGTCTATCTAGACCATTGGTGGTAGGATGTTAATAGCTATCTTAATAGCTTATCCGAAATAGCCGTACCGCCTATTACACCTCGAATAAATTCTCTGCTAAAAATAAATCCTCTTCGAAGAACGAAGAAAATTTCGAATGAAACTTTAAGAAAAAGCGATTTTTAAATGTATGCAAAAATAATTTTTTACGATTTGAGATTGCCACTAATCTATTAAACAGGAGGTTTGGGTATTGAAATGCACTGTTTAAAACCTCGATTTGGTAGCTTTCACACACCCACAAATTCCCATGCTTACCTAGGATTGTTTAAATCCATGTGCCCATGTTTGGCCTCTCTTCTGTGAATAGATGTAGTTATTTATTCGATTACGTTGGGAAGTTATGCTCGCTTAGCATATCGCAGGTGAAGCTATTTTCTTAACAGTGTCACCATATACAGGAAAGTAAGTGTTCAGACAGGTGTATCGTGTTAAGGCGTTGGAATGCTTTCGACTGTCTTTGTCGAAAGTTTAACTTAAACTCTTTTCAATTATCATTGCGATCTCATCCAATGTGGATTTGAACATAGCGTGCCGTATCAGAGAGGCACTCATTCAGATGGAATAACTCCTAGTAAAGTAGCAGCTATCTCCGGGTTAGTTCAATAAATATCGTGCCAAGATTGATTTTCCAAATATCCGTATCTTTTTTTATAATTTGCGTGTGCTCAAGGGGTTATTAATACCCTTAATTGTCTGGGGTCATGACACAGCCCGGCCCGAAGGTATAGAGGGAGAGAGATAGAGAGAGGAGGTACCTGTGCACATTGGTCTTAAACATTTGCGAATTGTAATCTATGGAGAATATTGAGCTGGGAAGAGCATTCCATATTCGTGTGGTGCGGCTAAAAAACGAGTTTTTAAATTTCACTGTGCGTCCGAAGGTAGGCTTCTATTGAATAAGTGAAAATGCTAAGTCTACCTTGATGGACCTTCATAGATTAAGAGTAAAGATTTCATGTAGATCTCATTTATTACATAAGATAATATAGAAGTACTTACAAAAATATCCAAATGGCAGTTTCATATACTATAGAATTCAAAATGCGTTGACTCTTGTCCCACTGAGTAAAAAGATTTCAATTATGCATTACAGTTTGTTTACATTCTACTTAAGTATATGTATATATAACATATACATATTACATTCTCTTAACACCTGGACAAGCGTTGTGAATGCCCACGAGGGTTGTTGATAAGCATTGATAACATAGGCTTTAAATTATTCAAATAAATTCAAATTTTCTTCTTCAACGTGTCCACAACAATATTATACACAAACCTGCAATATTGGGATTTAGATTGGTCAAGTTACTCTACCGAGTTTTCATATTCTGCTTTAATAGAACAAGCAGATAAGATAATTTATTCATGTTGACACCCCCAAAGAAACTTTATCATGGTCAAGATATATTGTAATATAAAATGAGGTTGAATTTGAATAAACAAATACAACCGAATCGCAGAGAACCAACTCATGATCTGTGTCGTTTTATTTTTAAGTATGCGACTGATTTTATTTGGAGCAATGAAAACATCTGTACATCTGTTGTTGTTCGAGTAGAGCCCTTGTTAATTGTGTTCCCGTTCAATTAAATTTTAGTAGGATGGGAGTGTTTACTTGAATGGTGAAATTCTGAAAATTAAATTAAATTTGAATTTGAAATTATCCTACTTCAAGGAAAGAAACATATTTATTTTTTTTCTGCTGGTAAAATCCATTGATAAGTATTTACACATAAAGAAAAATCGATTGATGCATTCAAATATTTAAATACTAGAGGCATTCTGTCAATAAATTGTTATTTTACTTTATACATTGAGACTTATGTGGATTTGATTAATTACAACTTGGGCAATGCATCATTTGGATTGACATGATTATATTAAATAGTTCTTCGTAACCCTATAGCAGTTAATATATCTAAACAGTCCAAAAATAACTGTTAATAATAATAGAGAGGCTTTTTTTAGCCGTAGGAAATGAAAAAACAGAGACGTCGTGCAAAAACCGCAGCCCAAAGTCTTATATGTATAAAAATATTGTTTATCTTGCAGTATATCTGAAATAGTCTTAGAGTGACCTAACACCATAATATCTTTCAAAAATTATAATTGATTTGTTAGGAGAGTGAATCAGTCTTTACGAACACATGTTAAGATTCAAGGCAAATATATGGTAAATAATGTAATTAAGTCAAATAATTGTATTTGCATTCTTAACTGTTACCCTTTTAACTTATATTGGTTACATGTTCGTTGTCTTTAAGTTTTTCCCCATGAAATAAATATATAAAAACTTGTCCAACACTCGCACTTCATCCATTAAGAACCTGAACTTTTACTGTTTTTTATATATCCGCTGGCTCTCCATAACGTATACATGTACAGTATCCACCCAGTCTAATGCCAAATTGAGATTGTATGTTTGGACATTCATTACATTAATTGATTTTTTTTTACCTTATCGATCTTATACTCAACATACATACTTACTTTCTTTAAGATTCACAGCACTATGCTATACAATTTTATGGTTTCGAAGCATATCTACAAGAAGCCATTGCAGTATTCAATAGTGATTGATTTTGTTTACCTAATTAATTTTAACTGTACTTAAAACTTAAGACCAAGACATTTTTGAATTAAGACTCAATAACAGTACTGTTTAATGTTTCACTATTCTTATGGTTTCACTTGGGGTATTATATGACACGTTATATATTTTCATTCATTCATTTATTCAAACGATTGACATTTTTCGTATTCCCTCAAGATTTCGAATTAAACTTCATGTTTAAAAAATCATTTGTAAAATGTAAATCTTAAAATACCAGTGTACTAACTATAATTCCTAAACCAGGCGCAACAGTCGTAAATTGCATACACTTGAGGAATTGCTAAAAAAATATAGTAATATACATATAATATAGTTGGCGGGGTCTCAGCAAACACCCGTGTTGTGCGTGCTACTGTTGTATCACGAGTAGACCGGACCTACAGTTTTATGTAGACTCCGAACGGCCAAGTTTCAGAAGCTTTTTCTAGAAGGAAATACTCTTTGAGCATTGTCAGTGACTGGAAAAAGGTGGGGCCGCGAAATTTATTTTTGTCACACAGACCAGGGATCCAACCTACGACGTCGATGTTGCGGTCGACGCACACACCCCCTACGCCACGAGCCACCACCAAGTTACCAAGCCTTTAAGAAATTGATGAAAGCACAAATTGCCCATAAGACCTCTATAACAAATTTTATCTTTAGATATAAAATAAATTTTATTTTTAGATATAAAATAAAAAAACGTTTTTCTTTTTTGCAGGTAAATGGTGAATTAACTTTGGGAGAAAACATTGCCGACAATGGAGGCCTGCGAGAAGCTTTCTATGCCTATAAAAAGTATGTAAAGAAATTCGGTCACGAGGATAAACTGCCCGGCTTAGAGCAATATAGCCACGAACAATTATTTTTTATTTCGTTTGGGAATCTTTGGTGTGAAACTCTAACACCGGTAGCGAGTCGTTATGCTCTCGAAGACTCACATTGCCCTGGAAGAATACGACTAAAAGGAGTTCTTGCAAATTCAGAAGAATTTGCTAAGACATTTAATTGTAAACTTGGCTCGGGCATGTATCCAGATGATAATAAATGCAGAATTTGGTGACTTCTTTTCTAAAATTTGTTCTAATATACACTAATGTACATATACACATATGCATGGTAACTCTGTGAGATCTTTTAACATATTATTATAAACTGAGAAAGTAATACGCTTTCTTATAATACTTGCGCGTCATTTCATATCAGTAACAATTTATACAAATTATATAATAAAAAAAAACAAAATTAATTGCATGTGTTACTTCTTCTTTTTATGGTGCTACAGTCCGGGGTGAACCAGGGCCTCAGCCAACAGGCTTCTCCAGCTGACACGATCCTTAGCAAGTTTCCTCCAATTTCGCACTCTAAGTTGGTTAAGGTACTTCTCCACTTGAGTGCGCGATCGGCTTCATGGTCGCCCTCTATTGGGTTGTCTCACTTATTCGGAGTCGAAGACTCTTCGGGCTGGAGCAGTACTGTACATGCACTCAACATGGCCTAGTTATCTTAGGCGTTGAATCCGTAGATGCCTGACTAGACTCATGTCGCTTACAGCCTGTACAGTTCGTGGTTGAATCTTCTTCTCGAGAAACCTTTAACGCAAACAGGACCAAAGATTGAACGCAGAACTTTTCTCTCGAAGAGACCAAGTGCGTCTCCATCCGCTCTTGAGATAGTCAAGGCTTCCGCGCCATAGAGCAAGACAGGGTTGATCAGGGTGTTGTTGTTCGTTGTGTGTGTTACTTCAAATCGTATTTCTCACTTGTCGTATATGTGCTTGTCAAAAACTATTTGTTAAAATAGCTAAATTTACACATACAGATAGCGATATCCTTAATTCGCTCTTATTTCTTCTTGTTTTTCATGCAACCTATTTTCTAAAAAAATAATGTCTCACGATTTGCCCCTTATTGGGATAAAGTATGATGATGTATAATTTCTTCTTTGTATATGGTGTGCACGAAAAGGATTTTCTTAACCTGAAATTCAAAAGAAGGAAATTCGAAACAATATTAAAGAAAAAGCTGCACACATGAAAGCAACCTAAAATACTGGAGATTGCACCCACGATCCCAGTAGAACGTACGTAGATGCTTACATGATACAGCTAATTCGACATTTCATTCGGATAGAAATAAAGAAATAATATAGTTCCGAATTCAAAATCGTTTAATTTGTGTACATTATGTATATTTAGCAGACAACTGCATCGACTTAAGATAATTACATGCAACATCTAATAGCTCACAGGAGAGGTGCTCGAGCTAGTGGAATAGGCTGCCAAGTATTATTTATATATTGTGGGTCTCTCTTTAACGAAGCAAAGCTGAACAAGAACTGTGGACCTTTCGGATGAGTGTATACACTTCCTGTCGGGATTTACACCTCATATGTGTGTACAGGCGGGAGTGGTGCTACTCACAAGTCCCAGGCTGGCAGGGGAAGTCTTGCAGTTGATACCATTGAGAGGGAGAGGGATCTTGAAGATCAAGCTTGAAAGGTTAACTTTGGCTTTAGTGCAATGTATGCACCAAATCAAGAGTAAGAGTGCGTAGCTTTCACGCTTTGCATGAAGATGATTCGGCCTCGATATGGTAGCTGAGATGGATTCCTATATCCTGATGGGTGTCTTCAATGCTCACGTGGTTGTGGAAATAACGACATAGAGGAGTGTGTTTGGGAGGAACGATCCCCATCAGAACGCGAACAGAGAGAAGGTGTTGGATTTCTTCTGGGCAAATGGCATGTCCATAATGAACACCTTCTTTCCACACAAAGCCAAACGTCAGAGACTTGAACTGAAATCGTTGATAGATCTTTGTGGTACCTTCGGGCGTGAAGCGAATGGCTCGCGATGTTCGTGTGATTTGAGGGGCTGAACTATCATCACCTGGTGTTGTGTACGCTGCACCTCTCGATACTGTTCCTCTTCTACCAATGCACTAAACAAGAGTGGTAACATTCATTCGGTGGGAGATACTACAGAACAGTGAGGTGAAGCAAAAATTTCGGAAAAGTTTGAATGAATTCCAACTGTTCCATCGAATTTAGAGGAAGAATGGCGACTGTATCTATTTAATTGTCTGTATTTCCGTTTTGTCTGGCGTTTGTAGACAACCAGGGAGGATGTGCCTCTGCTTCCACCGAATAAAGCGGATCTAAAGGGGAATAAATCGTCGTCGTTCACAGAACGGTGAATAGTGCATAAGTGTTTCGACTATGTAAAGAGATTTAAATATGTGAAATAGTGATACCGGGAACGCGGCAAACTTGAAGAGGATATATAATTTTATTATCAAGCTGATAAGAAGTCATACTGCACGTGCTATGGCTTCTTCCAACAGCCTAATAAAGATAGTATTGGAAGGCGCGACGGTATTATTCAGTGCGCGTGAAGTTTAGCAAAAACCACAAGGCGATGGATTGCTCTATGGGGAAAGAGGCAGCAGCTGACAAAAGTCAGCTCAAGTGCACACTCTGCGGGAACGCTGTGCAGTGAAAAATCTACCCCACAATGGTGCCTCCCCTGGGGAGCAACGAAAAGAAGCAACGCAAACCACAGCGCCAAGAGCACACGGATCTTCTTTAAGAATAAAAAAACCACAAGGTAGTGTATAGTAGCGAAGTACGACGGTTTCAGGAGTTGGAGGCCTGCATCGTTTGCATTTCTCTTTAGTGAGAGGAAGCTATATGTGGTGTAGCTCTTCTTCTCCGGCTCCCTTAGTTGCAAATCTATAATATCAAAGCTCGGTTCACTCTTTCGATGTCTAAGTCTGGACTCGGAGGTGAGCGATTTCATTTTGGATGGAGACTTAAGTGTCCTTCAGGGTTATTGGGGAACCATGGTTTCCAATTACAGAGAATACCTGCTTTATAGCTGGTTTTATATGCACAGTGTTGAGTATAGGTAAGCTCGATTTGAAAGCAACAAAGATCTCGTTCTTCCCCGACAGCAGGTGTTGATACAAATAACGCTGGTTTTGACGACAACTTCTTTGTGGTAGAAGATCCGCAAGAAAAAGTTGAAGTACTAGGCGCAGTCTTTCAGGAAGTGTACAAGGTGAATGCGAGTGTTCGCCCGAATCACGACCTGGAACGTCGCACTGAACAGAGTGCAAGCTAGCAACACTCAACTTTGAGAAGATCTGCAACAATGGCGATCTGAAAAACATCGGCTTTGTCGTGTTTAATGATGACAACATGGCAGAAAATGTCCTCGTCAAAGAAGAAGCTCATTCCCCTTTAATTTTGAAGACAGTAAGATGGGGCTTCAGAAGGGGCTTGACTTCGAGGGCTTGAACCGTAGGGTAAGAAGCAGCTACCTGCCCTTCACCCGGAGGTCAATCCGAAGGAAATGTCAAGGGAAGAGGACAGGTCGTATCCCGTCTGCCCCAAGACAGTTCCGCAGGTCAAGATGGGAACCCCCCCCTTCTCCACTCGCTGGTGACCAAAGCAATTCGGCGCTGGCGAAGCTCCTCAAAGGGAGCTGCTTCGACAACCCCTAAATCGTTCACCGGCAACGGATCGAGGCAGTTCCAGAGCGAAACTCATTGGTACGACGAAGGAGAAGTCGGTGACAAATCAGAGTGCAGCGGGCTTGCCGGCAACTGAATAGCTCGAAGGCGGCTGACCTGACGCCAACCCCAAGCTGCTCCGGTGTGGCGTTTGCAAAAGGCAGAGGTAAAGGTGACCTTATTTCGAAAAAGGAAGGCCACCCCCTTGGAAAGGAAGAGAGGTCTTTACCGGTTCACCTTATCCAAGGCGGTGGCCGTAAGACTCACAACCAGCACGGGGAGTTCCTCCACCCTTCAGCAGGCCGAGTTCCTCAAAGAGAGATCCCCTTGATGAACCGCTCTCCCTGACGATCAGCAGAATAAATACAAAGCGGCGTACATATGCTGATATTGGTAAAAGTAGAATACAGGCCTTGGTAACAAACTTTGGGAATCCAGAGCGGAATCCTTGATGGTTTGAACACAATTACGAAGAGCGTAATTACCTGCTTCGGACAGGTAACCACTCTCAAGGACCCTAAGCTCACGGAGTGCAAGAGTAAGGAGACCTTGATTGGCTAGAAAACTCCATAGCCAAGACGACAGCCGCTACGAATTGTAGATAAGGGGGAAATCCTTAGCTACCCGAGGCAAAAAATTCGCTTCTACCTTCAGGATCCAAAGCTCTCGATGGATAGAATCGAGTTGAACCTCAGACATCTAAACTCTGATCCGGCATTGGAAGGTCATCGCTATAGGTGAACACTCCGAGAAAGACATGGATATAGACATCCTTTTATACCACTTTCTTTGCTGCGCGAGAAGGAATTCAAAGTTCATGTGCGAATTTCCCTCGGTAAACTCAGAAACCTGTCTACAAAGAGCGACAAGAAACCAACTGAACCTGCTGGTAGCCATTAAGATAAGTAACACAGTACAAAAAAACTTCATTATAGTAAGGCGGCCATTACAGAAACGACTTAACCTGTTTCTTCTACCTTCTTTCAACGATGATGATCAAACAGCTGTAATGCTAGCCTGGAAGAACGAAGTCCTGCTTGTATTGGCATCAATATACATGCTCCATGATGCTTTAGCCGAACACCGACTAACCAGAAATCTTGTTGAAGAGGCTAAGAAGAAGTGGGATCTGAAGAAGAGGGCATAATCTTTACACTTTTCATTGTAAGGAAAAACCCCTGCTACCCCGGTAGCGAGCACACTTCTGTTACCATTACGCTGTTATATATACAACAATCTTATAATTGATCATTGGCAGGTTTCAGATGCTACGTCGTTCTTTGACACAGACTAATCAACTTTATGGTCAATTCTAAGAGGATTAAGCCTAGCAAAATCAGGAGTCTATGAAATACCGAATGGAACAGATTCTCTTAGGAGGTAAAAAGAATGACAATGTGCTGTCCCCACTAGGAAACTAACAATGTTAATGACCTTGAGCTAACTTCTAAAGGGATGACCCGCACCTTTCAAGAATCTTTTGAAATGAAGTGCTACCTGCGGATCACACCGAAAATAATCAACGCATAAGGAACATAAGGAATAACCTTAAACCGATGCGAACTCTCGTGTTCACCACGCGTATATGAAAATATACCATAAGCGTTGGAACGGCGGTTCAGGACGTAATCAGTGTTGTAGAGAATTCCCTGCATGTCAAGGAATATGTCGTCGCTGCATTCTTAGGCTTTTAGGGAGCTATAATAGCCTGTGGTAAATTTCTCCCAACTCTCAGCGTCAGGTGGGCCAAATCTTGCGGTCTTGGGATCAGCACTCAAGAATGGACTTGGTTCATTTTACCAACAAAAGAGTCAATCCGGCGTTCGTAATTTCTATTACTGAGGGCATTAACCTCACTATGAAGGATAGCGCGAAGTACCATGGCTAATAACGGTCAGGAAATTAAGATGGAAGCTTAGCATTGACGAAAGAACTAAGAAGGCGGCCTGTGCCCTATATCTATGCAATAAGATTTATGGGAAAAAAGCCCCAGAACAATACTGTGGATGTATATAGCTATTCTAAAGCCTGACATACGGCAGAGTAGTCTGGTGGAAAGACTGACCTAAAGCCTCCAGCCTGATGCTGTTGACAAGAACTCAGAGAGCATGCCTAGGTGTGACTGAAGCAATTACTTTCACCTCTACCGCGGGCCTAGAGATTGTCCTGGATCTTTTTTCTCTTGACCTCTATATGGAGAAGTCTGCTGTAAAAGTGCTATTAGCATTCCAGTCCAAGAGTTTGCATATAAGCCCAATCGGTCACACAACCATCCTAGACAGATTACGTATAGAACATGCAGTAGGTGACTACTCCCTTTCCTCCCTCGACTTCGATACACCCTTCCGGTGTTATCTCCCTACAAAACCGGCAATGAGGTAGCGGATTTACATTCTAGGAAGGGGGCCGAATCCGAACCATGCCAAGTTACATCATGCTTCCACCCACCAATTTTGTATGTCAAAACCAAAGTGGACAAAAGAATCATGAAACTTCCTTCCCACATGTGAGACCACTCGGACATTGTGGCCAAAACGGACGTACTTCTATAATGTAGCAAAAAGCTGCTGCGGATTGTAGTCGGAGCGCTAACTGGTAATAATCGTCTGAGATGCCATGAACAGAAAATAGGACTTACCCATGACACCATATACAGAGCCTGTGGGGACAATGACGAGATTGAGGACACTTCCCAGAAACTAGTTTCAAAGCATTCATTTTTTCGAACACTATATTCATTCCACTCATATCTTAAAAATTTAAATGAATACATCACCCGATATTTAAATACTGGGTAAGTACTTCACACAAAGAGTAAGTTACATTACGTACTGCCGTTTGTTTACCAAAAATAATACTCTATTTTGTCTCCATTTGATCGAAACTAGACTCCAAATGCCCAATGTGTACATTTTGAATGAATGTATTTATTCATATTGTATAAATGAATACATTCATTGCACTCAGTGTACTCATTACACTTTTGTCAGTTAATAAGAACATGTTTTGTTTGAATCAAGAACTCACTGGTATCACCGAAACCAAACAGATCTTTTCGATATTATGTGACAGAACAGTGTATAGTTGTCGGCTATTTGAATGCGGTACACATTTGTGCAGTATTCTTACTCATATGGCTACAATGAATAGAATGCACTAAAGTACTGTACTTGTCTAGAGAAATAAATAAATCCATTCGTGCAGACCTCTATTGCAAATATCCCATTAATATCTATTTGCAAGTTCGTCAAGACCACCAGATGGCTGGATGGACAAGCACAACATATATAATCAGAAGCTCTCACGACCATTAAACGAGTAGGGCAGAAAGATATCACCTCCATGGGCATCACAAATGGGTCCAGAAGGACCAAAGTGAGACGTGGTAAAACCGCGTCTACTCAGGTACTTTACCTAACCTTATATTTTGGCGGCAGCTGTCTCCGTCGCAATATGTTTGGAAAAAATCTTTGGAGAAATGGTTCCACCAACCGTTCCTCATTACAGTCTGTCCTCTTTTGCTTCACAACACATAGTGCAACTTTTTGAATTTGTTGAAGTCTGTCAGTAGCTTCTATTTCTTCTTCTATTGCTTCTTCTATTTCTTCTTCTATTGCTCACAGAGCTCGCAAGAACCAAGGGTTTCGTTGTGGTTGCAGCGCAAAAGACAGACATCAAAGATTGATGGCACTTTGACTATGTTACTTTATTGTATTTTTACTTGCCTTCTTGGGCGAGTAAGGGCGAAGATTTGGCGATCTCTTGAGATTGCAGTCTTCCAACGTCAGACTTCCTGAAAATATTCTCTTGTTTTAGCTGTGTACGGGATATCTGCAACCTCACCGTGGCTACAAAAAGTTGTGGTGCAAGTCAATGTGGCTGTCTCGAAACAATAGACATCCAAAATACTGAAACAGTGTCTGTCATCGATCGCTATCTGATAAATCCGGTTGAAGGGTGATTGATCAGTAGATCTCAATTGTAAATACTTCGAGTTGGGAAGCTTATACCGCCAACTATAACATTTTGCCCCGCAGACGTCGCGATGGTGTTACTAAAGACGCTCTGTCTTCCTAGCTTTAAGTTGAAATCGCTTAGGACAATTTGTCGTCGTCTTTTTCCTCTGAGGTAACATGCGCCTACAAAAGTAATGTTCGCGAATTTTTATTAATACCAATTGTTCTGAGTAGCTTGTTCACGAGATTTCTTGACTTTCACATACAAACAAGCGCTGTTTTCATTGCCTGTAGCAATCACTGCAGTACATCATACCCGTTGTTCTTCCCTTTTTTGCCCAGCCCATTTAACAGCAATTAAATGATGGCGACGACATCTGCTTTACTGCAGTCTAGGGCATCCGCTAATTGTTGGGCTGCACGCACCCCATAAAGGGTTCTTACATTCCACGTATCTACAAATCCAAAGTTCGTTGTCCTTATTTTGTTCACAAGCTTCGTAATCGGTAATTCCGGTGACCAGACTTGTTGTTGCAACTATTGCTTTTCCCGTAACCAGCCAGTTACCCCGGCGACTCTTGACTAGTGTTTTGCAGAGAAATATTCCAATAAATGATTTTCTCGTGAATGGAAAGAAGAGTTTGGAGTATGCATGAAACTAAACAGGTTCGGAAAAAGTATATTTTCCTCAATTTAGAGTATTTGTTGAAATTGTTTATAAACACGTATTTAAAGCTGAAAATATTATAATTACATTGGATTTCATATGACATACAAATTATATAAATTTACAAGAAGACAGAATTTCAGAAACTAAGAAATAATGAATGATTGTGTGAGAGATTGAGAACGAAATACATCGCTTGTTCAGATTTAATTAAAAATAATTAAGGAAAACTGGGGTAAGGTGGGTTTAGTCAAATAACATAGACCTTTCGGTATGCATATTAAGATATACACATCTCATACGCAACCCCATCAAATTGGACAATAACATATTAACAAACGTGCTCCTTTGCTCAAAGTCAAACCCTTTGTACGTCATGGGCTGTGTTAGCTTACATTAGGTTCAGACAAGAACAATTATTTATTGTGGTTTTCAGATGACTAAACTTTGTAGATGTGAAAGACTTTTCATTCAAATGAACACATTGGGAATTGTTAATTGAGTTTATTTGAAATGTTTACGAATATATTTAAGTAGTTCGTTTAGAATGTACATATGTACATTTAAAAAGTAATCGTTGTAAACGTGCAAGCGTTAACGTATGTAAACATGAAAACTTGCGTATCTGAGCAAGTTTGCATGTTTACAACCATTGCTGGTTGTTTGTATGTGTAAGAATTAAATTTTATTTTTCTGTTTGAGTTGAATTTTAGGCAACACCAGTCAACATCAAGGAACAAGCATGTACATCAATATGGCAAAACCAAACAACTTCAGCTGTCGAAAATGATAGGTACAAATAGAGTTAGTACTTAAGTAAGAGAATTACAATGAAGTAATCAACAGGTCAAGTCATTTTTTATGATTTGTTTTCGTTCTCTGAAGAGAATCAATTATGTTACTCGTACTTAAAAAAAAGTGAACAAAAAAATTTGGTACCAAAACCTGTTCAATCTCAGTTCTGAACAAAGTTGCCAAAGACATCAGTCTTACAATTTAAGCAAACACAACAAGCAAACATTGATTTGTATTTATAGAGAAGATTCTATAAATGCATTTTGCAAATGGAGATTCCAACACAATAGCTGGTGTTTTGTCTGGATTGGGGAAAGACAAGAACTACACATATGTTGAGGGCAGTATACATATTTACTATAAGTTGTTAAGAAATTGTGTTGCAGCTCTTGGAGGGTTCGTGTTACTTTGCACACATGTAAGTGAATTTAATTTTTCTTAAATAGGTAGTACATAATTTGTAAGATACTTGTTTTTGCTACGTGTCAATGCCGATGTGCGGGCAATGAATTCTGGGAATCCACAAGATTGTAGGGATTGTTCTTGCACATTCCTTACTTTAATTGCAAAATGCAGCAAAGCAAATTCCATTGGAAATTGGAAATATCAACTTTGAATAAGCTCTTCTACTCTTCTTTGAATTTGTCATTTATAAAAAAATACCGACGAATTCATTGTATCTTCGGGCGCTTGTACCAGATAAGCTTAACTGAAGTATCACTTTTTCAATTGTGGTGGGAATTCTGGGATATGAATTGATTTCAAGAATCAAGTTCCGTCGTTATTTGTGAGTGAGAGCAAATGACTTTTTTCTTCGATTTACCAAAACTTGGTAAAAGCTGAAAGAATACAATTTGAGAATGATCTGCAGCATCATTGACTTTACCTGTTGACTATGAGTTTATCTGGGTCAACGAACCGTTTTACATACATATGGTCACCACTATGATGAAATACGTAGACAATATTAACTACATTGTCAAATTTAAAAATTCGAACGGAAATTATTGATCGATCGAACAACTCAATATGTTTAGATCAACTCTTCGGGGCTGTTTTTAATAGTATAGTTTAATTTGTTACATTACTTACGCATAACTGTATATGCAATTAAAAAAAGTAAAACTCGCTCAACTCCCAATACTGAATTATTGATAAAGAAGTTTAAAGGAAGACTTAACGCAATCTGTGGTATTAAAGGTTTTAATACGTGTTATTACAGGTAGGAGGTAGCATGCAGTAATATAAATTGTATCTCACTTTTTAGACGTAAGCGGATAACATGCCAAATTGTTACAATCTGACATACATGCAAAGGAATACTTACCATAAGCGAACTTTTATGAATGTTCATTTTATGGCATGTTAACTTGTGTATAATAACGCAATGAAGCAATGTAAACTTAATGTAACCGCAAAATATTTTGCCTCCTATTGGCAATTTGCACATTTTCCTCCCTTTAATGGATTTCCGCCACACAACACTAAAAGTGGAAAATCAAAAAAGGCATGCACACCATTCAATAAACGAGTCTGCATATAGAAATAGCGATATTTATAATCCCCAACTCAAGGGGAATGTGTAATTTTTTCACTCTTAAGCGTCAAATACTTCGCGTGCTGAGGTTTACAAGAACACATTAGCACTCACACACGTATATTACGGGCATGAATGTTTAAAATTTCCTTCCAACAACACAAAGTTAAAAAAGTAAGAGAGGTACTCTGTGTAACCAAAAAGACTGGTTTGTAAAATTTATAACCACAGAATTAATTTGAAGCTTCGATCTCTTATAGAAAATAATACATTGACGCTACTACAGCATTTATTGAATGCATCTGTTTTTTCATTACTAAAAAGGGTATATTATTTAACGATACTTATTTATCAAAAAATGATAATATCGATAGCCTCCCAGGGACAAGCAAAATCGATCTACGTATCTTTTTTGCTTAAACTAAAGTATTTGCACTAACAAGCTTTTTGAGTTTAGATTTTAGTATGATCTGAAGGGATGCAAGTTGAGAGGTTCGCCTCGAAGAAGAGCCTTGGTGTCATGAGATCGGTGTATTCCGCCCAGTAAGAATTTTGTTCGATTTCAGTCTGATCTGACTGGTAGGTTTCTGCTTACGGATTAAGTCAATCAGGAGAAGATTAATGAGCATCTTCAGAGCTGCGGAGGTGTTGTGCTTATCGTTCTTATGTAACATTCTAGAAAAATGAGTTTCCTGCTTAAATTCGATAAGACACAGGAATTTTGTGCTGCTATTCAGCTTTATGCGGGTTCCATATTTTGAGTGAGGATCAAAGAACTTTTCATTTTGTATTGAGAAAATCAACTTCAGTTTTCTGCTGAGCAAGACCACATATATATATTTTATCGTCCTCGTAAGTCGTCGGAAATGACCTTGCTCTGTCCGTTGTCATTAAAAATTCACTCACCATCACTTTGAACAAGAGAGGGGAAAGAACACCATTCTGTAATGTGATCTTTTATCAGCTCTACATATATTAGTCTCGGCTAGATTAAGGGTCATGGCTCTCTTTTAAAGTGATCTGAAAATGACTAGTAATTATAGTAATTGTCACAGCAAAAATGTAAAATGTAAATGTAGATCTAGTAAAATGATTTATACATTCTACTTATTTTTTATAAATTTTCGTCTAATTTTGAGTGTAACTGGCTGTATAATTTCTGTTTGCTCGTATGAAGTTCTTAACAGGTTAAGTGGATTGCCCAACAAATGTTTTAAAAGTGTTTAAGATCCGAAACCAACGATTTCACTTTTTTAATTTGGGGCTTCAAATTGCGTTTCCTGTATTGAGCATAGTACAAACATATGTACATGTACCTCGCAAGCAGACAGTGCATTGTATCATCATTTGGAAAATTATTGCAGCCACTTACCAAACAAGTTACCAAAACCGTTAACAACAGTGATAAATGCAGTTCTGTATAAACAACCACAGAGCTATCAGTCAATGTATTCCGCTTATCAATAATGTCTTCTCATAATTTATTGTTCCAAAGCAATTGTCCTCTACCGAAAACGACATTTGTCTCCCAGACCCAATAAGAGATAATTTAACTGTTAATCCGTTTTCAGATTGAATAAGACACAGCAGCACTGCTTGTAATTCAAAACACTTTGCTTGAAACTAGCAATAAACTTTATTAAGTATTAGGAGCGTAAATTGACATTTTCTTCCTTTACTCATCTTCCTTTACCCCTTCTTCTTCTTTTTAAAGGCAAAAGTTATAAGTTTATTCCATTCGGCAAGGATTATATCAAGCGCCATTAAAATTGAAAAGTAGAAAATAAAAACCGAAAAAGTGCCTAGGAAAGAAAATGGTAGGATAGTGTGTCGTAGTAAAGAATTACTTCCACGTTGTTCGATAAAAGCCATAATGTGTGGGAAATCGTCAATTATGTTATGGGGGTGCTAACGCAATTGCACCCATTTAGATAACAGGATACCCAATGGATGTAGGTGGGTTTTAAGGATCGTGAACTTTATTTCGATTTTCTTGTTTCGATGCTGAAATAATCACCGAGGTAGAAGATTACAAATAACGATTAATGAAGCTGTGTTCTATGAATGAAGCTATGACTACATTATGTAAATTTGTACGATTTGGCCATCTACATTAATTGGAAGGGACTCAACAACTTCTTCGGGAATTTTAACTTTTCTCCAAAAAGTCCATGTCGCTGCTGATACGACCACAAACATTATTTTGCTAGCCATGAGATCCTTCATTCCCATCATAGAGTACACTGTATAAAGACCAGTCCAAGTGCATGATATGACACGAGCGGTAAGGGGCTATCAGGCTGAGAGAGTTGAGTTTCCGAATAAACAAAACCAATCCTGCTGAGAAAAGCAGGAATTTAAATTGGCCAGAAATGTCTGCAATGCAATAATCCAACTTGTGAAATCCTCCTTAAATATGAAAAAAAGTTGCTGGCAGCGCAACACTACCAGATTCTACTTTATCTCCACCTATACTCGAGAGCATTGGTTTCACCATGCGACTCTTTCGCACTTGTATAGTTGCTAGAGTACTTAATAATCTTGGCGTGCACAAGTTCTTTTCATCTATTCTACTCTTCAGTTCTTCTTTCTGTATGGAAAATAGCATTTATCGCTAATAAGGGCGAATGTTCGTCACCGACCTCGTACCGACCCACTTGCGTCCCATCTTTTTAAGGTCATAATTTATATTATAAGCTACATTTCGAACTATTCAAATTGTTTGGAACGGGTTCAAGCCTGATAGCCATTAAATAAATACTTGTCTCTCATTTTTATAAATAATTTCCTGTCTGCTACTTGTAACCCAAGTCACTACTTCACTGTTTGAAACACAGCAGCAGCTTATGTTGAGCATATTGACTTCCGATCTTGACAGCATACTGGGGTAATTTTGCAGAACAATAGAGTTTTATGCAATTCTCAAGTACTCAATGCTATTTGCTGTCACTAAAGCGAACCCCTGATAATCATGAATGGCGCTTGTATCGACGAAACCGGAACACTTTTCATCCTTGGTATGTGTATCAATACGATCAGTCGACGTCGCCAAAAATGCTGCGAAATGTTTAGTTTTCCTTAATTGATGCAAGAAATATTTACTATGTCTGATTTGACTTTAATTTACAAGACGCATATTTGCCCTGAAATTGAGTATAACGCTTATATGTGGTCTTGTTCCTTCCAAGTCCATGCTGCACCTACTAGAAAAAACCCAAAAGGGAGCGATTAAGCTTATAGGAGACTCGCTCGAACATCGACGCAACGTGTCTCCTTTAGCCGTGTTTTCTCGCTATTTCAGTATAGTTACCTGCACATGCTTCTTTTTTTGAAAATTCACAGGGGGACCGTGCAGCGCTTAGTTGTTAAGTCTTCATTCCAATCAGGTCCTGGGAATAAACTTTACTTTTTGATTTTTCTTTTCGGGAAAAGATATAGTTGTGACGCTCGACAGGAAATTAAATAGTTGGCTGCCAGATACGAACAGCTGCCAGTTTTCTTCCAAATATATTCATCGGAGGAAGCTGAAAAAGTACGTTGAGTAAGGTGGACGGGTTTCTTTTTAATACTTTGCGAACGCACATGCAGGACAGACATTGCACTGGACTTATTGTGTTCCAGTAAACATCTTCGTTTGCGGTTGCCCAAACAGAGACTCCATGGGAGTTCATTCCATTAGAAAAGATAGTGCCAGAATCATTTGATGGCATCAATTAGTTTGATTTGTACAACCCTTAAAATTGTTATTATGTTGGATAAAGATTTCTTGTTGTTTTGTTGTATTGTCGAGATCGTGTTTCAGTGCGCTGCACAGAAAAGAACCAATGACTTATGAAATTTGTTGGTACATTAAACAAAATAATACACATATGTACACTCTTCCTAATTTGAATAAAGCGAGACATCTTACTGAGTTAATTGCCAACATTTTTCACGGTATCGGTCTTCCTCATTTTCTGTTTGGAACAGTTTTTATTTTGTTCATAAGCAAAACTTATGCCCCCATAAAAAGTGCCAAGTATAAATTGAATTAATTTAACGTTGCATGAAGAGAATACTTTTACAGCTTGGTGAATTTATGACTTGATGATCGTTAAAGTAAACAGAGAAAAACGCCGTCATATGTTCGTGTATATATTATATGCTCATATCGCTAAAGGTTGTGCTGCTGCTTTTGTTCATACGTGTTTAGGTACATCTTTATGAAGCTATGTATGTAAGTCATTTGCGCAAATGAATTTTAGGCAAAGGATGGAAGAACTATAAAATGAAATCTTTGCTGTCAGTGTTGTGTGCAATAATTTACTTTCTTCTTAGAGACTCTTCCTTTATTCTTATACGGAAGATATTATTACATATAGATGTATTAGATTAACACCAGCGAATTTTTAGTTTTGCGTTGCTATAATATGTTGTAATGTTTTTGTTGCGGAAAACTTTTTGTTATTCTTATTATGAAATAATATAATAATGACAGTTCAACTACACATGCACAAGAAAAAAGGCCAGATCGAATCGAATCGAGAATGCCGAAATATCAACTGCTACGAAGTACATTGCATTTCCCGCATAGAATAAAACGATGTTCCATACACGTTCTATACAAGACTGTACGCATTTGCGTTGAGTGCGTTGACCAGTGGCATTTCAACCGATGCGGGCAGAAGACTATTCTACAAGCCGTCAGAGTTTTCTGGTAATAGAGAAGAGTAGTCCGGTAGTTGAGTTGTGTTTATGTCAAAAAAATAAGCGAAATATTGAACGTGTTATAATTTTAAAAAATCTGAAATTACGTGTGGCTTCGTAGCCTGGTCAATTTTAGAAAAAATATTCAGTACCTGCAGTAAGTTAGTCTTTATTTCTAATGTATTAATTGAGTCACACTTTATAAATGTCTCCATACAAAGTTGAAAAGTAAACTCGTCTTTCTTATTGGAAATAATTTTTTGTGTAAAGTTGAATGGTTTTACAACGATCCCCTTAATCTGTTTATCTTTTCAATGCTGGACTTATTTCGTAACTGGCACAACCTAAACATAGAATCGTTTTCAGTTGCGAAAGAATTGCTTCAATCGGCATATAATTTAGGCCTTAAGAGTAGAAGCTGGATTTCGATCAATCAAGAGTTTGGTATAAAAAAGAGCAGTTAATTAATTCAGCAATTCAATAATGGATATCAATTTTATGCTCTCCATAGCAGTAGTTGCATATTTGAGAACAAACGAAAATATTACAAATTAAAAATGGCATAACAATTAAAAAAATTGATAGATATGTTTATTTCGTTTCAAAATTACATTTAGTTATAGCACAATTTACATTATTTGCACAGACATATGATTAACATGATGTAATCTTACTACTGAAGAAGAGTTTTTTAACATGTTAAAGTGCTTTTTCTTGACAGATATATAAATATAAATTGAGAAAACAACGAAAAAGAAAAACATCATACAAGAGAAAATAAAATAAAATAAATAAATAACAATAAATAAATAAGTGGAATGTATACATAAAATATATTACAAAACTACAGCAGGATATTCATACACACGTTGCAAGAGTAAACGAAACATTCCATTACTTAAAATTAGGTAAAGAGCTCGTTTATAGGAGGATTATCAGGGATGCCGCATCTGACTTTGAATGATTCAGAGAGCCTATGTATTTTGTTAGAGATCAATTCAACATTAGCCTTATAATGTAAGTTCATAGTAGATTGATGCCAAGGAAGATTTAGCATCATTTTTAAGATTTTGTTCTGTGATATTTGTAATTTTTTATATAGCACTTAGCACAATGTTCCCAGACTTGGCACCCTGAAGAATTGCTTGGAATATAACTTGGAATATAAGTATCTTGTTTGCATTTGAAAGTAAAGACCTTCTGTTTATAAAAGGGTTTAATGTTCTTAAAGCAATGTTATACTTTTTAAGAACTTGTGAGAGGTGTTCGTTTAAATTCAGTTTTTTATCAAGATATATGCCTAGATATTTCACGGAATTTTGCCACAATATTAAGTTCCCTAAGATATTTAGGTTATTTGAAGGTAGGAAGCAAGACTTTCTTATTCTGCTAAAAAAGATAGCTTGAATCTTATCGACATTAATTTTTTTTTTCCATTTTGAAAAATACTCGAGTAACAATTCAACCGCATTTATTAAATTCGTCTCAATATTGAGACTGAACTCATGTGAAGACAAAATTGCTGTATCATCAACATATATGGCTGTATCACAGTAAGGGAGAGTAGGAAAGTCAGACGTAAACAAATTATACAGGGCTGGACTAAGGACTGAGCCTAACGAGATTAGAAATACAACTCTTAACATATACTTTAAAGTATCGATCTGTGACAAAATTTTTAACGATTTTCCATAGAAACAGAGGAAAATTAAACTGTAACATTTTGTTTATGAGTCCGTCGAGGCATACAGAATCGAACGCTTTTTCGATATCTAGCAAGAGAGATTACGAGAAGCTATATGTAGACCTGAAGATTTTCCTACTGCACGATTAGATTTTATGATATTGCAATTCGTAGAACTTGGTGTGAAGTACCATGATGTCGCCTAAAGCCAAATTGCTGGTTTGGATAAATCTTGTGAGCATCTATAAAGGATTTTAGCTTTTCTTTTAATATGTTTTCAAAAATTTTGATTAAGCTATTTAACAGGCTAATTGGTCTATAACTCTCAATTCCGTCGGAGGGTTTGCCTACTTTCCATGCAATCGGAAAGTACTGAACTTTTAGACATGAATTAAAAATGAATGTAAGATACTTTATACCCATTTTGGGGAGATGTTTGAGGTAAACGCTTTTAATGTTGTCTACTCCACCTGTTTTCCTTACCTTTAACCTATTTACGAAAAAACGTGTATCTTCTTCGGAAAATAAATTCGTTAAAGGGAGTTTCATGATTTGAAGAATTGAAAGTTTGAAGAACATCGTCTACTGCAGAATTTGTTCTGGCGTTTCCAAGGTGCTGAGACACAAGGTGATTTTTTGCAAAATTTTCCGCTAGTGCAATTGCTTTTTCTCTATTTGCAATATATATATTTACACCACACTTTAAACATGGGATATTCTTGTGATTACTTTTAACATTTTTCACTATGTTCCAGAAAGGCTTGGATCCTTTGTCGAGTGTACTTAGTTTGAAGTTCCACTCCTTATTGCGATGCTCTTGTATTTTGTAATTAATTATCTTGGTAAGCTGCGTAGCTGTATTACGAGAAGCTATATGACGATACCTTTGCCAGTTTCTTGTGTGCATATTTCTAGTTCTGATAAGTTCTAAAATGTCAGCGGGAAGTATCAGACTAATATTTTTCCTCTGAACTCTTGGGATATTATTGTTTGCAGAGGCTAGGATGTTGTGCGAAAACTTTTGGACAGTTGAATCAATATCCTATTTGGTTGAGATCAGGTCGAGTTCATCGAACTGTCTCTGAGCTGTGTGTTTAATTCTCTGCGATATTTTTCCAGTCAGCATGTTTCAGATCTAGGTAGTATTCTTTTTTCTGCACTCCTGATTTTAGTAATAACTGGATTGCGGTCAGAGCTGAGCTCATTTATAGCGATTGGTTGACATATCAGACTAGAAACATTTGTTATAAAGAAGTCAAGGACAAACGGATTGCCATTAGCACGAGAAGGTACGTGAGTAAAACTTACTACTACTTACTACGAAGAGGTGGGGTCGTGAAAATTGTTTTCGTCGCTCGGAGCTGGAATCGAACCCACGACATCGAGGTTGGAGTCGACGCACATACACACAACGCCACGGGCCACCATAGAATAATAATTTACTCACCCAATATTCAGATGAGAGACAGGGTTCAGTCGTCAAAGTATTGAATGCTGTAATTTAAAAAAACTAATTTGTTGTTGAAATATAAACAAAACATTTGGTTCCAAAAACTATATTTTCAGTCAGTTGCATATGTTTGTTTTACTTCCATTTATTCCAAACTGTAATCTTCGTATGTTTTTATATAAGAAACAAAATGGTTGTGGTATTTATTGTTTAACAAATGGTATTTTCTTCTTTTAGCAATGTAAAGATACTTCCCTTTAAAGAGTATGGTCTCACTAGATGTTAATCTACAAAAATTAAAGAAACCATCTTATTCGTTATTTAATAAATGATATACATTACGTCCCAGAGTTTTATTAACGCTATAAACAATAAAACAGTGATATTTATGTGCAATATTTTGCAAACAACGCATTTAATGGCAATATAATTAAATACTTTTATTACAGTGTTTCGATTAAATGATGTGTGTTTCATCTATTCATTAATAGGCAACTGCAGTAACCAATTAAAACATAAGCAAACAAAATTTTAATAAATCTACATACACTGTTCTATGTATTATGCTTACAGATTAATATGTTTGTAAATAATTTATTCCGGTTTGACACTTAAAAAAATATAAAAGCATTTTTACTTTTTTGCGTTGAATGTTGACAATAGCATCTCATCACACCCTTTGCCCGTTTTATTTTATTGGATCATGTGTTAGCACTACCGCAGGATGGTTGTTTCCGCACATGAAAACTGACTCTGTAAACAAACAATATTTCAGGCATTACATGTATGTAAGTTTACTAGATATTTATCTACATACATAGTAAAAAATCAGTTCGTAAAATAAGAAAAAAATGTATGGTATACTTTGAAGTGAACATGTATTTACATTATGAATTTATTCATGTTTCGTTATTTTAAATATTAAATGTAATATTTAATTATATATATACAGTTTTTTTAATAATATTAAATCTTTTTTTTTTCTTACTGTAATTTACACAAAGATTAGGTATTTTTGATTGTTCATTATGCTTAGGTTAATTTGCAAGCTTAGACTGTCAAAATGACTTAGTAACAATTGAAAGCTGATTCAAATTCGACTTAATTCAGCTATTTGCGATCTAGGTTAGAGCTGAATTCTATTGTAAATGATCCATAGGCCTTGACTGAATTTGAATAGGTGCACGCTTTTCATCAATGCTATGGTTCAGATCTAGAAGATGTGTTTGACTTGCGAAATAATTTGACGTTCATAACACAAATGCCCGATTCCACAGCGCTAGCTTAAGTATCGGATCTGTATGCAGAAAGAAACTTACAAATGAACACAATTCCAGAACTTACTGTCAGTGCGTTCAAAATTGGGATTTCTTTATCTAATGTCTGGCCCTCAGATACAACCTCCAATTAGAGAAGACCGTAATAGTCGAGATTCGAGTTTTAGAATAAGAAAAATATTTGTCCACTTTTAATTTAACATAAAAGAATATTAGCTACAAGTGTAAATTGAATAAAATCAAATAACATTTATTGATCAACCAATTTTTTGTAGTAAGTCAACTGCCAACTAATAAATTATCCTATTTTTCTGAGGATTTGTAAAAATATATTACAATAACATGGCATTAAGCAGGGGATGATTCACATTTCAAAAAAAATAGGAGTACTCTATCATATGCGTCATATGTACAAATGAAAAAATACACAGTCCGTCTGTTGCTTTGTATTCATTAATGTATACATGTGTACGTAGGTACATAGGGAATTGAAAGTGATAGCGACTAGTATACACAAAAATTAAAAATATGCAGATTAAAGACGACATCACTTGTATTCACATTGGCGGAAAGGATTTTACGGACACTTATAAAAGCAGATAGATTTCTTTTTGTTATCATTTAGTCGCTTACCGTTTGCATAGAGTTGTTTCTTAGTTTTCTTCTTGTACTTATGTAAGTTGTGCACGTATTTACACGCTGAAGTTGAAATGTGTATTCGTCGGCTTGAAAAAAAAAGAATAATATTTTTGAATGAGCAAGTAAAAGCCGTGGGCCAGTGGTTTTCAATAATGCGAATATCATATATAAGACATTTATATGCATGACATTTTGATGTGCCAATTACAAACTATTCAGAAAATATTCTTCTTTTTTTTTTGTAAAATAGGTTTTTGAACATTATTCATAGTTATATCCTCACCATGTCCTTCAAAACTACGTTCGCAGCCACGTTGATATCTTCTCATGCAACAACAGCGCCGAAGACCAGGAACTTTGTAGATAATTTGTAGAAAACCACCACGAAATCTTGCGTTCATGTAACAATATATGATGGGGTTGTAGCAGCTATGGGACATTGCCAACCAATGGAATGCAAACCAGAAGTACGGAAGGGGACTCCATTGCCTAAAGCCTTCATCATTCAGTAAAAGCTAAAATTTAAATCAATTATAAGATATTAACATTTAGATACGCTTTAATAATATAAGTTTACCACAAGAATGTTAAATGGAAGCCAGCATATCGTAAACACAATCACAACTGTCACCATCATTTTGATCATCTGGAAAGAGAATGTAAATACGATTTTTCTGAGTTCAAAGAAGTTGCACTGATATTAGCACATATTTGAAAAAAGTATTTATATTTTAAGGACCTTTGAGCGTTCACATACACATGTATTTCTATTATAGCGAGTTGTTTCGATTATTGGTTGACATAAGTTTGAAACGAAAACACATATTCTACATATTCTACACGAGAAATCGAAATATCAACAGTGCGGTGGTAATTATCATGCAAATTAATCTCTCCAATTGCTTGTTATTGAGCAGCTTTCCTTCGGAATCACGCTTTTTTTTGGGTTGTTTTCAGTTGATTAACAAATTACATTTTCCTTGCTAGAAATCAATTCCGTGCGTCTTACTGCTGTGTTTCGGGTCATTATATTGTTTTAACAAGCAGTTCAAATACAGCATAAAAAAGCATACATTTCTTAAGAATGTCAACGTATGGTCCAAAATAAACAAGTGGTCCCTATTTTCCAAAATATCTACCCTACGCTGCGGCGTAGTACATCCGAATCCTATTAACGAAACTGGACCCTCTAGTGTTTCAGTGCTTCCAGCAGTGTTTTGTATTCGCGAGACCGGGCGAGAGATACAAAACAATTTAGCTATTTGTATTTTCACAGAATTGTCCATTTTTCTGCTTCTATGCTGGTACAATTCGATCATTATACCATGACATGCCCTCTCTGATTCATCCATAGTTGGCCACACTCTCTTTTACTTAAGAGGGTAGTTTATGTTGATATTTGAGTCTATTAAGGAAAGATATTATTCTTATACCTCGTGCAATATAACTCAACAATCAGCCAAGTAAATTATAGTGATAATGCAATCATGACGTATGATGATGAAATGACGAAAATCATTTCAATGAAATGCACACGCAGTAAAGAAAACCCCGCTTTATTACATTGAAAGCGCAATAAACCGTTTTTGTAAATGATGGATTAAAAAACAGAGCCAATGAAACACAACAATCGTAAATAAATACGTTTATACGTATAGAAAACGTGAAAAGAATGTACATATGTAAATATATTCAGTCTTTTGAAAAGGAACAAGGAATTCATTAAATAGTACTAGGTACATTTGATTGGTGAATCGTCAAATCGATGTTTTCAAGTGCATGTTAACAATGGTGTTTCTAACATACTTTTTTACAATATCGGAGTACCGATACATCTGATTTTCCAAAGATACCTCAATGTGAAACAGCGATTGATGATGACACAGCTATTTTTTCGTCGCACGAGCTTGGTCTTGTTATTGAGACCAATATTAAGACTGCGATAGAAATTGTACTTAGCTACTGCAATAAATGGAAAATTAAAGTAAACGAAGACAAATTGCAAGCCATCTTTTTCAGCCGAAAAAGAAAAGCTTGTTTTCTCCCTTCCAGTAGCTTGCAGGTAAATGGAAATGATATACAATGGCGAAAATCCGTAAAGTACTTAGATGTATATCTAGACTCCAAATTAACTTTTCGGGAGCACATCACACAAACCGTTAATAAGGTAAAAATTGCAACAACAGTTCTATATCCATTTATCAATAGGATAAATTAAGGTCAAACTATAGGAAATTACAAGTGGCTCAAAACAAAGTCCTTAAAATGATGTTAAATCTACCTTATGATTTCCCTACTTCAACTGCTACTCCCAACCCTACTGCATGAAAGGGCGGGTGTTGGCCCAATCACTACACGAATATTAAAATTAACAAATAAATTTATAAACTCATGCGCATTGACCGATAATCCCTTAATTAATGACTTGTGTATCAATAATTAAAACATACATATAAATTTTGTTTATTTATTTATTTATTTATATTGTTTTCATTGTACATTTTTGTTTTAGTTGTTTATATATATACATATATATTTATTTATGTATCAATTTATTTATTTATTTGATTATTTATTTATTTATTTATTTATTTATATACTTATATTTTATTTACGTATATAAAAATATATTTTTATATATATGTATATATTTTTTTTTCTCTTATTGAAGGTTTTTCTAGTATTTTCCATCAATTTTCGACAGTTTCCATCAAAAATATAAAACTTAATACATAAACATAAACGTTTTTCAGAAGAAAGATACATAATTCATCACATCTCTGTAATAAATATTGTGCGATAAGCTAAATTAAATGTAAACTTTTTATGTATACTGAAATAAACTACCTATCTATCTATCTATATTTGATTGGTGAAAAATCTGTTATTTTCGCTTGCAATTTTTTCTAAGAAACTTTGCTCACTATGTACTCCACCATACTTTCCAGTTCGGAACCGAAGCAGTATTTTCAAAAACATCGTCTTCTCCACCTGCGTCCATATCTTCTGCCGACATAGTACTTGGTAAAACTTCGTCAATTTTATCTGTAGCCTCAGCACAGCACATAGAGTTATAATCACACCGGATGTATGAAATGCATGCATTTGAAAATCGTTATCTATTAAATTGTTGCTGAGGAGATCCTTCTGCATGGTAGTTCTTCAACTATTATATAATGTAATTTTTCTCCTTCGTCTCGGACATTCTCGGACATAATGAAATGGATTCAAGCATAATGGCTTATCTGAATGCAATGTATGTATGTACGTACCTAATTATTCATCTAAACACGTTACAACTCAGGTCAATCCGCGCCAATCGCAAAACTTTTTGATTCCTATTGGACAGTTGAATTAACAACTTTTTTTGATTGTTAAGCCGTAAGCACAATGTCAATTTGCAATTATCAAGTGTTCCTGATTTTATTTAAGCTGAAAACACTCTTCAATTGATCCATTATATTGAAACTTCCTTCTTTCTCTCCGAAATCATTTAATAAAATTTCTTCAATTTGATCTTATGTTTCTACTAATGCATGTGTGTGCAAGATTTCTCTAGTACATCCAATGCATTTATTTCTAACATAATTCATTAAATTTGTTTTATTACTCTGATCAAATTCTTCGATAATTGACGAAATGTTCTCAATTTGATTAATAAGGTCCTGTATGTTATTAGCATCAGAGTCATCAAATGCTTCTATATATTTATATTAGTAAAAGAAAAACGCCCGATCGCTTTGATAGTCAAACAACAACTGTTTCTTATTTTAGTTATGAATACAGAGCTGGAGTGCAAGGATACATATATGGTGTGGATGATAAAGCGATGGAGAAGGAACGCTGCTCCATCAAAGTCGGTAAAGACCTTTATGTCAAAAAAGGATTCAGACAAGGCGATGCGCTGTCATGCGACTTTTTCAACATCGTTCTTGAAAGAATTGTGCACAACTCGAACGCCAACAGCAGAGGAGCAATCTTTCAGAAGTCAATGGCGCTTTTGTGTGTAGTTAGCAGTAAACGACGGTAAGACCAAGTATACGCTGTCAACGAGAAAGGACACCCAACACCGACGTCTCGGTCAGATCGTCAAAGCAGACAGATATAACTTTGAGGCAGTCAAAAACAGGATAAATTAGGTTATTAGTTAAAATGTTGTGAGCTAAGACGTTCAATTTACTCCTATGTAATACATCTACTATTCTGTCTATTTGCCTGTTTTTTATGTAATATGAATTTAAAAGCTATGGCTTAGCCGTCAGCCTGGTTAGCAGAATTTTAAATTTGTATTAGAAATCTTTACGTGAAACTCAAGTTACAGTTCAAATGTATTCAGTCATTAACAGCATTCTATATTTATAAATTGATTTTAAAAAACTATCAGAGACATTTCGTCATAACTGAATGAGTCATGAAAATAGTTTCTATAGTTCAGATCATAATTTATTTGACTGTATAGTGTTCTGCTTTCTGACTCTCGAGCTTTGATTTTTAACGTATTTCGGGTGTTGTACCCGTTCGTTTGTATAATGCGGTAAAGTTTATTTTTCAAAACACGTAGATTGTCTATGTCAATAGGTAGGATTTCGCCACAGTCGTTGCTAATAGTTTGCCACCTTGCATACCACCAATCAGCGTTCCTTAACTCGTACATGAGCGGTTTCTTTGCTATTTGTGAATCTTCATATCTGCAAATCTTAAGTATGACATCAGCCTGTGACTTGAGTGTGTTCGTTGACAATTTTGGTAAACCTGTTTCTAAATGTATAGCGTAATTAGGTGTATTTAGATAGATTATTAGATTGAAGAGTTTTTTAATGGAGTTCCTTTGGAATGCTTCAATTTCTTCATACTCATCAGCTCCCCACACTTTCGAGGCGTAACAGGGTGGATTTAACGACTGAGTTAAATATCTTGTATTTTACAGATAGATTATTTTTTTTGTTGAAGGACACATTTTTCCACGAAAGGTTGAGCAGACTTTGAGAGCTATTTGCTTTATCTCGAAGATAATTACTGAAACTTAGAGTTTGATTTAATTTGACTCCCAAATATTTCACCTCTTTAACGATTTCAAGTGGTTGGCCATTGTATTTCCATTGCCTTTTTATGTGGATTCTTAGACATCGCGTAAAAACCATCATTTTCGACTTTTGTGTATTGATTTTTAATCGCCTTCTCTTACAGTAACATGACAGGCGGTTGGTCATCAGTTGCAAATGTTCCGGAGATTCAGCAAGTACGACTAAGTCATCTGCATATAGCAACACATTGATCGTGGTATTAGCAAATCTAACTCCCCTGGCAGATCGTCTATATACAGATACTCACTAGTATTTAATCTTTCATTTATATTTGCTTGTTGCGCATTTACATGAGCTACTACTTTGTTGAGATTTTTAATTAAAATGCTATTAATAATAACTTGTTTATTTAACAATTTGTAGTTTGTTTGACATTTTCATCTACATTAGTAAGGTGCTTATATATCTCAGTTGCACACTATTCATCCAAAAGTATCCCTTCTGAAAACTCTAAGCCTGAATCTAACAAATTCATTAACACACGTTTTGGGCGTTTGTTTATAATGTGGATCTGTCACACTAAGGACCTGGCAGTCTGTCTGGCAGTTTGTATTGATCGTAGTTTGATTTCAAATTATGTATGCTTATGTGAAGGACTTTAGTGTAATTTTTCTAGTAATCGTTGATCCAACTGAAAGAGAAAATACGCATTTTCTCTCTTTATGTTTATTACTTCCATAGATTGTCCTGAGATGTAAGTGAGTTGTAGAATGAGCATAACGAAATACACCTTGCTCCACAACTATCTTATGTCCCGTTGTTGAGTTGTGCGTATTGTTGATGCTCTATGCGTTCTTCTTGGCGTCTGTTTAGTTCCTCTCCACTCCTTGTTGAACTCTTCTGATGTCTGCTGGTATGGCTAGTTCATATGCGTTTATGTTTCACTTTCTTTTCGTTTTCATTCCCTATCACACTCTTCTGATATTCTCTCTCACCACTAGTATGAATAGTACATATGTATGTGCTTTATTGAGAGTTACCACTGAATTAAATCACTGCAAAATGTCCACGGAAACCGAATTATCTTTAATACATTGAGAAATTTCTCCGCAACTATCTTTTCTTGTCTTTGGGGACGGTATGAAAAAGAGAAGGAAATGTGCGAAGAAAAGAATAAAATTTAATGTGCGTACCATCAATGTGTTACGAGTTACCCCCAAAGCGGAAAATGTTCAGATCATAGTCCTCAAGGGTGTGGATCCCACCACTGACCCTGAGGAGATTCTCGCTGAACTGCGCCAGGCAGAGCGACGATATCTCGATCGTTGGGGTCAAGCCCTTCACCACTGCGGTATCGAAAAGAGGGATCAGGGAACTTCCGTTCTTCGTTGTTCAGGTCACTACAGATAGTAAATAATAAGCCCAAGCGAATCAATCCTTTAGGCTCTATAGCTGTCAACTAGGTCACATTTAAAAACGAAGCATGTACTAATTGTCAACGGTTTCATAATCTATTATACACAAATTCCCACCGCACCTTGCAGAATCCACTACTGAGGTAGTGTAAACAAACTAATCACAAAGTCTTTAAAAATATACCCTTTTGAAAGGAACAACTCCAATTTTAGTTTTAAGTGTGACTTCAGATTTAGATTCAGTGTGACTTGAATCTTGATATATGTACAGTAGAACATTTTGAAAAAAGTTTCATGCGGGGTACTTGCGGAACAAAAGCCCTTTAGCGGAACAGTCCCGCACTGAACGGGTCGTCTGGCATCCCCAGTATAAATACTGAAAAAATCCACTTAAACCCTTGCGAACAAGCTTTCTTTCTCGGGCGTACTGCGTACTCTATTAACCTGTGAAGAAGCAGTGATATAGCGATGTAAATACCTTTAAAACAACAAACACAAAAGGTAACTTAAGCTAATAGGATGAAAGTTATACAACACAACATAACATAACATCACAAATAAAAATGACCTTTATTAGAGCTCAATGAATCCTGGATATATTTCCCTTTTTTCGCAGTCAGTGCACGAACGAAAGGGTCAATGTTGGTTACTTAATTTTGGTTTCAATAATCTTTGTTAATAAATAGTTTACAGCAAATGAAAGTCTTAAGGCAACTTAATCCGCACTGTTGCACAACAAACCGTGGTATAATTAGAGCCGGTATCAAATGGAGATGACCGGAATGAAAATTAATAATTTACGGTAAATAATGTCCTATTGAGGTGGTGAAAAGTAAAAGTTACTGTTGAACTCAAGCGAACACCTAACTTTAGCTACCCCAAAAGACTATGGAAGAAATCCCATTAACTCGAGTACACCAAGCACCACGGAACCACAAAACCAAAATGAGATTGAAGATTTGTTTTTGGGTTTCCCTTTAATAAGAGTAAGAACATTTCATTCTTATTAAGTTCTCAGCGACAATATTAAATAGGATTGCCTCAATAAGTGACTGAAACAAGAGCCGGGTACACCTGCTTTATTGTGCAAATATTGTTTGTTCATGCTGGGTTAATTCAGTTTCAAAGAACTTGTTTTGTATTTGAGTTACGAAAACTTGTTATCCATTTTGACTAGCAATGGGCTTAACTAATTTATTTTGGCGGTGAAATTTCAAGTAAGATAATAATATTTAATAAAACACTTCATATTAAATATACAACATTGCTGCGAACGTAACTGTGCTAAACTGAATTTCCAGGTAGCGCTGTTATTAACAATATGTGATATTTGCGATAAATGTAATTACTGGAACTACATGTGATCACGTGTGATAATCTGAATATCATTTTTAGTTTGACACTAAGTCCAACAGGGAGGCAGTGTGTCTTATCGAAACAACTCAACCTATTAAGCCATATTGTGTGCAGAATATATATATGCTTTCAGTTATGTATCACATGCGTGCACTAATTTAATCAAATAATTCAAGTACTGTGGACTTTCTTTCGCGGCGCCACTAGTTTCTCAAACGAGTACTTGAAATCGGCTTTTGTCTTTGTATATATATATGTTTTTAGGGATTATAATTCTCACATATAGATATTTTAAGATTTCATTGTTAGCGATAAAGGCAAGTAATAAATATGTACATGTACGCATTTACATACAACCAACTTGCTTTAAAAATTAACCTCATTCAATATTTTTAAATTGAATTTCAGACTAAACCTTCAGACAAACATTTTTTTCAAAATCAAATTTGTTGACTTACTCAATTTCGCTTAAGTGTGTTTCATTAAAGATATTTTGATATTGTAGTACTTTCTTTATCCCTGCCGAATAAGTCGATCTATAATTTACCCTCCAAAGGCAACTGAAGAGTGACAGGGGCGCTGCATCCACTCGGCGTAATGGCAGCCTTACTTCGGATTACAAGTAATGTTTCTGCAAATTTCTTACAAGGCAAATTTGTATGAAAGAGCCTGCTTAGCATTTTCTTAACTGCTATTTCATATATTTTAAAAGTTTTTTTTTTTGAGGGTCTCTAACAAATTAGTGCCCAATCCTGCGTTTATATTTAAATGGAACCATATTCTCGATTTTGGGAGCATGGACTTATGTACACAGGGCAAAGTTGCTGACTGCACCCAACTTGGTAGGATGCCAGCGCGATCCCTGCTTGTACATAAGTCAAGTTGACATACAGCCTCCTCTTGGCGCCCCTGGATAGCCATCACAACAACCGTTGTATGGTGAACTAATGTGTGCAGCGATCCCCCTCTGCCCGAGGGTCAAATAATGGGCCTGGCCTACAGTAGGTTCGGCGTGAGGTCTACTCCCTCACCATACAAAAAATTTAAGGTTACGAGGCGGCTGCAGACCTCGGATATGGACGGATTCACAGTTGACGACCCCAGCAAACGATCAAAGGACAATGATTTTCGGTTCTACACGTGGAATGTGAGGTGCCTGAACACGTGCAGCCGATGAACTCCCGGAGGCCCTGGACTGCTACAAAGTAGATGTTACCGCCATCCAGGAGATGCGATGGGATGGGCCGGGCAAAAGGAAGATGAGAAACTGCGACATCTACTACGGTGATTGCTACAAAGAGGGAAGGCAGCGCTTATTTAGATGCGAATTCGTTTTTCGAGGCAGACTTTTTGATTATATCAAAGCTTAAGGCTTTTTACCTAAGTCTGCCAGCGAACGCCTCATAAAAATTCGCATCAGGGCTATATTCAAGAACATCAGCCCGTTTGCACACACGCCCCGACGAAAAAGAAGTATGACGTTGGCAAGGATGACTTCTATGATCTCCTAGAAAGAATGCCCCAACTATGACACCAAGATCGTTCTAGGAGATTTCAACGCACAGCTGGGCAAGGAGGAATCTTTGCTGAAGTCATCGGAAAACACAGCCTGAACGACAACACATCCTCGGGGCATAACCTCTCTGTGATGAGCACGCGGTTCACACACCTCAACATTCATAATGGGACCTGGCTGTCTCCTGATCAAACAACCGTCAACCAGATTGATGACATTGTGATCGACACATTTTGACGACGAGTGTAGGCAGGTATATGCAGCCAAGCAGGAGGCCTACACGGCAACGCTGCATCGAACAACGAGAGCCCTTCGTGAGCTTTACGAACAGAAGAGAAGGGCAGAGCACCGGCTTCTCAGAAAGAAAAAGAAAGAGCATGAGAAGCGCGCGGTCGTTAAGATGGAGAGTTGTTACCACAGGACGGATTGTCCGCGGAACTGTTTAAAGCAGCTGGAGATGACCTGGTTGGTTTCAGGCTAAGAAAGTCGATTATAGGCCAAATATATACACTTAGGTAGATCCTTGAAAAGACTCAAGAGATGCAGATCGACACCCACCACCTATTTGTCGATTTCAAGGTCGCATATGACAGCGTGCATAGAAACGAGCTATACAGCGCCATGTCTAGTTTTGACATTCCTGCCAAACTCGTCAGGTTGTACAGGATGACGATGGAGAACTCTCGCTGTGCCATCAAGGTCGGAAACGAACTCACCAAAACCTTCAATGTCAACAAAGGTTTTAGGCTAGGCGGCACGCTGTCATGTCACTTTTTAAAGATCATACTTGAGAAGATCGGGCGAAACTCAAACGTAAACACCCGAGGCACGATCTTCCAAAAGTTCGTTCAACTGCTTGCTTACGCGGACGACATTGACGTGATTGGACGAACACAGCTAGTCGTCAATGAGGCGTTTGCTGGCATTGAAGCGGAAGCGGCTAACATGGATCTAGCGGTATAACAGGGCAAAACATAGTACATGCTGTCATCACGAAAGGACGCACAACATCGACGTTTCGTACGAATGGGCAGCAGGAACTTTGAGGTAGTTAAGGACTTCGTCTACCTAGGCTCTGGAGTAAATAGGGACAACAACAACAGTACCTAGCTCAACCGCAGAATTACTCTTGCCAATCGCTGCTTCTTTGGGCTCAAGAGGCAATTGAGTAACAGAGCTCTATGGCGCAGTGACATGGACGCTATTGAAAGCGGATGAAGAAGCTCTTGGTTGTTTTGAGAGAAAAGTTCTGCTTACGATCTTTGGAGGAGAAGATTCAACCACGAACTGTACGGGCTGTACAGCGGCATGCACCTAGTTAAGCGTCTTCGGATCCAACGCTTAAAATGGCTATGCCATGTAGAGCGGATGGACACCACAGCTCCGGCCCGAATGGTCTTCGATACCGAGCCATTGGGACAGCGCAACAGAAGATGTCCTCACACGAGATGGCGCACACAAGTGGAAAAGGACCTCACTTGGTGTGCGCAGCTGGAGGCAGCTGGCGAAAGATCGTGCTGGCTGGAGAAGTATGTTGGTTGAGGCCCATGTTCACCCCGGACTTTAGCACCAATAAAAAAAGAAAAAGATCTTCTCGATTTTTACTCTGTATATGTTGATATATATTATTAATTAATTTTCGTGGATATTTTCTATGTTTCTCGGCTAGTAGATATCCATTAAAGTTTCCGAAATCAGCACAATAAAAATACTCAAAGTTTATAAAAACAAGCATTTGGCATTAAACTGTAAAATTTGGCAACTGAAATAGTTGTTTGAAAATTTCAATATTCATGGTAGTCGATTTCCGCTGTTGATAGCCAGTAATAGGCAATGAATTTTTGTTTGTATCTTAACATTATGATGCCTAGAGAGGAATCGTCCGATTACTGTACTGTAAAACAAATGTGTCTTACAAATTGTTTTCATCCGATGGCATTAGCTATGTACGAAAAAGGAAGCTATATAATGCGCCAGGTTTGAGGAACGCGCAACGCCACGCGATATTAAGTGGGTTTCTTTGAAGGTTTTATGACTAATACAACAATCATTCAATCAAAATCCCACACTACTATCATTACTTTCACTTCAGAAGACTACTTTGAAAATTGAAATTCTTTTACATTAGTACCAAATTTGATCGGCAATCCTTAGTTGAAATTCCAATATACCACATTTCGATGATATACTTAGGATATAAAGTTCTATTATATTTAGCAAGCTTCACGCATGTTCAACGATTTACGATATGTGGTCCTGGGATAGGTGCATTGACTAGATGTTTGAAAACAGCCTATCAATAACAAAAACACATAATTAGGTTTAATTAACTTTGGAAAGTTTTTTTTATCTGTGGAAGGTACTAACATCAACATAAATTGTTCAGCTTTCGTTCTTACACGGCAGTATTCCATCACCAGATCGTGTAAACACATCGTCGTGGTCAGTGAAAGTTAAATCGTTAACTTTGCCATATCTGACAATCATCAAAAAGTTTTTGACCTTAGGCGGCGCAGTTGGAATTTGATTTGATGTACATACATTTCCGCAAAAGGATATAAGACCATGTGGATACCTATCCAACATGAAAACAAACACACGAACTTGTGGATCTGTATCCCAAAGTTCGCAACTAATTCTGTATGTGCATCGGCGCCTGAATGAATGTATGTTGTTAGATACGCTCTTGAATGGAAAACGTAAAAATAGTTATAATTAAAGGCATTATAAACTGTACCATAAATATTTTAACTTTTATATGCCAAGAGTTTTTTTATTCGGTTAAACTAAGTGAAAATAATCAATTAAATTCTTGTAATTCCATGAGGGGGAAATGGAATTACACTATGCCTTTGTTACTTGCATGACAGTATTCAAATATCCTTCCACAAAGGTGCTGATTTTCAAATATGTGACCGATTTTATTTGGGTTGTGCAAGTATGTTCATACACGCATGAACACAGTTCATACAAATGACATTATTTGTTTTGACAAACAGCACGCCTTTCACATAATCCACAAATAAAATTGATTGTTAAAATAATCTTTTGTGACATATGGCTTCATATATTTCAATCATTTGCCCTACTTTTAGTTCATATATTATACGCATACATAATATATATGAGTGCAAATATATAAAAAATAAAAGCAAGTTGACATTGAAAGGTGTGAGTCCGCGTGTAGAAGTCCAGCCTGTGGTTCGTTTTATTCAACAAATATAGACAATTAATGAAAACAAATATTTGCTATATGTTCAAAACAGAAAATTTACTGTTCACATGGGTATATTAATGGGCTTTCATGTATGAATGATATTAGAATAACTGAATAGTCAAAACGCAAATGGGCGTTTGTTTCATATGCATAAGCTGTATGCCTAGTTTATTCTTCGGGTCAGAGAGAGTTTAAAAGGGTTTTCAATAATGAAAATTTAATTATATCCGGAGATGTAAAATATATTCATAGAAGCGCGTTTTTTGGAAAAGTTTCTTCTGTGTAAATTCCGTTTGTTGTTTGAGCGTGGGGTTGATGCTTCAAAAATAATTGTTTAACGATTTTACAGTCCAATCACATTTTTCTTTATCTCCAACTCTGCTCAACATTAAATCTTTTCAGTACAAAGGGAACCTTGCACAAGCTATCATACTTCTAGACCCTATATGCAAGTTAACATTGTACTGCCGGGTAGTATGTGACCGCAGGACATCGCCTTTCCCGAGAAAAGAACATGCGCTCTGATGTTGATGCCACGAAACTACCCTCATAAGTGAAGTCCATCAACAGCAAAAATGCAAGAATGTCTAGAGAAAACATACCATTTTCGTTCATCCGCTGATGCTCACTCTAAAACGCTAATGAAAATTTGCACTAAGGTCGTACCACAAGCGTACGCATTGTACCACCTGCTGCACGACCCCGGAAAAAGTTTAACTTCCATACCACCCTCTGTACACCCGTCGTACAAAATGTGTTTATTAGACTTCAAATTGTTCTTTTTTGTGCGCCCTAAGATAGACAATAATATATTTGTAAATTGTATAACACTTTATGGCCTAACAATGCCCTTCAAACTGTAAATACAATGAATGCGATATATGTTGAAATGATTTTGAAATTAGTGAGGGATGTTCGGGGTCTCGATCTCATTGGACAATGAAATACATTTTCATTTCTTTTTTTGATTTGTTTATTTATGTAGCATAACAAATAGTGTTAACATTTGTAAGAACATTTACATTTAGAGGTTTAGGACAAGTGGCCCTTACAACGTTAATTTTAATAATGAAATAGCGAGATACAACAATAATATTAAGATATGCTTCAAGGGAAAGCTATTAAGCAAGAAGAAAACCCTTATTTAACACCTGAATGATATTGCAATGTCCCTAGTCAAATAAAAAACAAAACCTAACCTACCCTGTAGAATTTTTGTGTTAAATAATTTGAATGTAATTAATTCAATGAATTTGTTAATTTTATCAGCAGTGATAGAAATGTGTTTTTAAAAAAATCTCACTTCGTTAGTATTAAGTAAATCCGATCTTTCAACATTTTCTTGTGAGAAACTGTCAATTATGTGAAACAATTCAGTGGATGTGCCAGGATCAGTGAAATGGGCGGTGATGATAGCATTTTTTTAAAAAGTCTCTGCAAGTAGATTGGCTTTATCGATTGGTCATATATAAAGCTGGCTTGAACAATTAAAGGTGAAATGCTCAAATACCTTTTTTAATGATTCTTGAAACTTTCCAGAATGGATTGCTAGAATTATCAAAACTACAAATTAGGTTATTCCAACGCATGTTATTATTTGACATTTTCGTGCTATAAAGGAAGCAGTCATAGCGATAACGTATTAATTTTCTTCTTTCTGAGTCTCTGAGACGTATTAAAGAAATTATACTACTAGGAAGTGGAATTGAATTACTATCTTTCCTTAGGTACTTAGGTATTGCGAAATTTATAAAGAAAGCAGGAGGAGAAATGAAATTCTCAAATTTCAGTTTATAAATTAATAGTATTAATAGACTAAGAAAAGTGGTTGCAATTGGCTGCGAAATATTTATAGTTCCATGTACGTCGAATAGTTTGGTGGTGGCCCGTGGCTTTGTGGGTATGTGCGTCGACCCCAACCTCGATGTCGTAGGTTCGAATGCAGCTCTGAGCGACAAAAATAATTTTTACGGCCCCACCTCATTCGAGTTACTGACAATGCTCAAAGAGTATTTCCTGTCTAGAAAAAGCTTCTCAAACAGCCGTTCGGATTCGGCATTAAACTGTAGGTCCCTTCCACTCGTGAGAGAACAATAGCACGCACAACACGAGTGGTTGCTGAGAAGCTAGGCCCCGGCCCCTACGGGCTGTAGTGCCACCCATATTATTATTATTATTATGTAGGTCGAATAGCTTCAAATAAGAGATTCAAATTTATTGTCGTGAGTGAATGGCAGTATGTTGAAATATATTCATAAAGAGGTCCAGAATTGAAGGACTTTTCGATTTCTGGAGTATTGTTAAGTTAAGATGTACTTCTCATACTATACAGTACGTTACCACATCAATTAATCCGGAGACAGTTCCATAATTGAAGACGACAATTTAAATCTCTACCAAGGATGACTTTACCTCGAAATCTTAATATATTTTGCAAGTCGTTCTTAAAGTGTGTTATCTTATCAATTCTTCTACTTCCACCAGGAAAATAAACAGAAAAGTACACACTTTACAGTTGTTGCCTGAAATAATTTGTATACCAAATGATTCAATACAAAGCAATTGAAAGCCGGATAAACCGAAAATACCGAAAAAATGTTTCCCTTCTTCCTATTTTTCCACCTCCCGTAGTGTTACTCCCGTCGAGACTGTAACAATTAAAGTTTGGGTGAGAAAGGCATTTGATTTCCTTTAAGTGAGCTTCCGTTATGCTTCTTTCACTCCAAGCACACCTGTTTTTACACGGTTCGAAAATAACATATTTTTAATTTTCTTACACGATTTTATTCCATTTAGCACGATTTAAAATTTGTTGTGCCTACATTTTTTTTCTCAAAATTTAATTTTTGCGAAGTATGTTCATAACACAAATTTACTGGTCAAAGCAAATGTAAATAGCACAAATTTAGGGGAATTCCCAATTTCTTTTTTTAAACGGTTTTTTCTTGAACCAATCTACCGTGTAAAAACAGAATTAGGAGTAATAATGTTGAGGGAATTACATACCAAAATTATTTGAATAAATGTACTTGATAGTTAGAGAAGTTATTATTTTCAATTGATCACTTTTCCTTAAACAGATTTGAAGCTTAGTTAATACTTAGTTTAAGAGAGAATTTATCTCTTCAAAAGAGAATAATTTGTTGTTCTCATTGTGTACAGATGTACATTTCTCATGAGAGGTTTTTCTATGATGGAACTGCGTGGCTGCTACTGGCAGAGAACGATCAGCTGGTGGAAGTTTGTTTGTTGGCCGATGAGAGGAGAGTTTTTGAAGAACTTCAAGATATTGTTTGCGACTAATGCAATTTGGATGGGATGGTCTGTGTTGTTGACTGGTTCCGTTAAACTGCATGGAGTAGCGTCTATACAGCTGACAATTATGGCATTGTGTAACTTTGCCTGGATTTTATCTCTTAATGTCGTAACGGACGATGGTTTAGGACGTTCTGGAATGGTTTTTCATCAGTTCGTTTAGTTTTATTGTGTCACGTTTAATATAAATATAGCTTTTACAGTGGATGTTTGGGTTATCATTGTTTGTGATAGTCTTCACGTCAATGCACTTTATTCCGGATGAAATAAGTTCTTCCTTTACAGTTTGTTCGTTTATGATACCAAATCCCGGTAAAATTAGTTTCAAGGGTCGTGTTCCCTATAGAGAATAAATTGAGAACTCAATATTTAGTCTATTGGGTTCCGATTTTATTTTCTCTGGGCTTTCCAAAGATGAAGAAATAATTGTTTAACAGAGCGATATGTTTTTGATGTGATAAAAAGAAGAACACGTTCACCTGTTGATTTGATCACAGCTATAAGCGGACACTATCTCCTATGAAGCTTAAACGTTCATATTATTATAAAAATAATTATAATTATATAAAAATTAAAAATTCTTCTTTATTCACCATTGATGAATCTTAAATTAAAATAGTAATGTATGCTGGGAGGGCGATTATCGCGATACTCGCTTGTTGGAAAAAAGACCTCGAGTATGAATCATCAATTTTAAAGGGACAAAATTAGAAAAAAATTTGAAGAAGTGTAATTGACATATATCTTATATATGTGCAATGCAATGTCTAATTCAATCCACATTTCTTCACATTCCTTTATATCGTTTAAAACGACATATCTGGTATATGTCTACTGCTTTAGCCTGTTTGATATCAGTTCAAGGATAACTGCGCCCTTGCTTCAGTTCTTCAGCCAACCAGCAACATCGCGGTTCGGATTATGTAGATTTGATTCCGTTTGAAACATTTAAGCTACTATTTTCTTCTGTATTGTGTATTAACGCAGTACAGGTATCATATGCAAATTATTCTAAATATAAAGAAATAGCACCAGGAGATATCAGAAGTTCGCGAAATCCCTTTTATAACTCTATAGGGAATGTAGAAATATCAACCAATTTCGAGATTGTGAGGATCAAAAATTAATTACTATATTATTAATTAAAATTATTACGCTCTTGCCTCGTTCGAAAAATGTGCTTTTTTTTCTCGCAAACACTATTCTTAACACGAACGAAAATGAGTTTCCATATATAAAATAATTATAATAAAAATTCATGGAACTTAAGGCAAACAATTCGAATGCAGTCGAGCGTTTGCTTTCCTATAGGTAATTGGAGTAATCGTTTTCGGAAGTCGGTATTTCTATAAAACACAAACGACTGCAGTAAGTGCATTCTGTGTGAATTTCCACATTACGGTTATTTGTGCATGTGTGTCTCTGGAAATAAAGAAAAAGCTTGACACATAATCGAATGGCAGATTGACTATAATAGATATTCACCTCATTTAACTCGAGCTGCATTCGTATTTTTCTTTCATGAATTTAATACAGAAGTTCACAGGATTTGCTCCTTGTATTGCATAAGGATTGGGCGTGTGATGAATCGATATAGTCCTTCTGGGGATCTATTTATACTTTTTATGTTAGCTTTAATTTAATTTAATTTAACTTGAATTTTTACATTCAACAGTCTTTGAGTAGATTTTACTACTAATCGTGTAGAAATTGCACAGAACGGCGAAGGCGACTATTGTAATTCTAAGTATAATAAAAAACTACCCATCAGTTAACATACATTATATATACATATGGACTTTTCTAAAACAATACGAAACATCAAAATGAACAATATTTTGTGTACATGTACATATAAAGATATAAAGAAAGTCTTTCGGAATGGTAGGAGTGTCGCAATTTTAATGGAATATGCATACACAAACGTATTTATAGTAAAAGTTGAAAGACTTAAGAGTTGTATTCTCAAAAAATAGTCAATATATTTCTTTGTTTTGTGCTTCGAAAGTTTTAACCCTTTCAATTGGTTCTCAAATGGACTGAAACCCTTGGGAGGTCAATTCAAAGACACTCGAATTCACACCCTTGGAATCTGTTTTCAATTTTCACTAACAATGTTTACCCTTAAATTGCCTTGCAGTAATTTACTGAGAATTACTGAACAGCCTGACAGTAGTTCTCATTAAAGGGTATACCTTTAATTATTCAATTCTTTTCATGTACCGTCAATAAAAATCGGCAAATAATTGGGTTCTTCATTGAGATTTCTGATTATTTTTGTCCTAGCCAAACGACAAATTTAAATTAAAACCAATTTTGTTGTATAGAATATTTTCAAACCAAGAATTGTTGTGATTTCTCTTTTGCCTTCACTCTTATTCTGTAACTTGTTCTTTGTAGTCAAATGCGATTTCATGTTGTTCATTTCGCAAATAGTTTTATTCGAATTTCTATAAATTGTTGCCTAAAAATGAGCTAGTTGTCTACAGGTTATTAACTAAATATTGATACAGTTAATTAAAGAAGATGATATATATGTTTCTATAGTGATGCCGAATATCATAGAATATTAGACGTATTTAATGTGCGAAATTAACACGAATTCCATAATATCAAATTACTCAACAGTATGGATGCTACATTAGGTTTTCGAAATTTCACAAGAATTATTTTAATTTAACTTGTGGGAAAAAAAAAACGGTCAGAAGGCCCGCAGTGGATTTTGCTTGCAGTACATGTAGGTCAATGCTTTTACATGATCTACGCCAACGTTATAAAAAGCTTTGGAATCGAGTGCGTATTAATAGTATATAAACACTTTTGGTATAGTAAGATTAAGTGTAGTAAATTACAAAACACTTTCTACGTCTAACGACCCGGGTATGCTAGGTATTTGACATATGGAACAAGGGTGTATCGTATCGTAATTTGATCAGTGTGAGACAGTTTTTTTAATATTATGAAATATGTATATATTTTT